>JAZKJV010003600.1:0-315909 GCA_037367405.1 Ottelia alismoides
TACATGATGAGAGAGAGGGAGAGGAAATTAAGTATGATGGTCAAGAATCGTATGATGGTAATATGTCCCTCCAATTAGGGATGTGCATGGGGCGGGTATCCAACCTGTTTAAGTGTGCTCCATCTCGATTCATTATTACTGGATCATATATTGACCTGATCCGTTCCAATGGGTATCCGAATTTAACGGATAGCCGAAATATTTGGATGGATCATGAATACCCTTGGGTAACCGTGGAATCTATTCTTACATGGTTTGACCTCAACTCGTTCTACATCATCCGTTTCCACAAAACCTTCATTGGTGATGACGGAGTTCCCCATCGGACCGTGGTCGAGATCGAGGGAGAGGTGAAAATATTTCCTCCCAAATTTGACGACCGTGCCATCAAAGCTACAATTCAATCGAGGTCAATCAACCTCGATTCATAGTCAATTCATCCCAAATTTGGTATTATTGTGTGTGGATTCATCTCAAGGTGCTATATTTGATTTTTTTTTATTTTCATTCCAATTTTTAGTATTAATTTCAATTATTTGCATATTACAAAGTTTTTCACGATTTCAATGAGATAAGCCAATTCATTTGAATTTTTAGGATTGATTTTGTCGATTTCAATGATTTGCACATTCCAAAGATCTGTCGGTTTCAATTATTTGAATATCCAAAAAATTGCCACTTTTCAAAGTTTTGTCGATTTCAATTATTTATCGATTCATTTGAATGTTTTGTATTGATGTTAAAATTTATCTATTTCAATGATTTGCACATTCAAAAAATTTACCGATTGTAATAATTTATATATTTCAAAATTTGATGATTTCAATGAGTCGATTTTATTCGAGTTTTGGGAATGATTTCAATAATTTATCGATTCCAATATTTTGCTATTGCAAATATGGTTTGTTGGTTTCAATAATTTGAGGAGATCAATGATTTCCTGATAGGATTGATATCAATGATATGTTGATTCCATTCAAATTTTTAATATTGATTTTAATGATTTATCGATTTTATTCGAGTTGTTATGATCAGTTGCAACGATTTGATGATTTTATTCGAGTTGTTATGATCAGTTGCAACGATTTGATTATTTTATTCGGGTTGTTATTTGGGTTGTTATTCGGGTTGTATCTTGAGATTACAAAGATTTACAGATTTCAATGATTCATCGATCGAATCGATCTCTAGTCTTATATGGATTTTATTTTGATTTGAATCGAACTCAATCACCGGCAATTTTCATCAAGTCGTGACAACCATCTTTCGGGTAGGATGGACAATAAGATAGGTTGGTCCATATGCATCATCCGGTTGGAGGGACAACGAAATGGGTCAACCCATATGTATCCATGGATCATAGGGACGGAGATCCGTATATACCGGGTCAAGGTGGGTCACGTAGCAGATCCGAGATGATTGATGATTTGTAAGGTAACGATGAATTTAAGGTCGACCCATACGGATCAAATCGGATATTCATCTAACCCTTGATCCGTGCACAACCCTACCCCAATTACTTGGTGATGACCAATTGTCATTATTAGTTCTCGGTAACTCAAGCTTAAAATTTATGCAAGGTCCTAAATTGAACAACTACAAGGAGATTATCAGCAATAAAAGTATATGCTTTGGGAAAAAAAAGGTGAAGGCAAAGTGGAAGTTATTTGATTAACCTAGACATCTAGGTGAATGAGGCAAAGTGGACGATTGAGAAGTTCCTCAAAAAAAATTGGAGAAATTTCATCTCGCGGGATGGAATTTATCCATATGACGAGTGATAAAATATCCTCACGAGATAAGAACATGTCTACCATCTGAATATCTTTTCTTGACCTTGAATTGCAAGACCCAAAATATAGCAACGATTCTTTCCTGTTTGGTTACTAGATTGTGATGGATTGGAGTATCCTTCTGTGAATAGTAGTTGTCCGGAGGGTTGGGAGGGTTGGGATGTGATGTTATATTGATTATGTGTTATATTAACTTTTATAATGACTATAATATATTTTTATGGTAATAAATTTATTTGAACATGGTTAAAAAACATTATATCAAAGAAATTGTATAGTCCATACAAGCAATACCAACCCAGAAATACAGGGTTGGAACTAGGGGTATGCCAGGGTACCCCGGTGTACCCTGACAACCAAACAGACTTCTAGGGTCACCTCTTAGAGTTGTATGCTAAGACCTAGGACAAATAGTAGCAATATGATTTGTAACCCATCGATACATGAATCTACACTAATAAATATTGATACACACTTACATGAGAATCTAATTTCCCTTGTAAAAAAAATATAGTTTGATCATGACATAAGCATACGATCTCTCTCTCGTGGGAGAGTATAGTACATTGAGTTGAAATAAAATGATTGTTATCATTTTCTCTCATCGTCCTTGTAAGAGGGAGAGAGGAAAGAGAATAAGATTGAGGGCATAAACCTAATCTTATAGATCAATGGTCTATTTGAGTCCTTCTGAATATGGTAATGATAACAATGTTGATTTGCTGATCATGTATCAGTCAGATATCCATCTTCAAGATTTGTTTTCCATTGTTCAAGTGTTTGCCAATGTTGTATTGTCTTAAGTATTCCATGGTCCTTGATTTTAGTTTTATAACTTAGACTCTAATCCTGCTAGAATCATGTCATGTTGGTTATTTTGTGGTCCTAGTGTAGTTCTTGGCATGTTTAGCTAGTCTTCTTGGGTTATTACTATTATTTTTAGATAGTCAGGTTCATTCCCCTACTACCATCCTTCAATACCTTTTCTGGTAGAAGGTGGAAGTTGGGGGATTCGAACCTTGGTCTTTCATTGGAGGAGCCTCTGCTCAACCACCAAACCAATGGTTGGTTCTTCTTCTTGGGTTATTAGCATGTAATGTGGGTGGCACATGACAAGCGACTTTATTCGACATCATCTACCTCCACTCTTTTAGTCACAAATAGGAGGATAATCAAAGCCATTACATGTTAGCTAGAGTGCCCCATAGTGAGTTGCAATAAGCATGCCTTATGGTAGGTTGGTGTATGATGTCTCCACTTGTTGGTTTAGGTATGATATGAGTCAGGCATAAGGGAGTGGGTCATGTATCATTCAATATACAATGATATATCACCAATTGCAAATTAAAAATTTTCAAGAAAAATATTGAGGATACAAGATGCATATTATAATAACAAGCAACGATTTTAACATGGAAGCCCAAGTGTGTAAAAATCACAATTTGAACCTTTTCGTTCGAGGATTTCCTCTTTCCTCTCTGGTTGTATCTTGCTTCCACAATACGTGCTATTTGAAACCGAGGTTAGTATAATCTTGCGCAAAACATTTACCCTTTCCTGGACAATCCCGAAGTAAAATTTTATTTCGTGCAAAGAAAGAAACCCACGATCCAGATACCAATGCATAATAAGGTAATAAAATAAAATTGCCTTATTAGCATGTGATCGTAAACAAGTTCACTTACTTGAACTTAGGTGGGATGAAACAAAGCTTGGAGATGCTCTTGGGATGACATGGCGGACTTAAGATCACTTAGATCACTTGAAACCATGGTCAGACTTCAGAATATTATAAGCTTACTGACCATTTAGGTAAAATAAATAGGGCTTAGGAAGTGATTGGCAACTATTCGCATGAAAATACCCATTCTTAGAAAATTTAATCGATTTTTTGAAGAAGAAAATTAATCGACTGATTTTGAGGATATTTGAGTGGTAAAAAATTGGTTGATGTGCTTTTGAAGTTGACATTGAAAGGAGAGATAGTTGGGGGCGAAGTTCAGTCACCTAAAAATAAAGATAATGAACTTGAATTGTAGAGAAACTTTTATTTGGCTCAAGGAATTTGTTAGTCGACTATTAAACTTTTTATTCGACAGAGGAAAAGTAGTAGCTTGTTGAAAAATGGATAGATGGAATGTTGATTTTGGGGTTTTAAGAATAGTCAATTTGTTAACTCATTAGTCGAATCATTTAGATCTCAATCGATTGAAACTTCGATTAGTTATTTCTTTGTTTTATTTTTGTTTTTTCGTGTGCACTAAAACATGCATTGCTTCAAAAGCAATTTTTTTGACAATATATAAATGGGTTGACTTTTTTTCTTTGCAAAATAACCTTAGCTTATTTTCCCCTATTTTGGAGCTTCCATGACCTCTTTACATCAGTCATTGACTTGATGAGTCTTTGGGTTTCTTACTTCTCAACATTTGATCTCCATTCTCAAGAAATGTGTGTCTTTGCCTTAGCATTATGCTCATGAGAGTTTTTCTTTTTTCCTCTCTTATGAGGTTTTCACTGAATCTTTCCTACCTAAAATGTAATCCTTTCAAACAAAATTGAACAAATATACAAACTAACTCTTCTTCATTGCCTAACCATTCATTTAGTCTTGCATCCTTGGTGAGTAGAGATCCACTTCTAATAATCTTATTCAGTTGTTTTTTTTGTTATCCCATATATTGGTAGGAGCATTATCCCCTATGGTAGAAAATTATCTCTCTATGAACTCATAAGGTACTTGTCTGGGACCTTATATGGGAAGAGGATCCTCTGTCGTAGAGAGGATTGCAGCCAGAGGTGTTGTAATCCTCTTTAATTTTTTTGTGATTTAGATTTCAAAAATCTAACCTTATAGACTAATTCTCTAATATCCTTCAAATATCCTTAAATCTGAGGTTATTTGCTATTTTATCTTAATGGTCAAACATTCAATCAAGATCTCAGCAACTTAAACTCCATTTAAAGAAGATCTGATATCTTCAACTATTATGATAAAGTAGCAAATAATCTCGGATTTAAGAGCATTAATTTAAGATTCAATCTAGAATATTGGATTTTAGAATCTATTACAAAAAAAATAAAGAGAATTACATCACCTCTGTTGCAATCCTCTCTACAACAGAGTATCCTCTTCCCCTTATATGATGTCTTGAAGACAAAGATGTACCTTAGAATAGCTATTGTATATAACTGAGCATTGAGAGATATGTTAGACCATCCATCATATTAACCCATTCAATGGATGTGAAGTAGTATACGTCACATGTTACCCTCCCTCTACTGGTGGGGCGTTCCCTTTAGGATCTGTTTGTTTACTGGGTTACCTAAGGGTAACGCAGTTTACCCTGCTCCATTTCCAGGTTGGAATTCCTTCACAAATAAATATGGCATCACATCACATTCTTTATTATAACCTTCAAAATCATTCAAATAACTACTATTCACCCAACCCAACCCATCCCAGTAACCAAACAGACCCTTATAGAACTCAATTATTGCTCAATTCGTGGCTCATCTAGTTGCCTTGAGGCGAAGTCAAGCCTTAAAAAGTTGGTTCCTCGATTTTACATACTTTGTAGGCTGGAATTCGTTGTGTAAGCGATTCGTTGGAGGTCGATTGGGATTTATATGATGCCCTTAGGACGAAGTCATTACTCTAAGTTAGTTGTTTGTATGATTTGGCATTGAGTGATAAGTCTTACCCTATGTTGGTATTTTCTTAGCTAGTGTACTAGTGTTCGATCGACAAATCTTAATCAAGGTACTTAATCGAGGTACCTCAATCGAAGGACCTTGGCCATCATCATTGCATGTACCTCTTCGTTGTCTCCTTGATTGAAGGAGCTCGACTACAATGCCTTGATTGATAAAGCTCAACTGGCGCTCCTTGGTGGGACACCGATCAAAGGGTCTCCATTGATGCACTCCAATTGACATAACTCGGTTCTATCCTTGGTTGGAAGGGCTCGTCTAGCTTTCCTCTATTATGGCACCTCCTCAAACAACAGAGTTTAGTTGACATGCAAGCTAGAACACACCTTATGATCTGATGGTAGAAGCAGTGGACTCCTACTTTAAGAGGTCGTTCGGTTTCGGGAATAAGAAGGAATAATGATGGGAAATAAGGGTATATTCATTGTTCAACTAGACAGGAGTATTCAAAATTTCCGGTCAAATGTGTAACCCCCCCCCCCCCCGACCCGGGTGTTTTGACCTGAATTTGACAGGTATCCGTGAAAAGGTATTCGGATAGGGTATCGACCCGTCAAATTGGAGTGAGGAAGAAACCGGGTTGATCTGGTTGGGGCGCCTGAGAAGGATTGCCCCACCCCAACCTGGCAATCCCGCTTCCTTTTTCTGTCATGGCTAGGATTTGCTTGCAGTGCATTACCACCCAACGTAAGCCCCCTCCATGCCTCACCGCCCGACATAGCCGCGCAGAACGCATCCCTCCTCAACGCCTCGGTGTCCCCTGCAGTTCTCTGCTCCCTCATCCGCACCATTGCAGTGAGACCAACGACGGGCAAGAACACATCCATCGTCCATGCCTAGACAAACTTTCTCCCTTTACTAGACTACAAGGTTATACTATCATTGAGAAGTGAGAAGGAAAGAGAAGTATGATCTCACCACTATAAAGCTATATCAAGGAATGGGATATAATTATTACGGAAACCCGCATGACCCAATGACCCTTCCAAATTACTCAACTCCATTCACCAATTTCTATGTTCATCTCCACCAAAATATGTCCAATTCCTCATTCGATCTTGATTGATTCAGATTCCAACCCCTTTTTTTCATCTCGCTATTTGAATCTCCATTCAATTTGTTTTACGTCAGATTTTAAGTATGATGTATAATTTAACTTGAAATTGAAAAAATCATCATTGGAAGTATACGTGAATCCATTAACATTTCTCAGCAATTATGGACTGCGAATTTTGGTTACGTGAGATCCATTGGAATGCAAAGGCAGATCTATACCCATTTTGGTCATGGTTCTATTTGAGGAGCATCGAGTTGAAGATGTGATTTGACAAAAGTCCGTGCCTACATAATAATAAAGTAAGAACATCTTCCACATATCACCTGAATGTGGAAAACATTCATCCTCGAGCGAGCCAAGATTTAATCATTAATCGTCCTCTCTGACATCATTCCTTCTTAGGGCGAGCCAAGAGCAAGGGGCTCTTCACCCCAATGCACAGTGATTGCAAATCACCGTGAGATTACCAAATCGGTAAGATTCAAAGCAGCAACCACAACCTTCAGCAGATGAGCATGGGGTTTTAATCCATTCATTTTGATAGCAATTAATGATATCATTTTCTTGGCAAGATATATTCCATGGATAACCACAGGTACCCGTTACGCGTACATATAATTCAGGTACCCATTAGAAACGAGAACCTATCAAAATGAGGTGGGTCGACTCGTAACTCGATAATGATGGGCCGAGGCAGGTCGTGATTGAATAAGATCGAATACCCACCTCATGAACACTCATAGCTGGAAAAGATAGGAATAAGAAGAATAAGATGAAATAAGGATAAATAAGGTCAAATAAAGATAGAAATAAGATGGAATAAGGTGAAATAATGAGATGTGGATGAGAATAGTTGTACCCCTTAGGGCATGTTTGGTTGCTGGGTTGGACTGGATTGGGTTGGGTTGGGTATCCCTGTGAATAGTAAATTGTACCTCTGTGAATAGTAAACTATGAGGAGGATTGAGAGGGTTGGAAGGGGGTTAGAAGGAGGGGTACACCGGTGTACCCCAACCCAACCCAATTCAACCCAGCAACCAAACAGGCCCTTAGGGTCTGTTCGATTGCTGGGTTGGATTGGGTTACCTCTGTGAATAGTAAATTGTGAGGAGAGTTGGGAGGGTTGGAAGAAGGGATACCGCAATCCAATCCAACCACCAAACATGCCCTTAGGGCCTGTTTGGTTGCAGGGTTGGACAGGGTTGGGTTGGGCAGGGGTACCCCTGTGAATAGTAAACTGTAAGAAGGATTGGGTTGTTTGGTTGGAGGTTGAGAAGGGTTGGGCCAACCCAACCTTCCCAACCCTGCAACCAAACAGACCCTTAGGGACCTTAGGAACTACACTGGACAGGAAATTGATTGCTTATTCTCCAAAAAAAACAAAACCTAATGATTAAGGTAACCCCTCCCCTCCTCCAATCATTTAAAAAAGTGTAAGTTACGAACTTCTTCGAACCAGCTTGACTACATTGGTTAGGTCAGAGGAACCATGCTTGGATTAGATGGATCAATTTATTATTTACTTTAGGTTACCATCTTCTACCAGTTGTTTCTTTGACAATTCCACATTAAGCTAATATCTTAAACAGTGACCATCTTATCCCATACTTGGTTAGCATTTCTCAACACTCCGTTAAGAATCTTTCTTTCGTTGACGATCGGTCTAACGTGGACACAGGCACCTTCGAAGTCCTCGTAGCAAAGGCTCTTTTCTTGATTTCCCACCAAGATCATACGCACATCACACCAAAACCAGATATTCCATGACTTCCGTCAAGAAAAACGTCCAAAATATTCTGACTGCGTCATCCATACATGTTGATTCCAGATACCCATTGTGGAAAATGGCAAAAGAAGTCTCCAAGCAACATGGGGCTTTCCTTGAAGTGTGAATCAAAACCACATCCACATCACATTGAGATAAAATTTAAAAGCTTAGCCTCCACCTTTGGCTCTTAGACATCTGTTGAATTGATTCTCAAATAAATTACAAGACTTGTATGCATTTTGAAATTTAATAACAATAGATACTTCCACACAAGTAGACTGCATCTAGGAGCCTGGAACATAATATAAACAAATATATACAAGAACTGGAAATAAGGAAAAGAAGCAAAAGGTCCCAAAATTGTGGAATGCAATTTCCCACCACCCTCCAATCACTGTCACTTCATAAATATTTTTCACCGGAACAACATCTTCAGCTCCTCGATTCTTGTTGTTCTCACTTCCTCATCAGTGAGGGCCCTTGAAATCATCCTCTGCTTCCTGGCTTGCACTTGCTGCATTCTTTCTTCAACGGTGTCCTGCAGAGATTACCAAAAATGTCGAGTCTTCTGCATCCCGATAATAGATTATTTATAAAAGAGGTCGATGAATAAATCACCTTCACGATGAAGCGCCTCACACGAACTTGTCGTTTCTGCCCAATTCGGTGAATCCTCATGATAGCTTGCTCCTCGACAGCAGGGTTCCACCAGGGATCCTAAAAGCCATCGTGAAAGAAGATGAATAAACTCTAGTTTATAAAAGTTTACTCTTTCACCATGAATGTTTTATTCTCCTTTACCACTAGAAACACATTAGAAGCAGCTGTTAGATTCAGACCTACACCTCCAGCCTTGAGCGACATCAACAATACCTGGCATGTGTCAAGTTTATGAATGAATACCAGAGGTAACCATCTTCAAGATCCTAGTAGAGCATTCAAAAAGCGTAGAGTGGAATAGGCTATTATTACCGTCTTATCGGAGCACTCACTGAACTCTTTCAGAACTCTCTCCCTGTTCTTTTGGGACAGCTTCCCATCAAACCTGAGGTAGCCAAACCCCTTCCTCCTCAGAGGTATCTCAAGGAGATCCAAGAAGGAAGTCCACTGGCTAAACACAATACTCTTCTCTCCGGTCCCCGACATCTCCAAGCATTCCAAGCACTCTAGGAGCTTTGCAACCTTGCAGGATTCCTTCCAGTTGCCTTCTACATCAACCCAGAAGCGACTCTCTCCTGGGCACACCATGAGGTCCTTCTTGCTTAGTTGCATTCTGCAGATTGGACAAGGCCCACCTGCTGCGCTCCGCCAGCTTGACAGGAGGCATTCACGGCACATACGGTGCATGCACGGTGTGATCACAGGGTCATCTGATGTAGACTCGAGGCAGATAGGGCACTCACTGACTTCCCCACGTCGAAGCTCCTCAACAACTTCCTCCGCATATGCCTGGTTGGTTGAACCATCCAGAAATTTGCGTGCAAGCTTGTTCAGATCATTGTCTCCTCGACTGCAAAATTAAATAATAAGTGGCTGGGGAACTGGTTTTGACATTCTCATTTTCGAAGTGAGATGGAGACATTGCTTGTGCACCTCATAACAAGGAATGGGTGATTGCAGCATTGCCTCAACCGAAGAAGAAGCTCAAGGATGGAAGCATAATTGTGAAGCACTTTGCCTTGCGCAACGAATTGATCAAACGTCACCTGTGCAATGATCGCCATAAGAGAGTATAAACAATTTGCAGGCCAACTTAAGTGAAAAGGAGTGTTTCATGGAAAATGTATCTATCGTACCTTTGACTTCTTAAACAGGGCTTCATAAAAATCACGCTCTGCTTCTGATTGCTCACATTCCAACACTTGTACATGAGCAGGAGGAAGAACGAGTATGGGCCTAAAATAAATTACCCAAGATAAAATTCAATCACAACAATTATGAGATTACTTGGAGACTACCCACTTTCATCATCATAAACAAGGAAAGTTTTCCTTACCGTCCATCTTTATCTTTGGTATCCTTTGTCCTCCTTAGCATCAGGGGTCTAAGAATAGCTTTGACCAGCTTTAGCCCTCTTTCATCACCGTCCTCGTACGGCTTCTGAATTAGCTTATGCCACCTGAAAACGACCCAGAACCACTAGAGTAAATAAAGAAGGCCATAGAACAAGTGCTAGGATGAATATACATGTTCTTGATGGAAGGCATGGAAAACTAAAAAAAGGCGGAAAAAAGAAGCAGGGATGCATGCATGCATGTATGCATGTATGTATGTGTGCGTTCTCCACATAATTATAATAAGTTCCAAGTAGCAATCAGCTCCCGATGGAATGGATGATGAACAACTTTTGACTACCTTTGGCAATATCTTTGATTATTAATATCACTTTCTTGCGAGGTTTAGTTCCGTTTAATATAAAACTGTTGCATGATTTACAACATATTATACGTCAGTTTACTGACCATGCCCAGTTGCACCAAGGCTCCACGTGTAAGAAGCACAGAAGGCTGTAGAGATCTTCCAAATTATTCTGCATTGACAATAAAAATTGTACGTGGCTGTTAGGTAGGTGTTTTCGTCAAAGAACAGCACATTTTAGACCAAAAGAACTACAAGGGCAAACTAATCACTAGAGAATGCTCGATTCTAAACTGGATTGGATTGCCAGATATCCCAATTTTCTTCCAAAAAAAGAGGATATCAAGCCCAAGTATAACCTGAAGAGGGGTCCCTGTAAGACACCAACGACAATGCGAAGTCAAGGCAAATGCTGCCTGCGAGACTCTGCACTTTGATGATTTGATCGTGTGCGCTTCATCTAATACCACCCTGTACCATTCCACCTGTTGGAATATGCTCTCTCTATCTGCATCCTGAACAGCGGCAAAATCATTGCAAATTTTAACTGTTAGTAGAGAGCATTCAGATGAGGATTAGATCTGAGTTTGGATTCCTTACACTTCGAAATGCAGAGCCCAAGACACCATATGTTGTCAAGACCACATCAGGCTCTGAGATAACTCTAGTATCGGTTGTTTTCTCTCCACCATAGTGTACAAAAACTGAAACTGAACCAGGTGCAGAGTGAAGTTCCAATTCATCCTGCATCATTATTGCCAGGGTAAAAGATTATTGCCAGAAGCTAGAAAAAAATGCCATATTTTTTTACCAGAGTAGAAGGCATTGCCAGAACTAAAATAAAAAGTCATTTTTTTATTTTACGTACATGGATTCAATTGGCAACCCAGTTAGCATTAACAATCAAAGACAGTCTTGCAATATAAGGTCATGATACAGAAATGAGTTGAAAGCAATAGCGTATGTCATGTTAATAGCATTATAACAATAATGATGAATCTAACCTTCCATTGACCCAATAATGCCATGGGACACACTATAAGAGTGCCACCTCTAACTTTTTTAGTCATTTTATATTCAGGGGTCACTCCCCGTCTCTCCTTGCCAGTCACAGCATAATCTTCATCTTCCACACTTCCTCTTGGCTTCTGAAGTATCAGGGAAATTGTCATCACAGTTTTCCCAAGACCCATGGCATCTGCCAATATCTGCATGCCATGATGAGAACATTAAAAAACTAAAATTATAGATGACAGCAAAGCTATAATAAGGACTTTTGTAAAGCCTCAAGATTACTTAAGTCGGAAAAGAAGGCAGAGACATTGAGCACATTTTATTTAAAAAGCCCGGTAATTATCGAAACAACAATAAAAAAAGATGACTCGACCAAGACATTGATAACCATGAGGATTTCTGCATCTGAGAGCAAAAGTAGCACTGACCACAATGACCATTTGTACAAAATATCCAACAGAAAGTACATGTACCAAACCTAGACATAACATTAGATGATCACATCTTATTACAACAATTACTAAAACTTAATATGATAAACGGTTCTGTGCGTGGCAAATGAATCACAAACATGAACAGAGATCCGAGATGTAATAAAAACATGGATATCTACAGGAGTCCAGATCTCTATAATAATGAAGCTATTCAAGTTAATCCTAACTATCCTTACACTTGCAGAGAATAAAGGAAACTCATCATAAGCGGAGGAGAGAGACAGTGAATTGACTCTGTGAGAAGCAAGGGTTACTGAATTCACGTTAGAACAATTAACTATCGTCTGGCAATACACTCTAGAGAAACACATTGCTTCTGTAAATTAAAATTCCTTTTTCAATGTACTGAGAAAAAATATATCATTATGTCGTGTGAGAAAATTGCAACTTTCATGTCATGACAGAAGAGAGTGAGAGTGATGCAATTGGAATCAAGAGAAGTGGACTTAACTCGGTTAAAAGCATTGGGGGCGCAGGTTTAAATAGTTAAAGGCAAGATTGTTACATCTACAAGTATAGTTCATCCTTTTTCTTAGCAAGTGGACAAACATAAAAAAAAAACAATTTAGACTCTTGAAAAATAGATGTCATGTTTACAACAGGTAATTGAAGCATCTTATGAAAGTTCCTAGATGGAAGCAAAATAGAGAAAATAAAATTTTTAAAATGCAAAGAACTAAAATAATGATAAACTGAATATGCCTGTTTGACATAGATATAAACTATAATTAATAAGAGTATGAAAGAAGTGATAAATGGTAGCTTAAACTAGGAGTTAGTAAGCACATACTCCTCCTCGTGCCATCTGCATTGCACTGGGAAATTGTGTTGTAGCTTCCCCTGAGAAAACATTAATATACACTGCAGAAGCCCTCCTGGTCAAGATCAATAATTCAAAATTTAGAAGTTTTCTACCACAAACAAAAACTAGAAAAACTTTCAACAAGCTGACATACATATCAGAAATATGGTATTCTGCCCAACAAGGATGGAGAGTTTTTGCTGCTTGTTCCACGTCAACTCCTCTCTCCAACTCTGTCATCCAATAGAGTGCCTGCTTTTGATAGGGTCTGAGTTCACATTGCAAAGTAGAAGGGGGCTCTGCTTCCTGTCACATATTCCAACTTTCAAAATCCAAATAATAGTTCATAAAATGTTGACTAAACTATTTTAGACTTAACGAAGGCCATCCACCAGATGAAATTGAATGCAAATAGATTTGTTGATTTTTCTTCTACCTTCAAATTGTACACCTCTGCTGTGCCCACTAATTTGTTCAATGCAGCCTCCCCTATTTCTTGTTCATCTTTGTTCTGTGATGTATGCATCTGATTGCCCTTACACCTCTTTGCCAATGCAGGTAATGGTGTTCCATTATCAGTGCCATCCTAGTTTAAGACCGAATCGATCAGATTAAGAACAATCACACTGGATAATACCTTGACATCACAACGAACATGTTTCTGTTCTACTTTACACTTTACAAGATAATCATGCTATAGAATTGTCATTGTTTTTTAAAAGACATAAAATGACTATAAAAGATACAAAAACATTCTGCTAGACAACCATTATTGAAATAGTTGGCATTGTGCCAACCATTCTCTCTCTCTTTTTCTTTTACCAAAAAATTGCTAAGAAATATCTTTAAGTGTCATTTTGTATGGGAACACAAATAATGGGTGCAAGGCAAGAAAACGCTGAATGAGAAGTAAACAGATACAGAATATTGTACATAAATCTACCAAAAATATTGTCAAAGGCCAATATTCCAAAAGATATGATGGGCAGAAAAAGACATGATGAACAGAAACCACATTAACCAAGCAAGGCATTCAGTAAACATCAGATATCGTATCACCGTAAAGAAAGTTGGCACATACTTGCAGGTTTAGGGACCGTTTACGAGAATCAAGCTCCTCTGGAGTGAATTCCGCCTAGTTAATCCAGATAAGAAAACATAAACATCAGACATTCCAGTACAGCTTGTTAAAGCTGCCAGTAAAAGCAAAGATCCAATAGACATTATTTCAAAAACAAAAGGCACGTGCTACCTTTTTGGAGGGCTTTATCTTCAAAAGCTTGAACAGGGTAGGAAGAGGATGGACAGTAGAGTCCAACTGCGAAGATGCAACAAGCTTCCATGAAGACTTATCTCCATTAGTGAAGATGGAGCCATGGATATAGAAGCTGCAGAAAGTGCCAAACAAAAGATCAAGCCTTTAATGAGAAATGGTACATAAAACACAAAATTTCAAGAACGTGGAGCACAACCGGCACCTGACATACAGTACAATCTCCTGCATCAAACTGAGCTCGTGCGGTGCAACTACGCATCGTCCGAGAATCTTAACCTTTCCGGAGTTCACCAACGGTACAATACACCTACTCCACTCCGTCGGCAACCGACCAATCTATGTTCACACCACTCAATCAGCCAAACTCAGTTCTATCTAAAACCAAATTCTATCTAAAACCAATAAAGCAAATTGAACCATACCTCCCCCGATCGCTGGGTCGAGAAGCGAACTATCTCCGAAGTTGCAGCAGCGGTCTTCGCACTAACCCAGTGCCTGCCAAACTTCTTCCTCGCATTATCCTTCGGAAATGCAAAGCGCACGATTTCATTGCACATCAGTTTCCCTTTCCCACGGCTCGTCGACAACCCCGTGACATTAGTCCTCCCGACCAGAAACCAGTCGGGCTCCTCCAGGAACTCACCGTCCTCGACACCACCAACAACAGGCATGGTTTGCAGCCTTCGATCGGGTTCACCCGGAGGGCGGACACTTGATATCGGCCTAGGGTTCAGATAGGTGCAGAAACGGCTTTCGGTAAGGACCAATTTCTGCTCTTCCTCGTTAAAAATCTCATCTTTCACCACCGCAACAGCAGGAGGCTGAGAATCGAATTCGATCTTCTCCGATTTAACCGGAACAAGGGACGCAGCTCCCGCGATCTCCTCCGGGGAGGAGAGGAACTCGTCAGGGTTGTCGAGGATGAGATTGAGGGCGAGGTTGGGGTTGTTGTCGCATCGAGCGAGGGCGCGGACGATGGCGGAGAAGCGGACGTGAGAGCCGAGGACGGCGTGGATCTGCTGGATCTCCGGGGCCGCCATCTGCGGCGGGGGATGGGAGGAAGGGAGGGGAAGGGATGTGAGGGAGGCGAAGCCGAGGGTAGGGCGTTGGTTTTTTAAGGACGAGGGATTTGGCGGGAATGGGAGGTGGGGAAATGGTTTGGAGGGGATGGGTTTTGCCGGGAGCCGGGATTGGTTCGCGGTTCGAGTCTTTTTCGCACGATGGGTGCGGGTTCGGGCTCTGCGGCCCGGCCCGTATAGGGTTCGATTCGAATCGAACCGAAGCACGAACTGAACCGAGCCAAACCGAACCGGTTGAGCTCGATAAGGAACTTGGATGTTTTTTGCTCCGACGCCCTTGTAGAAATGGTTATTACGCGGATTTCGGAAATGTCTGTTCAGTCTTCGATGATACCGACACGGATCCCTTGTTCTGAGAGAGATTAAAGAAAGAGAGAAGGGAATTTTATACTTTTACCCTTTCGAGTTTTTTTATATTATTTATTTGCTATTACTTGTGGGCTGTTTGGAGTGAATAAAAGGAATCACGATGGAATGGAATGGAATAGAATGAGCTAAGGAATTAGTCTCTCAATGTCTAGTTCAACTAAAGAATGGAATCAACAAATATGGTTCTAAGTCCTTTTTTTTATTTGCTATCTCCTTGTGCGAATGGAGTAGAATTGGACTAATTGTGTTATTGTGTTCTTACAAAATTTATAGCATTGGCCTTTCAATAGTGTAGTATATGGTCGCACATGTAATAACTAAAGATGGTCGCACGTGTAATAACTAAAGATGGTCGCACGTGTAATAACTAAAGAATATAATTGTGAAATTGTAAGAATATATGAACAAGTATAATTGTGTACAAAGTCAATGGTCTAAGTGTTAATTGGAAAACTTGAAAGAAAGCATAAAAATCCATGTATGCAGTAAGATTTTAGTATATTTATGTGTGTATAACATCTTGCATAATTAAATGTTTGGTTTAATGCTAAATGTATGTATTGATGTTTTTAAGGAGATAGTTAAGTAGTTATCTGTCTTGTTATTTTTTTATTATGCAAAGTCATTTTACTCGTATTAACTATTAGTGTTTTTACACCACGGTCTCTATAAATTGTTTGAGTTACATGGATCCCTTGTCATCTTCATATTTTCCTTATGACCCTAGTAATCTCACTCCATCTTGCACTATGACCCTGGTGATTGAGATTTTCATGGAATAAGTTTTATTAAGAAAATGAAAGTGGATGTGTCGAAGTATCCCCAATCTCCCTCAAACAAAAAATTTATTTAATCAAGCTCTCAAACAAAAATAAAATCTAGCACTCAAAATGTGAGCAAGAGAACTATTTGATATTTATTTACATGTATAGCATACAAGATCGAACACGACTAGGCTACAAAATCCCAAAGGTTATTTAAATCAAAGAAAAATCAAGAGATAAAAGAAGGATTCTTTTTATTGAACTACTTTTTGTTTTTTATGGATTTTTATATTTTTGATTTTTTATGGAATTTTTTATTTTTAATTTTTATATGTAATGATTTTAACTTATTCAAGTTTTCATAGGATTTTTTTTAAAACAAACAAAATAAAGAATGTGAACAAAAAAGGTGAAGCTCTTTTTGTATTTCTTAAAGGTAGGAAAAATATGCAGAAAAAAAATAAAATACTTTGTTTTTTTTGGATGATTTTTACTGTTTTTTATTTTGACGAATTTTAGATTTTTTATTTTTATAATAGTAAAAAATAGGAAATTAAGCTAACAAAAAACATGCAAATATTTTATATTTTTAAAACAAGAGACAAAATAAAAAAATAGAAAATACATACATAAATAAAGTTGATTTTTCAAAGTTTTCAGAAAGCAATTTTATGAAATTTTTATACTTTATGTGTTTTTTATGATTTTTTAGCATTTTAGTGTTTTGCGATTTATATACTTTTTATAATTAATGTAAAGGTGAAATTTATAAAAAAAATAAATAAATAATAAAAACAAACAACCACATATTTTTGAAGATTTTTTAAGTAATTTTATAATTTCCATTTAAATAATATTATAAAAGGAGAAAATTGATGTATTTTTGAATTGTTAAAAATATTAGAACAAGATAAAATGCAAAATAAATTTTACTGCAAATAAAGTGAATTAACAGGAAGTTGTGTTGATTTTTATGGAATTATTGAAGATGATTAAATATTTATTACTTGCAATTAACAAATAAATTAAAAGTCTTAAGCATAGGGACTTAATTGTAAGGAATTTATTTAAAAATTCAAACAAATAGCAAAATATAAAAAACATGGATATCCCTGTAATTTTCACGTAAAAGTCATGTACCATCGCACGCGAGTCATGCTGGCACGGACCTATTGGTGATTAATTTATTTATAAGGGTTATCGATAATAAATAAACACATGATCTAAAATGCAAATTCACCAAATGTCATGTGCAAAGCATGTTTATCAACTAAATCTGGACTTAATCGCAATTAAAATAAAACACATGGGAAAATATGTAATTATTCAAACACAAAATAACGTGGCACATGTCCCGATGGGGCTTATTTACAAATCAAAAGAAACGAAGGGCCAAGTTATTAGAACCCCCAAATGGTCTAGTGGTAGAGGTAGTGAATCCCGCTAAAAAAGACCAGGGTTCAAATCCTCCCTCCAACTCCACCCCCCCCCCCCCCGCTAGTACTAAAAAAATGCAAGTTATTCACCAGGCACGTGAAAGGCACGTGCATGTTGGACGGTTGGATCTGGATCTTGATACTCTGGATCAACAGCTCAAGATTGGGGCTTTTTAGATGTCTCAGATGCAAACTAGCTGATAACGCTCCCGCGCCCTATGTTAATTCGGTCAATTTAATGTTCAAATTAATTCAGGTGATTCGTTGCAGTCGGATACGAGGGGTTAATCAAAAACCACTTATCGATTAATGTGAAGTTAATTTTAAGCGGCAAAAATTTTTTTACTTGGTGGAGTCCAAGGTCGATCTCAGGGAGGCATCTGTCTCCTTAGGTGAATTTGAGCAAGGATCCGAGTGTTGATTTACGAGGAGTAATTTCTTTTGGTCTTTTTAATTTTTTTATGCAGACTTATGTAGACAATGCAGGCCAATTTGATGTTCAATTTAATTATTGTATCAAATGAAGTCCAAAATTTATGAAAATTGGCCAGATGGTTAATGATGATGAAAATGACCTACACTAATTTTTTTTTGGATTTTTCGACACTAAATAAATCTACTGTGAATTAAATGAACAGACAGGGTGATTTTCAGTATCTAATTTTTAATCAATATCAAACCACAATTTTTCCAAGAACTAAAATTATCCTAGGTGGCTCTAATGATAAGGGACCTAGGAAAATTAACAGAACTTAATTTCACTGTGAAATGAATTAATTAAAATTAATCTAAGAAAATCACTCAACAATTTATTTAGGCCTCGATATGTGAGCAAATGCTATGAAATTTTTATGGTATGTTAAAAATGATGTCCTTAAGCTACTGTGAATTTTTGATGAATTTTGGAAGCACAAAGAATTAACTATAAATCAAAAGGTGTCACTGGGCAAAATATGTCAACAATTCACCAATTAATTCATTAATAATTCAAATGAACTTATAAAAAATGACACGTGGACCAATAGACAGAGGACAAAATTTCCAACAAAATGCAATTTTTAGAATTTCAAAATGATGTAAAATGCAACCTAGGGATGCGTGCAAACACAGGGGTGTAAATGCAATACAGGAAATTTAAAATTACAATAAACAAATATGCAGACAGTGACTCAAATGCAATTACCTATGATGTGGGGGACTCTTGTGCAAATTCTCCACAGGGCACGTGCTCCTCACGTGGGGTCTGCTTCACAGGGACCTCTTTGGAAAGCTCCAGGGGCTTCTGTGCAATTTACCCAGGCCGCACGTGCTCCTCACGTGGGCGGCCTAGGCTCGGAGGGCTGCGGTGGCTCGGAGCGAGGTTCGGGCTCTCTGGAGGTCCGGAGTGAGGCTCGGGTTGTCCGAGCCTAGGCTTGGGGCCGAGGCTCGGTCTTCGTCGACGTGGCGGGCTGCGGGCCTTTGGATCAAGATCGATCCAAAGGTTGGCGATATAGACGCGTGGCGATGTGAGGACCGTTCAGATCTGGGAGGCGATCGACGGTTGGGAACGGTCGCGTTGAGGGAACGCGTGGCGATGTGAGGACCGTTCGATCGGGTGATCGAACGGCAGCTACTCGTCCTCCCCAACGATCCTCCGCCGCCTGCGGAGGAGAAGGCGGGGCTCCGGCGGTCGGGCTGTAGCTTCGCCCGTCCTTCCTCGAGGTGCTGAAGCTCTCCGATTTGTCGGAGATAGCCCTGAAGCTTCGCGGCGTGGAGGCGGAGATGATGGTGGTCTCAGGAGCGTCGGAGAGTGCCCCGGTGTCTATGTCGATGAAGCTCGATGGCGTCTCCGGCGAGCTTCCGTTCAGTGAGAAGCCAAGTACCTGCAGGGGGTTAGAAGAGATAGCCGAGGCGTGCGAGTGCTCGTGGAGAGATGTAGATGGTCGGCGAGGCCTACGGTGAGAAGGAGGTGCGCTGGAGATGAGCTCCGGCCAAATGGCGGAGCTGTTGGTCGGAATAGTGCGAGAGGCGTCGTCGGAGTGTGTAGATGGGACAGCGAGGATGGGAGCTTCGACGCGAAGCTCGTCGAGGTGGATTGGAAGCGAGAAGGTGGCCGGTGGCGGCGAATAAAGCCGGAGAAATCGGAGAAAAATAAGAGAAAGATCGGACGATGGATGGAGGGATCTACCTGGGAAATGGAGCTCAGGTTTGAGCTCCAGGTCGTCGCTCGAAGGTCGGTAGGTGGCCTGAGCTCGCGCAGCTCGCGGATGGAGGCTGTAGCACGGCGGTGGCAGCCGTGGATCTCGCCGGAGTCGAATCCCCTTCTTCGCTCAACGATTCAACGAATTGCTGTCACCAATTGGTAGGTCGGAGCTCAGGGAAGCTCTCTGGAGTGGCGGATGAGGCGATGGGAGGCGGGCCGCGTGGCGCAACCAGATGGCGCCACGTGGCCTGCTGTGAGTGGCTGGAATAAGATGCATGTGTAGAGAGAAAAGGGGACCGAATTTGGAAAAACTCAAAACATGAAAGTTGTAGATCTCGATGAGCTCTACAAGTTTCATGTTGACCAAAGACGGAGATGAGGTCAAATATTATACATAAATACAAGGATACATAGATATACATATGTAGTATACAAAGTGGCCCAAAACCCAACTTTCTCATACAAGCTCCAAATTCAATGAAATTAGTCTCATTTTAAAGGTCTTTTAATGTGTAGTATTCTATAAGTAAGTAGACCTAATTCGGAGTTTGCATGAGGACTTTATGTGCATTCTAGTGTACAGGGGTTCTCAGGCTATATTGGCTATTTTACAAGGGGGATTTTAGGCCTTTTTCCCTATATTATTAACTAAGGAGTACATATTATAGAGAAGAGGTTATTTTAGTGCATGGGTATTTTACAAGGGATTTTTGGCTTCTTATTTAAATGCAAATGAGCTGCTAAACTGCATGAGTTATGAATACATGCATGAATGCTATTTATGCAATATAAGGGGAAATATGCCTCTATTTTCTCGGGAACAAGGCTCTATTTTTTACTTTTGAAGTGATGAATCACAGATTCATCAACCCCCTATACTTAAACCTTGCTCATCCCCGAGCAACTAAATGAAATGCAAGAGTGAAATGAGATTGGGTTCCATACCAAGGTCATGAACAAAAGTTAAAAATAGAGCTTGACTCGACCTTTGGATTAATCATGTGTTGGAACCTTATTGGGATCTGAGTTTAAGACTTAACAGACTTCAAGTTCCACAAGTCTTCTATTCAAGACTCCTCAACTCACCTAATCAGAACAAGTCTACATACACAAACTCTAATGACCATGAATCTTTTCATGCAGTGTAAGTGATATATGACTCCCCACCTCAGAAGTAACAAAGAAACAACCTCCCCCAACCTGGTAACTCTAATGCCTCGGTCTAGCAACTCTTTCCTCGAGAAGCGGGGTATTCCCTTCTAAGTTCAAGTTCAACCGGCTCAAGAAGAGGGGGAAGAAGTATAGACTTTTGGGAGCTCAGCCAGTGTAGCTAAGTCTCCCGTTGCAAGCTTCATGAGATGTAACATGGTGACCATAAGCTTTTGCTTTTCTTGACTACGTACACTCCGGTAGGGTTATTAAATTTTCAATCCGACCCACCATTTTTTTTTTGGAGTTCTTTTTGGCATTTTTTCTTTTTTTTTCTTTTTTTTCAAAATGCCTCTGTACAACATATTTACATGGTGCAGCATAGATACAAGAAATTTCCTCTTGAGCCAGTAGACTATCCCTCTTTTGAAGCTTTATTGCAACCCACTGCTTCTGTCTTTAGCCTTCATCACCACTAGTCCAAGTTGAGACGCACTTCCTTCACTAGAAGAAGAAGAGAGGTTCTGCCTAGAAGTACTACCCTCATATGCTACCCCAAGCTAAAGGAAACTGCCTCCTCATCACCTCATCCGTAGAGAGCCATGTGTAAAGTGCTGGTGCACGTCAAGCCATTGTCTCTAAGAGTCATGTGTGTGTTGTTAAGTGCTCTACTTAGGCTTGTCAAGATGACATATGAACATAGACTTGCAGACTTAAAGAATTAAGTCACCTGACCTGAAAAATCTTAACTCCAGTTCCTATAAGGTTCCTCTGAAATTAGGTGGATTAAGGTCAAATCATTTCTATCCTCAATATCTGCTCACAACTTGGTCCAGAACCCACTAGCTTTTCACTTTGCATATGCAAAGTATGCAGATGAGATGAGATGTCATGCTATGAAAATGCAAGACTCTTTTTCTTTTTCTTGGATGCAGATATAATATGCATGAGTAAATAAGAAGCCTCTTTTCATTATTATTATATATATATATATATTCTTTTCGATTTTTACCCACCCGTAATTATTGTAAGATATATACAAAAATACGCGAAAGTACGAGCTATGGGTAAAGTATATATGTAATATATACACGCCCCCCTATACTTAGCGTGTGCTATGTCCTCAGAGCACGAAGAGTGAGGAAAAGGACATAGCTCGTGCTAAGCGTAGGAGAGCCAAAAGTAACAAAAAGTATAGAAGTCGTCTCGCCCCCCTATACTTAGGCTCTGGCAGCCTAAGTGTAGAAGAAGATCAGAAATGGGGCGGACGAGGGAAAGATGAGATGTGGGTGAGTATCAATGTGGGCATTGGTCCCCCCTATACTTAGGCTCAGGTCAGCCTAAGTATCGGTAGGAAATGAGTATGAGGACCAATGTGATCTGGAGAATGTACAGTGAATCGACTCGGGTGACTCCTCCCCCCCTATACTTAGGATCTGGTCATCCTAAGTATAGTCCAAGATAATGGTTCGATGATGTGGGGAGGTGTTTACTAGAATCGCGGGGGTAAAGGATAGGATGTACAAGACTGATGGTATACACAGATGAGTTGGTGTGAATCTTTCAAGATGCTGCTTGATGGCTGGAGTTCATTGCTGCAAGGTCTCATACGCGGCTTGAGGTGTATCTGCTGTATCTGTCTCGCGCATGAATACAATCTCCTCCACATGGACTAACTGTTCATTGGATTCGACGAAGTGCTTCAACAGCTGCCCATTCACTAGGAATGTCGGTGCGTCATCTGCGAGATCTGAGATCTCGACACATCCACTATCATGCACCGTACGGACGACAAATGGTCCCGTCCACTTAGACTTTAACTTGCCTTGGAAAATCTTCAGCCTAGCATTGAACAACCATAACTTCTGTCCAGGAACAAAGGTCTTTCGTCTGATATATCTATCATGCCAACGCTTCACCTTGTCCTTGTACACCAAACTGTTGTCGTATGCTCGGTTTCTGACTTCCACAAGCTCATTCAGATCCATGTCTCTCTGTTTCTGACCCAGGTGTGTGTTCCAGTTGACCTTCTTTATTGCCCATTCTGATTTGTGCACTAACTCTGCGGGCAAATGGCACGGCTTTCCGAATACCATTCGGAATGGGGAGGTGCCTAACGGTGTCTTGTAAGCCGTCCTATACGCCCAGAGGACTTGATCTAAGATCTGAGACCAGTCCTTCCTGTCCGGGCGGACAAGCTTTTGCAATATGGTTTTCACCTCCCTATTCGACACCTCAGCCATATCATTGGTTTGTGGGTGGTAAGGACTCGCGACACGGTGTTCGATGCCGTAGTCTTTCAGGAGTTTCTTCACCTCCCGATTCACAAAATGGCTACCCCCATCTGATATCATCATTTTGGGGATCCCGAACCTAGAGATTATGTTCTCTCTGATGAATTTACAGACAGTCCTGTTGTCTGCGGCTCGGGTCAGGATAGCCTCCACCCATCTGGACAGATAGTCTACCGCCAGAAGGATATATTCGAACCCGTGGCTGGCAGGGAATGGGCCCATGAAATCGATGCCCCAGGCGTCAAAGACATCACAAATGATGACCGGCTGCATTGGCATCTCATCCTTGGAACCAACGGTTCCTCCCATTCTCTGGCAAACTGGGCACGACTTCGCGAAGGCGGTGGCATCGCGAAACAGAGTCGGCCAGTAAAAGCCACACTGAAGTACCTTCCATGCGGTCCTCTTCTCGGAGTGGTGTCCTCCTGCCTCTAAGCTATGGCATAAAGAAAGGATACTCTGGTATTCCTCCTGAGGAATACAACGTCTCCAGACACAATCCGGTCCTTCAAAGAAAAGGATCGGATCCTCCCAATGGTAGTGTCTAGCATCCGACTTTAGTCGGTCGATTTGGTTCTTGGGCCAATCCTCGGGAACTTTCTTGGAGACAAGATAGTTCACGATATTGGCGTACCATGGGAGTGAGTCGATAACAAAAATCGACTCGTCAGGGAAGGAGTCTCGAATCGGGGAAACCTCGGAAGTATTAAGATCTTCGAGACGAGAAAGATGATCGGCCACTACGTTCTTCTTTCCAGGTTTATCACGGATGTCCAAATCAAACTCCTGGATAAGTAAAATCCAACGAAGAAGACGCGCCTTCGCGTCCTTCTTCTCCATCAAATATCGTAGTGCCGTGTGGTCTGTGAACACAGTTACCTTGGATCCGATTAAGTGAGATCTGAATTTGTCCAAGGCAAACACTACCGCAAGCATTTCCTTTTCTGTAACTGTATAGTTACGCTGAGCAGAATCAAGCACTTTGCTTGCGTAGTGAATTGCAAACGGGACGCCATCTCTTCTTTGTCCCAATACAGCCCCAACAGCATAATCTGAGGCGTCCGTCATGATCTCAAAAGGTAGAGACCAATCGGGGGCTTGTAGAATGGGTGCGTCCATGATCATTCCTTGTAAAAGCTTAAAGGCCTCAAGACAATTGTGATCTACAATAAACTCCGTGTCTTTGCCTAAAAGCTCAGTTAGCGGTCGGGCAATCTTGGAAAAATTCTTGATAAATCTTCGATAGAATCCGACATGCCCGAGGAACGACCGCAACTGCCTTACGTTGGTTGGTGGCTGGAGTCGTCTGATCACGTCCACCTTGGCAGGGTCAACCTCCATTCCTCTCTTGGAGATGACATGCCCCAACACTATGCCCTCCGTCACCATGAAGTGACTTTTCTCCCAGGAGAGCACCAGATTGACCTCACAACATCTTTTGAGGACTCGGTCCAGATTCCTAAGACAGGAATCAAAAGAATTGCCGTGGACCGAGAAGTCGTCCATGAAGACTTCCAGGAATTCGCCGACCATTTCGGCGAATACAACAATCATGCACCTTTGAAAAGTACCTGGAGCCTTGCATAGCCCAAAAGGCATGCGCCTGAAAGCATAGGTACCAAAGGGGCATGTAAACGTGGTCTTTTCCTGGTCCTCCGGAGCTATGGCTACTTGATTGTATCCCGAGAACCCATCAAGGAAGCAGAAGAATTCTTTCCCCGCTAATCTTTCTAGAATCTGATCAATGAACGGTAGGGGGAAATGATCCTTCTTCGTCGCGGCATTCAAGCGTCTGTAATCCACACAGACGCGCCACGACGTGGGTACTCTCGTCACGATCTCCTCTCCGTCCTCGTTGGTGGTCGTCTGAATTCCCGACTTTTTCGGGACAACATGGATTGGGGCCACCCACTTAGAGTCGGAGATTGGGTAAATGAAACCTGCGTCGCACCATTTTTCTATCTCTTTTTTCACAACCTCTCGCAAATTTGGATTCAACCGGCGTTGGAATTCACGAGAGGGTTTGGCTTCAGCGAGGCGAGCAAGAATCTGTTTTATTTGTTCCTCATCTGGTGGTACTTTTGGCGGCATCTCGTCCTCCAGTCCTGGAGGGAAAGTAAGGTCGATGTCAGAGGATAACTCAAGGAAAGGATTACCGAGGCGATGATCTTCCTCGATAATCTCGGAGGAGATGAAGGGTTGGTTTGAGAGTAACCACCCTGAACATGAGGGAACCAGGACTCAAGAGGGTCATGAGTCCTGGGTGGTCCAAGGTGCGCTCGGACCGAGAAAGACGAGTTACTTGGGGGACTCATAGAGAGATCAGTGAATAGTGCGTCGAGATCTCCCCAATCACTCATCTTGATGAAGAGAGAAGAAGATAGGATTTTACTCCTACCTGAAGCAAGCAACAAGAACAATCCAAGACCCTGGGTTCACATTCAACACAGTGAAGGACTCAAAGTTGAGTCCAATTTATCTTGTAATTTTTAAGTGTGATTTTTCAAACAAGATAGCAAGGATTACGCAGCCTAGAGAGAAGTCGGCTTAGAGCCGGATGCGTCTTCCCTGTTTATCCTGTCGCCTAAGATACCGCCGATCCTCCCTTTCTGCGCTCCTATCCGGAGTGGGGACTCAATGACGTGCCCCTATCTACCTGCAAGCAGGCGGAGGCTGACAAAGCTAGGCCTTGTCGCAGAGTACCGTTGGTTCGCCCCTATCTACCCGCGAAGGCGGAGGCTACTTGGTACTTGTCAATGAGCTTAAAAGTATCCCACTCGTGATATTTGCTAAGATCAGTTGGCTCGTGATATGGAAGGCGGGGATTTGGGCTCTTCCTTCAGGTGTTCACACACACTCAAGTACCCTCACTCAGCCTGAAAACAAGGTCGGGGATTAATCTCCCGCAAAAAATTTTCAAATTTTATTCTGTTTTTGGTCAATACTGTTAGCAGTCCCGATTTTAAGTTAAGTTATCACTTTAATTAGTCCACCACAAAGCACGCCTATCGGACAGTCCCAATTTCCTGTTTAATTTAAGTGAGAAAATAGGAGGGGGAAATCGAGAAAAGCCTATGCAAGTAAAATCGATGATGCTATGCTGAGTAGAGAATACTTACAGTGATCCCTTCGCTTTTTTTATGCAGGATGCAATACAGAATTGAAAACTTTACTCTACATGCAAATGCAAGCGATGAAAAGCCGCTCCTAGACAGGCAGTTCTATTAGCGTGAAGAACAGTTTAATTTTGACTAAAACTGCGGTCTAGGTGCGTCTTTTAAGTGTATTGTGTGGTCCTATTGATTACGAGCACAAACAAGTCCTAGAGTGGCTCGAGGAGCCGCTAGTGCAAGCTAAGTTACAATTCACCCACACAGCACACGGGACACAGTTTCACTATCTTTACACACGCGAGATCCCAAACGGGAACCGCTGGAAATGATGCGAAAGAAAAAAGAAATAAAATAAAATGTAATTACAAAGCCTCTCTTTCACTCAAAAATTTAAATGCTAAGTCCTCGAAGCGTCGCCGACTCCTCGCGGTCCTCGCACAAAAATAATTGGAGGTCAGAGAGTTACACAAAAATAAAATAATGCAAAAATAAATGGGAGAAAATAATTACAAGAAAACCGGGGGTCAGACTACCCGGGGAAGGAAAATCAAACATTCAAAAATTTGCTAAAAATTAACCTAGCCGTGCCTCCCCGGCAACAGCGCCATTTTGATAACGCTCCCGCACCCTATGTTAATTCGGTCAATTTAATGTCCAAATTAATTCATGTGATTCGTTGCAGTCGGATACGAGGGGTTAATCAAAAACCACTTATCGATTAATGTGAAGTTAATTTTAAGCGGCAAAATTTTTTTTACTTGGTGGAGTCCAAGGTCGATCTCAGGGAGGCATATGTCTCCTTAGGTGAATTTGAGTAAGGATCCGAGTGTTGATTTACGAGGAGTAATTTCTTTTGGTCTTTTTAATTTTTTATGCAGACTTATGTAGACAATGCAGGCCAATTTGATGTTCAATTTAATTATTGTATCAAATGAAGTCCAAAATTTATGAAAATTGGCCAGATGGTTAATGATGATGAAAATGACCTACACTAATTTTTTTTGGATTTTTCGACACTAAATAAATTTACTGTGAATTAAATGAACAGACAGGGTGATTTTCAGGGTGATTTTCAGTATCTAATTTTTAATCAATATCAAACCAAATTTTTCCAAGAACTAAAATTATCCTAGGTGGCTCTAATGATAAGGGACCTAAGAAAATTAACAGAACTTAATTTCACTGTGAAATGAATTAATTAAAATTAATCTAAGAAAATCACTCAACAATTTATTTAGGCCTCGATATGCGAGCAAATGCTATGAAGTTTTTATGGTATGTTAAAATGATGTCCTTAAGCTACTGTGAATTTTTGATGAATTTTGGAAGCACAAAGAATTAACTATAAATCAAAAGGTGTCACTGGGCAAAATATGTCAACAATTCACCAATTAATTCATTAATAATTCAAATTAACTTACAAAAAATGACACATGGACCAATAGACAGAGGACAAAATTTCCAACAAAATGCAATTTTTAGAATTTCAAAATGATGTAAAATGCAACCTAGGGATGCGTGCAAACACAAGGGTGTAAATGCAATACAGGAAATTTAAAATTACAATAAACAAATATGCAGACAGGAACTCAAATGCAATTACCTATAATATGGGGGACTTTTGTGCAAATTCTCCACAGGGCACGTGCTCCTCACGTGGGGTCTGCTTCACAGGGACCTCTTTGCAATTTCGGAAAGCTCCAGGGGCTTTTGTGCAATTTATCCAGGCCGCACGTGCTCCTCACGTGGGCGGCCTAGGCTCGGAGGGCTGCGGTGGCTCAGAGCGAGGTTCGGTCTCTCTGGAGGTCCGGAGTGAGGCTCGGGTTGTCCGAGCCTAGGCTTGGGGCCGAGGCTCGGTCTTCGTCGACGTGGCGGGCTGCGGGCCTTTGGATCAAGATCGATCCAAAGGTTGGCGATGTAGACGCGTGGCGATGTGAGGACCGTTCAGATCTGGGAGGCGATCGACGGTTGGGAACGGTCGCGTTGAGGGAACGTGTGGCGATGTGAGGACCGTTCGATCGGGTGATCGAACGGCAGCTGCTCGTCCTCCCCGACGATCCTCCGCCTCCTGCGGAGGAGAAGGCGGGGCTCCGGCGGTCGGGCTGTAGCTCCGCCCGTCCTTCCTCGAGGTGCTGAAGCTCTCCAATTTGTCGGAGATAGCCCTGAAGCTTCGCGGCGTGGAGGCGGAGATGATGGTGGTCTCAGGAGCGTCGGAGAGTTCCCCGGTGTCTATGTCGATGAAGCTCGATGGCGTCTCCGGCGAGCTTCCGTTCAGTGAGAAGCCAAGTACCTGCAGGGGGTTAGAAGAGATAGCCGAGGCGTGCGAGTGCTCGTGGAGAGATGTAGATGGTCGGCGAGGCCTACGGTGAGAAGGAGGTGCGCTGGAGATGAGCTCCGGCCAAATGGCGGAGCTGTTGGTCAGAATAGTGCGAGAGGCGTCGTCGGAGTGTGTAGATGGGACAACGAGGATGGGAGCTTCGACGCGAAGCTCGTCGAGGTGGATTGGAAGCGAGAAGGTGGCCGGTGGCGGCGAATAAAGTCGGAGAAATCGGAGAAAAATAAGAGAAAGATCGGACGATGGATGGAGGGATCTACCTGGGAAATGGAGCTCAGGTTTGAGCTCCAGGTCGTCGCTCGAAGGTCGGTAGGTGGCCTGAGCTCGCGCAGCTCGCGGATGGAGGCTGCAGCACGGCGGTGGCGGCCGTGGATCTCGCCGGAGTCGAATCCCCTTCTTCGCTCAACGATTCAACGAATTGCTGTCACCAATTGGTAGGTCGGAGCTCAGGGAAGCTCTCTGGAGTGGCGGATGAGGCGATGGGAGGCGGGCCGCGTGGCGCAACCAGAGGGCGCCACGTGGCCTGCTGTGAGTGGCTGGAATAAGATGCATGTGTAGAGAGAAAAGGGGACAGAATTTGGAAAAACTCAAAACATGAAAGTTGTAGATCTCGATGAGCTCTACAAGTTTCATGTTGACCAAAGATGGAGATGAGGTCAAATATTATACATAAATACAAGGATACATAGATATACATATGTAGTATACAAAGTGGCCCAAAAACCCAACTTTCTCATACAAGCTCCAAATTCAATGAAATTAGTCTCATTTTAAAGGTCTTTTAATGTGTAGTATTCTAAAAGTAAGTAGACCTAATTCGGAGTTTGCATGAGGACTTTATGTGCATTCTAGTGTACAGGGGTTCTCAGGCTATATTGGCTATTTTACAAGGGGGATTTTAGGCCTTTTTCCCTATATTATTAACTAAGGAGTACATATTATAGAGAAGAGGTTATTTTAGTGCATGGATATTTTACAGGGGATTTTTGGCTTCTTATTTAAATGCAAATGAGCTGCTAAACTGCATGAGTTATGAATACATGCATGAATGCTATTTATGCAATATAAGGGGAAATATGCCTCTATTTTCTCGGGAACAAGGCTCTATTTTTGACTTTTGAAGTGATGAATCACAGATTCATCACTAGCATGAGACGATCTTGATATAACGGTGCAGAGAATGTTTGGAAGAACACGAAGAGTGACTCGCCAACGAGTTTCGATTGGTCGGATCTTGGCCGATCTCCACTCAAATAGCTACCTGAAGATTACTTCCCATCTCTGCTATGCTCCTCTATTGAACGGATGGCTCCAAGAAGCTCAAATCTGCATGTACATCACTCCGAGAGTGCCGACAGTCTAGAGATGAAAGAGAGCATCCAAGGATCAATCTATAGCTCCAACCTACTCCAAGGACCTGCAATGAATTTTATTATGCTCGGAAACAATCTTTAACCAACTTATCAGAGGGAAAAAGCAAAGAAATATGGAAATGGATGGGGACTCCGACGAAGGTGATCGGAATAGGAGTCGCAAACCAAATCCGATGGCGATATGGGGGGAGATCAAATGTGGAAGAAGATGGAGAAGGTGGTGGTGAGTGTGATGTGATAGTATGAAGAGAAGATAGATGACATGGGAGCTCCAATCGAGCAGATTGAAGCTTAGATGGCGATGATCTGATATAAGCTAAGACATGAATTAAAAGCAAAATAGAAAAGAAGTTGAAAGAAATTCCTAAGATTTACCTACGAACGAAACTGAAAATGATGGTCACTGCCTCGATTCCTGGTGAAAGATGAAGAAACTCAACGTCTCTGGTGGATCTCCGGTTACGTGCGGATCTTGCAATTCAGACATCCTCTCACGCTCCCAGTCATGGGAGAGGCTTGACGTGACCTCTCATCTTCTCCATGAACTAGCTTCGGGTGAAAGAATGGTGAAAACGGATCATATTGTCCCGCGGAGTTGGAGGGGTACTTACATGCGCCGAGTCCAGGTGAAACTCAATGATGAGAAGGCAAGCAAATCAAGGTAGATTATTGAAAATGAAGATCATGCGAGTTTATTCCATAATCAGGTGGAAAATTTCGTGAAGAATGCAATGTTTATTGATAATCGAATCGAAAGGGAAAAAGGCGAGAAGCGATTAGACAAACAACGTAATCGGAAAGAGCTGGAATTAGGGGAGCTGACTCGGGACAATAAAAGGGATTTTAATGAAGCTACTTTTATTTTGAAGCTTGTTTTATTTAGAGTACAATAAAAGTGAGTTTACTTAATTTTAAGCTTTTATGGAGAAGATATGGGTCCGACAAGTTTGGCTTTGCGGCTTCTCAAAGTGTAATTTACGCTATGTACGATGATTCTTCTTGTAATTATTTTTAATATTTACAACTTAGTTTTATGTACAAGTCCCAAGAAGAAAACATTTTTTATTTGTAATGAATTGGGTTATAAAATAAATAGAATAAGAAATTATATCAAAATAATGATATATGTGCAGTGATGAATAAAGAATGGAATTTAATTTTTCTTGATTTTTCTGAAGAAGGCCTTATGTCCCCCTACTTTATTCCTTGTCGGTCATGTCAAATCTTATTTAATTATTTTAGGTTAAAAATAATGATCTTTGTACAATAATCACATAAGAATAAAGAATAATAAAAATATAGATTCATTAATATTTATAGTTGTTTAAGAAGGGATTTTCAGATGCAATAACTGTAAAGATGATGAAATGCATATTCATCATACCCCTACCATCAATTTGACTCTTGTTGAATTAATTTTCTTGGGTTAATGTTGAGTCAATCGGATTATAACAAATATACATTGGATAAAAAATGAGAAAAAGTAGAGGGATTTAATTCTTGAAACTCATATCCTTCAAGTTTTAATTTTTTATTTTTTAGTTGTCAAAATTGCATTTTATTCCCTACATATTTATTTAATTGCATAAGTGCCCTTAGTCACATTTCATTCCATTGAAAGTTTAATTTTATGTTTTGTAAAGACACCCCTGCATTTATGATCTAATTTGGACCTCAAGATGAAATCATTTCTTTGATTAAAAAATAGCATTTTGTAGATCATTTAATTATCTACTTTTTGACTATTTAATTGTAATTCTGTGAGCATTGGGTAATTAAATAAAATTATTCTGGTGAAAATTAGATATTTTACCTATTTCATGATCTGTAATTCATATTTAATTAAATACTACTCCAAAAATAGTGCAAAAATCAAAGGTGATGTCTCTAGTTGCGCTTTAATTACTAATTAAATTTCATTGAAATCGGAGTGTCTTTTGCCTAAAATATATTGTTGAATGATTTATATAATTGAATTTTAATTAAATCCAAGAATATTATTTTTACGAAATTTCAAGCCTCCCGAATTTCTCATTAAAATATCTATTTGAGATAAATACTTCTGGATAAATTGAGTTTATGGACTAATTAGATATTAAATACTCACAATCGCTCTTTTTTCAGTAAAAAATCATCAAAAAACCCATAAATGATTAGAAAATTTCCAAAAAATAAGGTAGCTTCATTTCATCATGTTTAACATCCGGTAAAAATCTCATAATTTTTGCACTTAGTTTGCATGAAAAATTGTATAAAACCTCTAAAAAGTTTGCATTTTTCATTATTGCATTTTAATCCCAAAAATTCCAAAAAAAATATTTTGCATCATCATTGGGTTAGGTTTACAGAAAAACATAGCTTGGCTAGATTGACTTAATTTTACATTAAAATTAATTTAGCTAAGTTGCTCGATTTCTTAATAACCTAGTTCAATCACATTATATTTTTATCGCATAAAAAATACAAAAATCTGACTTGGAAAATTGTAAGCTAATTTGTCTAACTCGATCCGAAGTTATTCCTTTACCTCCTTGAGTTGACCCTAGGGCCTGCCTAAGTTAAAGATACATAAAAGCGCACATCAATTAATTCATCGATTCGTGTGGTAATTTTTGATCGATCCTGATTGCCCGACTACAACATAAATACGACATTTTTTAAAAAAGACACTTCAATGATCAATCAAATGGCGCCTTTACCTGGGGGAAAACAGGACTAGTTTAGAAAATTAGATTTTGGTTTTTTTATCCCCTGGTAGTCTAATTCTTGGTTTTTCTTTTGAATATTTCTCTATTTATTTTCCAACATTTTTTTGTTGTTATTTATTTGTTTTATTCTGTGTCGGTCTCTTTGACCACTATCTTATTTTTGTGTGAGGAACACGAGGCATCGTAGGCGACTTATCAGGTAAGCCAAAGATCCCCCATTGAATTGAACCGAGTTTTTTGAGAGAATTTGTAAAAAAAGTCTGCAATTAAAGCAGTTTCCATTTGGATTCTTGTGTGTGTAACTGAAATAAAAAGACTATCTGTGTTGTGTGATTGCTTAACGTAGAATAGGTCATGCACTCGCAACTCTTAGAGATTCTTAGGACTGTTTGTGCTCGTAATATTTAGGACCACACTTCACCATTAAAAGAAGCACTTGGACCGCATGACTTTAGCCTAATTTAATTTCATTCTTCACTGGATAATAAAATTGTCTGTCCAGGAGCGACTTTTCATCGCTTGCATTCATTTAGTGTAAAAATTTCAATTCTGTTTTGCATCCCACATGTAGAGCATGAGAATCATTGATACCTTATTACATGAGTAGGATACTCACTGTTAGTTAGTGTCTTCAAAATTATAGGCCTCATTTCTCAATATATAATTGGCACTACCTATTACGAGAGTGGGAAGAATTATTGGTAATCAACTATGATATTAGTTATTTTACAAGTGAAGATGGGATGATCGGGCCCAAGTTTGGCCCAAAGAAATTGGACCAGATTTGGGCTTAGGCCGAAGGACAAAAAATTTTGTGGACCAAAGCCCAATCCAAGGCCCTAATTTTTAAAATGGACTTCGGTTGAGGCCCTTCATAGCCCGACCCAACTCGGCCTATGCTCATCCCTACATCCATCCATCTTTTCCTCTTTAAGCAAAATAAACTTTTTATGGCAACATAATATCTCGCTTTCAGCAACGAGAATTCATATAGACAAATGTGTACTAACAAAAGCTTTTCTTTTTTAAGTAAATTGAATACCAAATAAATTATCTTAATGTAAGGATTATAAGTATAGTCATATAAGACAATATTATCAACCAATCAATAAAAAATGTCATAGAAATATAGACAAATATTTAAACAAAAACTTCAAAAGTATATGCTGTATTAAAGATTTGTGGCAATTTATTCTGTAATTGTGGCAAAAAAATTTTGCATGTGATGATTCTACTGCACGGAATTCGTTGCCAAAAGAGGAGTAATCAAAGAAATGCCGCAACCAATAATTCTTTGCTAATGAAATTTTTTTTACACCTAATGCCTACTGAGTCAGCAGCTAAAACAACTTTTACTTTTTAGCAACCAAAATTTCGACACAAAAAAAATCTATAGCCAAATGTTCGTTTCCACTATTCGTTGCTACTAATGTAATTGGTTGTAGTGTCTTCTCGATTTCGAGGGAGCCTGTACTGAAGGAACTATTTGTGTTGCTCCATCAATCTCAACTATTCAGGGACAGTTCAAAATCCTACCATTCCAAATCAAAATTTAAAAAAGAAGAATACATCTTTTGAATATTAAATCAAAGCGGATCATTCATTCATTGCTGTTCTGAGTTCTGAGCCTTCTTCAGAGAAATCAATGGTCATCAATGCAAGTTGTATTGCCCTCTGCATATTTGCACAGAGCATCAAGCGGATCCGTGTATAATAGATTTTCTCCCCCAAGAATTCCTTATCACTTAAATCAACTAAAAAAGAGAACGACCCACTCATATTTCTTCTTCTTCTTCTTTAGGTAATGGATCCTCCGCTGCTACAACACATGCTGTAACACGGAGGGGCCATCTGATTAGGAAACAGATCCTTTGTTGTAGGATCTGCTGCAGCAGACTCTACAGCAGAGGCGTGGGTCGCTCGATTTTGATCGAAGAAACTGCTCGATCAAAATCGAGCGACCCACGCCTCTACTGCAGTGTCTGCTGCAGCAGACCCTGCAATTATCACCTGATGGCATTGGTGCCCTCGGATGTGAATCGGACGGTGTTAGCAGAGGATTCGTACCCTCTCGTTTATTTACATCTCTCGATCCCAATCATTCAAACAGAACAGTAGATTCTCCTCTTAAATCGGGAAGCCCAGTTGCTGCTAAAACACATCCAACCAAGCTTTCCAACACCACCACATCCATTACATGCTCATGCATTCTGACCTACTAATCCATCGCTAACCCTAAGATCTGAAGCTAATTAATAACAACTGCTCTACATGACAAGTAACGAAGAACCACTTGCATACGAGTTACGCAGACAGCACAGACGCCCTTCAAACCATGAAAATTTAAGCGACACACGCCCATATCCTAACTAAACGATCAAGTTGTTGCTCAAAACGCATAGGCAGCGATCCTCATGCCCATCTGGCAGTGCAGCGGGAGGGAGCAGATGAAGTAGTTCTCCCCCTTGGACAGCTTGATCTGGTCCCTCCCTGTGTTGTACACCTTTGCCGACGGCGGCGCCGTGCAGTTCCGGTAGTTCCCGGCGTCCACTCTCACTACGTTGTGGAAGATCCTCACGTAGTTGAACGCTGGAATTAATCAGTGCAAAGCAAACAATGCAGACGCCAAAAAATGCATAAATACATCAAGGTGACGTCCAGGTGGTGGATGGCAAAAAGAACGATAAAATACATAAGATTTCAATGACTGAGATAGAAGTCTATGTTAAGGACAGTAAAGAAGCGTATCATTCTTACTGAGCACGTCGCCGGCTTTGAAATTTTTGCCGTTGGTCCAAGCGCTGACGCCGTAAACCCAGCCGACGCTGTCGCCAACGGTGTACGAGGTACCGACGTCGGCGGCATAGGAGTTGTGGACGAGGAGGACGAAGATGAGGAAGGAGGTTGCTGCAATGCCTCTTCCCTTGGCCATGGGGAGCAAATGATGAGCTTCTCGAGTAGTCAGAGCTGGGTGAGTGAGGCGAGAGGAAGAGATGGGTGGGTCTGTAGTATATAAAGGGTAAGTCCTGATGTAATATTGAAGGTGCAATGAAATGGTGGAGTAAATGGGGGAGGTCTGGAGATGCAAGTTGTGGGGAGCAGATTGGAAATCTATTTTTTTTTGACACATAAAACATGGTTTGCAGATGAAGGATTTTGGCAAACCTTAATATCATGAACAAAATTACAAAGAAATTGTTGAGAGACAGGCAACAAGCTGCGCCGTCAATCCTTTTTGGATGGCAAATCCAATTCTTCGGAACACAACATCCATAGACTTGAGAAACATAACGTTACTATGCATAATTTTCTGGACCCTCTTAAGGAGCTCTACAACTTCAGACGCCAAGAACCCAAAGGTATCAAACCCGAAAAGGATGAAGCCATGTTGATTGTCAATACAAGCCTTCTCATCTTTAGCAACTTTGGCAAAGGCAACTTTCTGTGCAGCGTATCCTGCAGTAAAATCAGTGGGCTCATTTACCTGTCACAGCTTGGGATATCAACAATGCCCTCATTTAAAAATTTCAACTGCATTGTGTCATATTTGGCTAAAATCCGATGTTCGTAGCTATTTTATCATAACAATCAACAAAAAAATTGTCTATTTGAGGGACTTAAAACCAATTTAAAGGACCAAAGTGATGGGTAACAGTCTAATCTGCTCCCAAGCTGTGACGGGTAGGGTAGATGAGGGCACTGCTGATATCCTCCTGTTAGGATGAGGACTGGGAGACAGTGGGCTCGTGACCACGGCAGTGATGTGCGCGTGTTTTAATGCACCTGCATCAGGGTAACCATTTTATCTTTTTTATCCTTTTTTATATTAAAAAAAATCTTCAGAGATGAAAACTAGTACGATAAACACCATATATTTCCATCCTGTCAAGCATATACATGCGAGTGTATTTATACTATGGATGTGTTTGGTAATTGAGTTGGGTTGGGTTGGAGTAACCTCTTATGAATATTTTTGTTTGGATGGTTAAGAGAGTTGGAGAGTCTTGGAATGATAAATGTGATGTGATGTAACATTGATTGTGTGTTACATTAATTTTTAAGTGATTATAATATATTTCTATGTTAATTTTTTATTTGATCGTGGTTAAAAATATTATAACAAAGAAATTGTGTGATTCATACAACTAATTTCAATGCAGGAAAGCATGCAGGAAAGCATGGATAGACAATGGAGTCTGTCAGGTTACTTTAAGGGCGTGTTCGTTTGGAGTATAAGGAGGAATGGAATAAGGGGAATAAGCCCCCAACACGCTTCCCCGTGGTACGACTATTCCCCATTATTTCATCTTATTTTACTCTTATTTCTATCTTTATCTCACCTTACCTACCTTTATTTCACCTTATTCTCCTTATTCCTATCCTCCAACCGAACGGAGAATAGTTATTCCCCTTATTCCCCATCCTTATTCCTGCTTATTCTCCTACCGAACGGGCCCTAAGGTAACCTGACAACCAAACGAGCCCTAAACCTGAATGTTTTTTTTAAAGTAATAGAAACAATACCAATATGCAAGACAAGTTATGGTGACAGATTGGAAGAGCAGTTTACGTATATGCTTACTTCACTTTGGCAAATGTTAGCGTAATCGCCTTACAATAAGATATAGTTATATCAACGAATAATTGGATGATTGTTGTTATATCTTCTGATATTAAATCTATATCAGCAAATATTATTCATTGTAATTTCTTTTGTAATTTTTGAAATTAATAATAGAAGGTATTCCTCGCTATATATTGTAGACCATGGAATATGTTACCCATCGTTACTTTTTTAAGAATTTCTTTTTGAATCATGGTTAAATTAATAACAACTGATATTACTTTTTTTTGTAAAAAAAGGTTGATCCATTATATATACCACTGGAACCAAATATCACATTCATTACCATATGAAAGTTATTGAGAGAACCTTAAGTGCATCACAGAAGTATGAAGATCGCATCATATTCGATCGAGAGCGACTAGTCACACTATCTACTCTATGCAACGGAATTTAAAAAGTTTTAAAGCGATGAAACCACATGATCCAAGAACACTTCTTGGATTGTTTCATCTAAACCACAAATAGATATCAGAACACCTTTTTAAGCATGATTGCAATCATGTCTCTAAAGTAAAAGACCGCATGTCTCACGTCCGCATGTCTCACGTTCGATCCAACGTCTGGGCGCGTGAATCAAAACACATGCTCCTACAAGGGATTTTTTTAAATAATTATTTAAAAAATCATAATTAATTAAATAAGCAGGGTTTAAAAAAAATTAAAAAAATAGGTATCGATCGACACCTGAAGTACTGATTTGGGCGATAATCGTTGGGCCCCACTCCAAATCGGCACCTCAGGTGCCGATTTGGGGAGGGGCTCCAACGGCCCTCTCCCAAATCGGCACCTGAGGTGCCGATTTGGGAGAGGGTCGTTGGAAATTTGCCAACGGTCCCCTCCTCCCCCATTTCTTATATAAACCCCCTCCCCCCCCCCTCATTCCATTCTCCTCACATTTCCCCCCTCTCCTTCTTCATCTTCTCCCCTTACTCCCCTCTTATTTCACTCACTCGATTTTCTGAAGCGAGATTTCTCCTCTCGATCTGCTAATCTTATTCAAGTAAGAATAAGATATTTTTTTATAGCCTATTTTTTGTGCATTGTTTGCAGGATCTTATCAGTGAGGGAGATATATACGTTCGGATACCGGATTATATTATTATCTTTTGGATAACATTTCTTGTAGAAGACACGCGTCTTTCAGGTAATTTTACTTGTATTAAATTTTTCGTAAATTTAATAAGTAATTAGATGTTCGAAATTGATACTTAGTTAAAATATATTTTTAAAGTAATTCATGTTAACATTTAATGGTAAATCATTTGTCTATGAAGTAACCTAAAGATGTTGAAAAATAATAATTGTAAATGTAATATGATTTTTTTAATGTCAATTACAGTAGACATTTTATTAGGAGATGTTTTTAATAATTATTAAAAAAAATCAAAATTTATTAAATAGGGGACATTAGACATTACATTAGCTTTGCATTCATTTAGATTTCAAAATGTATATATTCATGTTAAAATTACTGTCATTTAGACTTGGAATCGAGCGCCGGGAGGGTCTCTATACAACGCTGGCAGGACTCACTGTGGTGAGCACCGATGAGTCCCCAAGATCGGACTTTTGGATTCCATATCTGAGTGATCAGTATATCATTTAAATTATCGATTTTTAGAGATGACATCCGACTGAAATGTTAATTAAACTAATTGTTATATCCGATTATTAAGTAATTGTTTCGTGTAATTAAACTAATTAAATCATGATTCTATTCGTATAGATGGCCTCCAACACCGCTCATGTCTTAATATGTTGGGGAGGATCGATTGATGTCTCTGATGACCACGTAGAATATATTGGGGGCAAGAAACAGATGGTTACATTACCATGCCAATTAACATACACTGGCTCATTGTCTCGAGTCTTTGAAGCCACTGATCTCCCGCTCGACCAGTATATACTTACATTAACTTGTAAGTGGTTGTACGAGGGATCAACTTTCTTTACAGTACCGATTAACGATGATGAATCCACATTAGCAATGTTGAGTTCAATCGTCGGTGTGAGATTTATCCATCTTTTTGTACAAGCTACTCCCTTTAATATGGAAAACAGGCCATCATCTTCGAGGTAAAATTAATCACATTCAAATTGTAGAATAATTTCACAATCTTTTATTTTAACTGACAAAGATTTAAGTTAAATAGGCCAAAAAATGAGATCATATTTGAGGATATCGAAGGGACATCACAAGTAAATGTAGAAGATGATTTAGTGACAGAAATATCCGAGGAAAATGAGGAGTCCGAAAATGACGAGTCAGAAAATGATAATCAAACATTAGAAGAAATGATAGGTGGTAATACTTGTCATGATTTTGGATATGGTTCGCTAGTTCTAGTCGTAGGTAATGAGGAAAGGGGGGACTCATATTCTGCCAATAACGATGATGCTGAAGAAGAACCGATGGAGGAGATACCTCACGTTTTTGATCATGAAATTGCAGAAGCGGAAGATGTAGTATATGTAGAGAGTCAATCAGAACCCACCGATGATTTCGGACTAAGTTATTGGTTAGGTAGGAGTTTTAAGTCGAAAAAGGATCTACAATACGATTTACAGAAATGGAGCATGGAAAATCACGTGCAATACAAACCCAAGGCGTCGAACAAGCATATTTTGACGGTTGTTTGTATTTATGATGATTGTGGATGGCGTTTGCATGCATCAGAGAGGAAATCGCGAGGAGATTGGTACGTTTCCGGATATAGGGGGAAGCACACTTGCAGAAATCCTATCCTTTTAGTGAAACATCGTCAATGCACTTCTGTTTTTGTAGCGCTGTATATTTTATCTTCCTTTAAAGCAAAAGTTAGTATGACCCCAGGAGCAATAATGTACAAGATAAAGGAGGAGCTAAAGACTAAAATCAATTACATGACAACTTGGAATGCTAGACGTCGTGCAATGGATATGCTTTACGGAAATGAGGTTAACTCATATCGTGATCTCCGGAGATTTATTCGTGCTTTAGAACGACATAACCCTGTCACATATACATGGTTTAAGACACTAGAAGGACAAAACGAGAGCACTATACATTTTCAAAGAGTGTTTGTAGCGTTTGGAGCGTGTCGTAGAGCGTTCAAATTTTGTCGACCCGTGTTGTCTATTGACGGAACTCATCTATACGGGAGATACGCCGGTCACATGTACGTGGCCACAACAATTGACGCCAATAATGGTCTTTTCCCGTTGGCATTTGCCATTGCTAAAAAGAACGAGAATATTTCGGCATGGGGCTGGTTTTTGAATTTATTAAAACAAATTATCGATCGTCGGGACATTTGTTTTATAAGTGATCGATTTCCTGGTTTAAAGGATGTTATACGTGGTTTATTTCCACCAGAAGAGGGATTCACGCATCGTCATTGTCTCAGACACATGCGTGTAAATATGCAGAGAGCCGGTCATAAAAATCGTACAGTATAGAATCGTTTCTACGCTGCTGGACGAGAACCATGTCAGAACAAGTTCAACAGTATGATGCGAGAAATTTTCATTCTAGATAGAAGTGCTTTCGAGTGGATCGTATCTCAGGACAATGGCGATCAGAGATGGGCATTAAGTTTAGATGATGGACACCGTTGTGGACATATGACAACCAATTTATCTGAAAGTTTTAACGGTGCCTTTAGAGGAGCACGTGTTTTACTAATTATCTCTCTCATCCTAACAATATTCCTTAGAATAAATGGCTATTTCAATGATCGTCGTGAGAAGTCAGAAGGAATGACTACATATTTGACTAAGAAATATGAAGATTTGTTAGAGAAACAGACCAGAGAGGCAAGAGTCACGTTGAAAGATTTTCGTTAACTCAGTTTCAAGTCTGCGATCGTGATGGATTTGCAAATGAAGTCAATTTAAATGGCCGAGAAAGTGAATGCATGTGCGGGTTTATGCAGATGAAACACTTTGTATGTCCACATATTATCGCTGCAGCTTCACATACTCGTACTTACGTAGATAATTACGATCTATGTTCGCAGTACTTTTCCAGCGATTATTATCGTCAGGCATACAACTTCTTTTTTCATCCCATATCTGATAGACGTTACTAGGGAGAAGAAGATGCTACTGTTATGTTACCTCCGAAAATGGGAAAGAGAAATGTCGGAAGACCTGTGCAGGGAAGAATTAGAAATGAAATGGACGAAATGTGCGTACGACCGAAATTATGTAAAATCTGCAAGCAACCAGGACATAATAGATTAAGTTGTCCACGCAGAACATAGGCACACATGGATTTGTAAGGGTAATTTAATTTCATTTTAAATATATCATTTTCTTTCGAAATTTATAGTTCATTTTTCATGACTTTTATAATTATTAATGTAGATGGCATAGATGGATAGACTTCCTGGACCGGTTGATACCTCAGTATTGTATATGCAGAATGACCATCGATCATCACATCCCACTAGTTCGGTAAGTAATTTTTATAATTTTTAAAATTTACTGTTTGGTAATACTGTTACTTATTTTTTATTCAATATATTTTATAGATTCGATTTGTAGAGCATAATGAGTTACTGAACTCCATTTTTAACAAGAAGAGTGGCGTAGTAGAACGATTGATAGAAGCGTCGGGTTTCTCATGTGTGGTGAACATGAGAAGAGTCCAAATGGATCCATCATTACTGACCAATTTACTAGAGAGGTGGAGACCTGAGACACACACATTTCATCTACGCTTAGGGGAGGCTACTATTACACTTCAGGATATGGGATTAATTAGTGGTTTTAGAGTTGATGATCTACCTGTAACTGGTCCGAATTCTTCCTCCTGATGGATGGGAAGCAGTGTGCTTGAGTTTGTTAGGAGTAGTACCCACTCGGATAAAGAGTGGAAAAGTGAAGTTGTCTTGGATATGCGACGTCTTCTTCAAGACAGAACATCCGTTGCAGGGTATTGATGACGAACAACAGGCGACCCATTTGGTTAGAGCACTCATTTTTTATCATGTAGGATGTAGTGTACTCGCAGACAGCAGCGAAGATATGGTGCCTCTAAGGTACGCGTTAATGATTAAAAGTATTAAATTATTAGTTCTTCTTATATATGGCTTCTTTTCAAATTTACAGGTATGTGGAGTACCCCTACACGTCTTAATTTTATTTATTTACATATTCTAATATTTCCAAATACAGGTTTGGGCATGGGAGCATGTGCATATTGGACGGCGATAGTACGTGCTGGTGCTCAGATAACTGGAGGTGCATTAGCGTTGAAGTGGATAGGAGTGCGTAGTTTTAAAGAGAACGTGCATACGGCAACATTAGCCTTCTATCGTAACGAGCTAGATACACAAGAACCTCATCAGGTAATGTATAATATCTAATTTTTATAATGCTCACATTAATTTTAAATTATTGTAATATACGATATCTAAGTTTTTTTTAATAAAATACAGATGATTTGGACACCATACGCTGAAGTTGAGATATCACAACTACATCCTATCTGCAGAAGTGGTCAGGCTGTATGGATGAGTCGAGTTCCACTCATTTGTTACGATCTTGTAGTGGTGCACCTACCTGATCGCGTGATGCGTCAATTTGGAATGCGTCAGCTGTTGGACATGTGAGCCCACGGCGAGCCATTATGCAATAAATGTTATTGCGAATATCATTCCCTGATCTGAAATGAAGAATAAATAATTTGCATAATAGGTCCCTCTGTATAATTAGGGTTATGTACCATGGCTGTCTTAATGATCATACAGTTGTTGATTCAATTATTGAATCATAGAGGCTGGTGTTTGGATGAATATCTAAAGGGTTAGATTGAGGACTCATCAAGCACCGTCAAATGATTATTAAGATGCGATCTCCAGCCTGAGTAGGAGATGGCAATCCTTTTCTCACATAGGCTGATATCTGACTGACCTCTTGATGCAGGTCCTCTGCATAGGAATAGAGATTCGGAGGTGTCAGATTAGTTAGGTCAAAGAGTTGACTTAACGAGATCGAGATAACCTAAGTCCTATGTTGAATGCTGTCACAGCATAGGCACGCATCCTCTGACCGGAGACAGATGTATTGCTATATGTCTGAGTATGTACATTTGACAGACCAATAGGTTGATGACCTAACCAAGGTCTATACACCGTCGCGTTGGTGTGCATATAAGGGCATATGAGTAATACGATCTCTCAAAGGGATCATACAGGTTCACTACTGAACCGGAAGACATGAGCTCACTCATGAGATATTGGGAGGAATCAAATTCCGTGCACGGTCGTCTCGCTTTGGAAGCTTGATTGAATTTGTAGGTTTGATATATACTTTTGGAAAGTATATGATCAAGACCTAGGTATGATATATGCTTTTGGAAAGTATATGATCAATACCAAATCCCAATGATCAAATGAGAAACTTAGTGATCAAACCCTGAAGAAGACAGTATAAAATTGATCTTGATCTTCGGGTTGACCATGGGTCTTCCAGTATGCAGGATGTACAGGTATTGGGAATACCTGAGGGTGATGTGATCTTAAACGATTGTATATCCATGACGCTTCCATTCCGAGGGAGTGATGAAACAGGTCTGGATTTTAGTGACTCCTTTCAGTAGAGAAGCAATCTGATCTTAGTCCAAGTGTTGGACATTGGTCTGAATGAAGATTCAGATGTAATGAGAAGATTAGATTTGCGGTCTTGATTTAATCAAGCATCTGTGGGAGGTTCGTAAGATCTGGATTTGAGATAAGATCTCAACATCCAAGTCACTATACGTGGAATAATACAATCGCCCTGTCCTTATCTCCAAGTATCTGCGGAGAAAGCACATTATTCATGAAAGGGTTCAAGAATAATTCTTTTGATGAAATATCCAAGCAAGGACTTGATGATTAAATGAGATTTAATTATCAAGCTTAAATATGAATATGATTCATATTGTGAAAATGATTATCTAAGATAATTAAATGGGATTTAATTATCAAGGATTAAGAGAATGTGGATAACACTATCCATGATATATGTGTGTTATAAATATGATTTATAATATACATATATAAGAGAGAGAGAATTTATGTAAATAGCATTTGTTAATTAATAATGTGGATTGGATTCACATTTATTAATTAATTGGAAATGCAATTTACTAATTAGTTTGGGTTGTGAATATGATTCACATAATATTCAATGGCATGATTGAAATATTCACAAATTAATTGGGAATTAATTTGGTGAATAATTTTGTGAATACAAAATTAATTAAGGAATAATAAGATAAATAAAAAGGAGCCAAAATTGACCACCCTCCATAGGTGGCGTCACCCATGAATTGTTCATGGGTGACGCCCCCCAATTTTAGGGAGGTTGGTTGACTCCAATTTTATTTATCACATTATCTCTTAATTAGTTAATGTTAAATTAAATTATGTTGATAATGTTGCAACATTTTTTAATTTAAATTAATGTTGTTGGTTTTAACCAACAAACAATCATAGCCATTGATTTAGCATGGACCAAGCATAGCCTTTGGATCCATGTGTCCCATGGATTGAGATCCATTGGATCCTAAACTAATATAAATAGAGGGCTAGGGTAGCCTTCCATGGTACATCATTAAGAGTTGTACAAGGTGACAACTCTCTCTCTCTCTCTCTCTTTCTCATCCTCGCCCTCTCTCTCTTTCTCTTCTCCATTAAGTGGCCGTCCACTTTGTGTTGAGAAAGGAGGGACTCTCGGCTTCTTCTTCGACGACTCGTGGATCTCCATCTTCTTTGGAGTTTTCTTACTCTAAAGGAAGACGACGGATTTCGTTTGACGAAATCGGGGGAGCCATCGCTTGGATCTTCATCGAGGATTGCGGGAAGGAACGTGACTCATCATCGCGCCCGCAAGTGCGTTCTTCGTGGATCGGACTTAAGATAGGAGGATCTCTACTTTGGGATCTCGCGATCACAACCACGCTTCAAGAGGTATTCCTTGTACTTTGTGATTTGATGAAACGATCCGAGAAGTGTTCTCGTGATCATGTGGTCTCATCTTCAAAGTTAAAAATTTTAATTTCCGCTGCATCTTGCATCTAGTGCGACTAGTTGCTCCGATTGCATACGATGCGATCGACACGCTTCCGTGATGCGCTTGAGGATACTCAATATCCTTCAAGTGGTATCAGAGCCAGGTTGAATAAGGTTTTGGATATGATCCATAGACCTTAGACGATTTGGTTCTTGAAAGGGTAGCGAAATTTTTACTGCATTTCAATTTTCGCACCTCTGTCTAATTGAATTTTTCGGCTCTGTTTAAAATGTTTAAACACGAAATTTTCAATTGGATTTTGTTCCCTATTAAACAAGGAAACCATAGGACTTGAGTTTACTAAATTTGGACTTCATTTGCTCAAGATATGGCTTTTTGAATATGACTATATTCACTGTTGCGGGAACTGCGGATTTGAACGTGATTAATGAGATAATTACGGTTTTAATCCACCTTGAAATGCGTGAATTATCACTTGGGTTATTTAATAAATCAAATAAGCAATCTTTGGAAACTGAGTTTGCATTTTTTGGATTTATATTGATCAAGATAAGTTAATTTTAGTGATTGGGGGTCACTGCTGGAAATTAACAATTTTGATCTTGAACCTTGTGATATGTCATTCAATTATAATGATGAAAATTAATTGTTAATTTTCTGGAATAATTAGTGATAAATATTTGTGAAATATTTAAAGAGATAATTATTTCATTGAATGACATTTGCCTAAACCACAATGATGAGATGCTAGATCTTGATCATTGGCTTCATCAACAAACATTGCTTTCATGAAAACCATAGTTTATCCTACAATTGTTGTAGGACAACTTTTACATGAAAAACCCTTTTGCTTGAATAGGATTGGGGATTTGTCTAGCAAATCTCCTTATAATCAAAAATGTTTTGATTTATATTATATGGTATAATTTCGGTTGAAAAACCGATGAACATCTCAAAGTACATGATGGTCTATCTGGTATTATCCTTTCCCGAGGCGGATGTGGTGCCTAGTCGGAGAGCATTGGGGTCGCGGGTTGCAACGTATGTGGTCCGTCCCACTCTCGTCGGTACTGGCCATGACAGCGGGTAGGGATTGTATAATACCGGAGACAGACAATGTGTATTTTTCTAATTATTAAAATTCGAATAATACGTATTTTGAGATAATACCTACTATTCAAATAAAAGATATGTTTGTTGATTGATGATTAATTTAATGTGATTAAATTAATTATATCCAATAAACACTCTATTATGAATAGATGTGTATTTCCCTTGGAAGAATTAATTATGTGAATATGATTCACGATAATTAATTACAATTTGAATATGAGGTGGAGGATCACATAAGTGACATCATGGTCTCCCGTCAAGGCGAAGGGTTCCGTCGCCAGGGATTGTATGTAGGAGACGCCTGTCCGAAGTGACAGATCCTATATGCAAGCGCATCTGGATCGGGCTCTTTGCTTCTCGAAAGAGTAAGGCCGTATGCGTAGTGACCCCAATATCGAGTCCTCATATTATTGGGGCGATATTGGATTGCGCATAGCGAGTTCTAATCCTGTTGACGGTTGGTTCAATTAGCAACGGGTCAACATTGCCTTAGGGGTGGTGGGCTCGTGTGTTAAAGACCGAATTGGGAATGCAAGTTGGACTTGTAAGGCGGAATGAGTTCCCGCTTCTTTTTATCGGAGTCGTAAGTTCTCATACTATTGGGATGCGACAAAGATAGGAAAGGAGATCCCAGATCTTGCTAGAGATATAATGGTAAGAATATCTCTTACATTGAAAGTGATTAAGGGAATGAACTTTCAGTGTTGACAAGGCAAGACAACTTTGATATAAAAATTCCTAAATCAAAGTAAAACATGTATATATAATATACATACACTTATGCAAATTTCTTATTTCAGATAATCCTTCATTAAACCCACTCAATGTTATACTCAATGATAACCAGTAAAAATATCTTGGATTGGACTCATGATCCAGATATTGTACTTGCAATTGGACACATAATGTATGTGGTTGCAGTGTGCAAGTTCCCTCAACATAATGAGGAAGGGCAATTAAATAAGACAATAAGACATCACCTTAGGGTTTGTATGTCTCTATAGTCTTGATCTTTCATCGAGTGTACTTTGGAAGTGACATGTTGATGATGATCGTAATTGTCGAATAATCCTTATAAAATAAAAGAAGATATTTTGGCATACGTATGTGCTCTAGACATTTAATCATGAATGACATGGTTCTCTGCATTATGCAGAATGGTGGCTCGAAAGAGATGATGTATTCAAAATGTTTGAATATCTACCTGAACCTAAGTCTCTAAGAGTTAAGATGTATGTAGATATGATGAGTGTCATCATTCTACTATCTATACTCAAGTCATTCATGAAGCTTCATAATAATCATTTTGAATGAATTTAATGAAGCATGTATAAATGTTGAAATGCTCTTGTATTGAAATCCTTAGAATTCAACACAAGAGATCCTTAGTCTTAAGCAATGGTTGTTTATAGATTAAGAGAGTGCAGTGGAAGCATGGGTCGGACCCGAGTAAGAAGGAAAGTCAAAGAGTTGACCTACTTCTGTGACTTCCATATGACATCCAAAGAGTTGGATGAATGCCAATACTGCAATAAGTTGATGTGTTGATAGTATGACTATCAAGTTTGTCTAAAATCCTTAGTGAAGGACTCAGATAGAGCATCAGAATAATCTACATATAATCATTGACTCCGACTTTCTTATTTCATAAGATAAAGTCTGATAATTGTATCCCAATCTTCTAATGACATTTGCAATTGGTTGCAGATATATATTAGAAGATTAGAAATTTGATCTTAAGGTTTAATAGTCATCTACATGGATATTGGTGCAATTGTTGCGACAATCTCTATTGGATAGATGGACTTCATATTTTCAGTGGGAGAGCCCTTAGTCTTGGAGAATGTCTCTATGACTTAGATAGTAAAATACACTCATTGTTTGTTTCTAAATGTTGGAAATAAACATGAATTCTGAGATAGAACTATCATAAAAGGTTATGATGGATATATTTCAGATAGTAATCTAACATCTAGTGGACTCCACAAAATTAGAAAATTAATGAATGGTTCATTAAGATTTCTAATACTGAAAATTAAACCTTGATAGATCAATAGGAGGATGAAGATCATTTGACGATGATCTGGCATCAAGCCTTGGACATTTTTCTGTTGATTTGATCAATAGACTAGTAAGATATGAAACTTTAGAATGTCTAAAATTTCAAATCTTACATACTTGTGAATATTGTATTCAAAGTAAAATGTCCAATACACCATTCTTTGGGAATGGTGTTAGATGTCGAGGTATTCAAGATCTCATACATATTGATGTATGTAGATCATCTATATCATAGTAAACATTATGGATATGTAATATCTATTGATGATTACGTATGATATGAGATTTCTTCTCTTCACCTGAGAAACCTTTGAAATGTTCAAAGATTTCACAATTTTGGTTTAGAACCAAAGTTTGAAGAAAGATGAAATGAATTTGATCTAACCTAGGTAGCTTGTACCTATTAGATAAAATTCAAAGAATACCTTATGGAGATATGAATATCATTTCTATCTCACTCCTCCTGATAAACCTGAACTCAATAGAGTTGTAGGAAGATACAATTGGATCATGTGTGACATGATTTGATCAATGATGAATTTTAGCATAATTATCCTCTTAGTTTCCTGGTATATGTGTAGTAGAGACTACAATATATATCCTTAATAAGGTTCCATGGATGTAAGCTGGAATCTAGCACTTGAGAGTGCTACTTCATTAGGAAAATAATGTGTGGTATTGGATACCTACTTTATGACCTTGAGATTCTTAAAAGATCTCATCTCTGAGAATGTGATTCTTGGAGGATTGAGACTCTTGAGAATCAAGATGAAAATGAAGTAAAGGAACTCATTTAATCTTGAGAAGATAATGAGGCTCCTGAAATCGGAAACTAAAAGGACAATTAAAGATGAAACATTAATACCTCTTCAAATGAGTTTGAGGATGTATCAGCCAAGTCTGACAATGATCGCACTTCATGTGATGAAGCTCCTAAGGATCATGACATGGAATGATGGATATTAGCAATAAAGTCTAAAGTAGACTTCATATACAAGTGTTATATATGGACCCTCGAGGATCCACCTATAAGGGTTAGACCCATTAAGGTGTAAATGGATCTTCAAGAGAAGAGGAACCTGATGAGAAGGTGATAACCGCAGATTATCGAGGGTCTAAATACGTCGCTGTGGCGACCCACAATAAAATGTGATTAATCAACAATGAACCCACAATCAAGTATCAAACAATGAAAAACAAGTGTGGAGTCAAATTTATTTTTAACTCTGCACAAATGGTGTATAGTGACAAGTATGCAGAGAGTTCGAACACAGGGAGCAAGCAGGGTAATTCACAAAAATGTGCTCAAGTGAATGTGTGTGATGTGTCTACACTAAGCAAGCAAGCAAAGATGTTTTTGTGGGTTTTTAATTTTTAATTTTTTTTATTTTTTTTAATTTCAATTTTTAATTTTGTATTTTGATTTTTTTTTCTGATTTTTTTATTTTATATTTTATATTTTTTTACTTTTTTTTAATATTGGAAAGTAAAGACAAGATAATAGAAGGCAAGCTAAAATATGTACAAAAAGGTGCAAAAATACTCAAAAATTCAGAAATAAAATGTCTTTGGTCTTTTTATACTTTTTTACTGTTTTTGTGATTTTTAGGGATTTTTCAAGGTGTTTTTGGTATTTTTAATTACTGGAATAAGGCAAAACAGTGGAAACAATGCTGGCTGTGATAAAAATGGGAATTAAAAATAGCAAACAGCACTCAAAATATTTCACACTATTTTTCTAATAAAAAGAACAAAATAAGGAACAAACAGGAACTGAGTTTTTGATTTTTGGAATTTTCTACTATTTTATATATTTTTTTGAAGTTTTTGAGTGTTTTTAAATTTTTAGTGTTTTCCTTTTGAGATTTTTAATGATTTTTGGACTGACACTAAAATGGAATAAAATAGACACTAGGTAATTTTTTTGGAATTTTTGGAGAGGTTTTGCTATTTTTTGGTATTTTCTAAGCTAGACAGTGCACAAATAGCAAGTTTTTGATTTTTAATAAATATGAAAATCAAGTAAAATCAAAAACTGAAGTAATAGCGTCAAAGCACAGGTGCACATGAGCTTAAGTTCAAAATTTGAGAATTTTTGGATCTGAAATGATACCCTAGTTAATTCATGCAAGCACGTACACATTCAAGGCCTGGCAGGGATATATGTGTAATAATCAGAGAATCAAGGGGCCTGCGTGCAATTGTTCCACAAAAATATGTACTAAAGAAAATAGTTCTGGACTAGTAGCAAATACACAAAATGCGAAGGCTATGCCAGCAAAAATCCCAGCCCCACGTGCAGAGGCACGTGCGCCTGGGAGGGGCGAATTCACAATACTCAAGAACTTTGGGGTACCGTATGCAAATGTCACAAAATTTTAAACAGCAGATAAAAGTTCTGACTTGAAACAATAAATACAAAAAGCACTGGGGATAGTTCGCAATTTACCCAGACAAAAGGGCGCATCCAACGGCTGTGCGCATTTTACTTAAACACGTGGCGAGTCCCACAGCCCACGATGCCCCTTCGCTTCTAAAAGCCGAGATTAGATCTGAAACTTCAATCCAACGGCTAGGTGCTCCTGTAGATCGGATGGCTACGATCAAAGGGAGGGGATGAGATGGACGGCGACTGTAGCGCGCCCCTCCCCCCTCGATCTGTCCTTGCGCAGGCGGCTGAGGCGCGGCAGCGAGCGGGCTCCCTCTCCGGCGAACCGAGGTACTCTCCAGATGGTGATCTTCAGCGCGGGGTACCTGCAAAAAGGGTGAGGGGAGTCGCGGGCAAAATGCCGCGCTCCTCCAGGTAGTACCAAGAGGGTGGAAACCGTGGAGTGCGAACTCGCCGGAGCAAGCTCCGGCGAGGTGGTTGGCGAATAGTGATTGGAGGTTGGATGACCGATTGGTGAATGGCGATGCGTTCCTATTGCTACCAGAAACTAAAGTAACCAAAAGAAAAAGAGAAGAAAACGTACCTCGAGGGCTGGAAAGCCCAAGGTAAAACCTCGACGGCCAAGTGGCCGGAGGTGGCTTGGAATCCTACTCCTGGCGTCGCCGTACCTCTACAAATGGCTGGGTGAGCTCCCCTGTCACCGGAGACCCGCGAGTACCCTTTGGATGTCTAAGCCAGGCCGTGGAGTGGTTCAAGGAGCGGAGGAGGATGAGGGACTGGTTTTGAAACATGGTGGATGGGCGTGAAAGACGAGGACGAAACGGGCACCACAGTGATGCGATGCCCGAAAAAATCCTTGGGCGTGATAGGTGGATGTGTGAGGTACAAAAGTCATGAAGGGAGCATCATGAATAGGTGAAAGATGCGGCTCCCAAAAAGCCTTGAAAATGGGTCAAAACCCATCCTGACAGTCTACAGGACCTAGGGTCAGAGAGTTGACCCGAGGTCAACTCTTCTGACCCCCTGGTTGGTCCACGTGGACCAACCAGGAAAAAGGTCCTAAAAAAATCTTAAAAATCATTTTACAATAGTAAAGAATATTATTTTAATAAGGTTATAAAATAAAAATTGTTTATAATTTTATCTAGTATTTTATTCCGATTTTTAATTATTTTTATGATATATATATTTACAAGTTTGCACTTATACCCCTATAGGTATCTATATCTATATAATTAAGTATTTTATTTTTATTTAGGTATTTTATTTTTTTATTATTTTTATTTAGTATTTTCTAAAATTATAAAATACTTTTAGATACACAAATATATTTTTATTTTATTTTTCTGATATGTTTTGTATATTTAATAAAATACAAGTATGTTTTGTATTGGTATAAGTATAGGTATGTATCTATGTATTGAATATATACAAGTATTTTTATTTTTGTTTTTTTATTTAGGTTTTTATTCTTATTTTAATGTACATAATTATTATAAGTATTATTTACAATATTATAAAAATATAAAAATAATGAATAAATAATAAATTAATATGTACAAGTATACAATGTGGGTCCAAAAGCCAACTTTCAAACCGTAGCTCCGCCAAATGCGAAACCACCGCCATTGGGTAGATTATTTTATTCTATATACAATTAAAGGTGAGTACACTGCATTTGGAGTTGTCAGTTGTGAGATACAAGTCTGGGAAGTTGGGATTTTGGATTCTTATTCAGACCATATCTTTTTGTCTGTATATGATTTTTCTGTGAAATCAATTTTGTATTTTTCTTTATTAATTTATCTACAACTTTTATGTACACAGTCTCTTTATTTGATGTACAAAAAGTGGAACCAAAAATAGGTCCCAAATTGAATAAAGAATGCATAACATGTAAAGGTGTTTTGACTGTGTTTCTGACCTTATCTCCCCCTACTTTATTCCTTGTCGACCTATTCATCAAGATGCCTAGGTCTCGGGGGTTTTGGATCATAAAATATTTACAATATTTTATTCTTTTTCTTTTCTTTATTTATTCTATTATTTTGGCTTTAATTACAGTATTTTATACACTATTGTGATGCACATGCATGGATGCTAAGATGGTGATTTTAATGCTATTTACAGGCATTTGCCAGGGTTTTTGGTGCCAAAATGATAGAATAAAGATGATGAAATGTGGATTCATCAGAAGGTAGAGACCTTCAAAGCTCGGTTCGTAGCCATGAGCTGCACACTGTAAGAGAAGCCATTGCTTGCAATGAGACTTGCTCTTTGGAAACCATGCTTAAAATCATCAGAATATTGCTAATCCTAGCTGCACAACTTGACTGTTGCATCTTCAAGATGTAAGTCAAGATTGCATTCCTCTAAGAATACCTCTCTGAGGATATTCACATGAAGTAGCCCCAGGGCTTCATGTTTGGGGAAAGTAAGGTGTGAAAGCTAAAGAACTCCATCTATGGACTCAAATAAGCTTCTTGTAGTTGGAACATAAGATTTGATGAAATTATAAATGTTATGATTTCAAATAGAACCTTGATGTACCATGTGAAGCTTAGTGGGAGTGCCATTGTGTTCATCGTGCTAAACGTAGATAATATCCTAATCATTTGGAATGATATAAGGATGATAATAAGTGTTTTATATTCTGACTATTCCATACCTTGAGATATGATCTCAAGAATACCTCTTAGATATTAGTTCTGAAGTTGTTCAGAAGCAAAGAAAAGAGGGTATTGGGACTGTCACATTTCTAGTACACCTTGGACGTATTCCATTCTTAGAAATTCCAAGAAAGGCTTCCTTCCCTTGAGATTTGGTAATGACCTATCAAAAGGGATAGCACCTCAATGAGTTCAGGAAGTGAATGCTAAAACTGTTGCACTTGTGCATCAGTTACGAGAAGCTAAGTGTATGCTTGATGTGTACAAAAGCCAGATATCTGCCATGCAGTGGGAGTAGTAAACTGTTACTAATCCTTCTATAGAGATAGAACACTTGATTGCAGTAATAACAATATCTTCAAGAAATTAAGATTTTTAGATGGAAATCTAAAAGGTCTTAACTGCGAATACCGTAGGAGATAGTGATCTCCAGGAATAAGGGTATTCTGGTAAGGATTATGGAAATACGGGTTATAATAGTTATTAAGCAATAGTGTCAAAGACACTATAACTGCTTTGACTAGATTGAGTATTGGTTGCATTAGATGCAACATTCGCATTGGATGCGAGCACTGTTACCTAGGGATATGCAAGTGCCGTAAAAGGACTTGGCATAGTCTTTTGGGAACAGAGTGACTGATCAGCTTACCTAGCTATTTCTAAATAGCCTATGATTGTCACATGAGTGCGGGTTTAAATGATTAGCCCATCAATGGCTCTTTGGGCTAGTGGGAGATTGTTGGACATGTGAGCCCACGGCGAGCCATTATGCAATAAATGTTATTGCGAATATCATTCCCTGATCTGAAATGAAGAATAAATAATTTGCATAATAGGTCCCTCTGTATAATTAGGGTTATGTACCATGGCTGTCTTAATGATCATACAGCTGTTGATTCAATTATTGAATCATAGAGGCTGGTATTTGGATGAATATCTAAAGGGTTAGATTGAGGACTCATCAAGCACCGTCAAATGATTATTAAGATGTGATCTCCAGCCTGAGTAGGAGATGGCAATCCTTTTCTCACATAGGATGATATCTGACCGACCTCTTGATGCAGGTCCTCTGCATAGGAATAGAGATTCGGAGGTGTCAGATTAGTTAGGTCAAAGAGTTGACTTAACGAGATCGAGATAACCTAAGTCCTATGTTGAATGCTGTCACAGCATAGGCACGCATCCTCTGACCGGAGACAGATGTATTGCTATATGTCTGAGTATGTACATTTGACAGACCAATAGGTTGATGACCTAACCAAGGTCTATACACCGGCGCGTTGGTGTGCATATAAGGGCATATGAGTAATACGATCTCTCAAAGGGATCATACAGGTTCACTACTGAACCGGAAGACATGAGCTCACTCATGAGATATTGGGAGGAATCAAATTCCGTGCACGGTCGTCTCGCTTTGGAAGCTTGATTGAATTTGTAGGTTTGATATATACTTTTGGAAAGTATATGATCAAGACCTAGGTATGATATATGCTTTTGGAAAGTATATGATCAATACCAAATCCCAATGATCAAATGAGAAACTTAGTGATCAAACCCTGAAGAAGACAGTATAAAATTGATCTTGATCTTCGGGTTGACCATGGGTCTTCCAGTATGCAGGATGTACAGGTATTGGGAATACCTGAGGGTGATGTGATCTTAAACGATTGTATATCCATGACGCTTCCATTCCGAGGGAGTGATGAAACAGGTCTGGATTTTAGTGACTCCTTTCAGTAGAGAAGCAATCTGATCTTAGTCCAAGTGTTGGACATTGGTCTGAATGAAGATTCAGATGTAATGAGAAGATTAGATTTGCGGTCTTGATTTAATCAAGCATCTGTGGGAGGTTCGTAAGATCTGGATTTGAGATAAGATCTCAACATCCAAGTCACTATACGTGGAATAATACAATCGCCCTGTCCTTATCTCCAAGTATCTGCGGAGAAAGCACATTATTCATGAAAGGGTTCAAGAATAATTCTTTTGATGAAATATCCAAGCAAGGACTTGATGATTAAATGAGATTTAATTATCAAGCTTAAATATGAATATGATTCATATTGTGAAAATGATTATCTAAGATAATTAAATGGGATTTAATTATCAAGGATTAAGAGAATGTGGATAACACTATCCATGATATATGTGTGTTATAAATATGATTTATAATATACATATATAAGAGAGAGAGAATTTATGTAAATAGCATTTGTTAATTAATAATGTGGATTGGATTCACATTTATTAATTAATTGGAAATGCAATTTACTAATTAGTTTGGGTTGTGAATATGATTCACATAATATTCAATGGCATGATTGAAATATTCACAAATTAATTGGGAATTAATTTGGTGAATAATTTTGTGAATACAAAATTAATTAAGGAATAATAAGATAAATAAAAAGGAGCCAAAATTGACCACCCTCCATAGGTGGCGTCACCCATGAATTGTTCATGGGTGACGCCCCCCAATTTTAGGGAGGTTGGTTGACTCCAATTTTATTTATCACATTATCTCTTAATTAGTTAATGTTAAATTAAATTATGTTGATAATGTTGCAACATTTTTTAATTTAAATTAATGTTGTTGGTTTTAACCAACAAACAATCATAGCCATTGATTTAGCATGGACCAAGCATAGCCTTTGGATCCATGTGTCCCATGGATTGAGATCCATTGGATCCTAAACTAATATAAATAGAGGGCTAGGGTAGCCTTCCATGGTACATCATTAAGAGTTGTACAAGGTGACAACTCTCTCTCTCTCTCTCTTTCTCATCCTCGCCCTCTCTCTCTTTCTCTTCTCCATTAAGTGGCCGTCCACTTTGTGTTGAGAAAGGAGGGACTCTCGGCTTCTTCTTCGACGACTCGTGGATCTCCATCTTCTTTGGAGTTTTCTTACTCTAAAGGAAGACGACGGATTTCGTTTGACGAAATCGGGGGAGCCATCGCTTGGATCTTCATCGAGGATTGCGGGAAGGAACGTGACTCATCATCGCGCCCGCAAGTGCGTTCTTCGTGGATCGGACTTAAGATAGGAGGATCTCTACTTTGGGATCTCGCGATCACAACCACGCTTCAAGAGGTATTCCTTGTACTTTGTGATTTGATAAAACGATCCGAGAAGTGTTCTCGTGATCATGTGGTTTCATCTTCAAAGTTAAAAATTTTAATTTCCGCTGCATCTTGCATCTAGTGCGACTAGTTGCTCCGATTGCATACGATGCGATCGACACGCTTCCGTGATGCGCTTGAAGATTCTTAATATCCTTCATCAGCACATTCCTGTTTACGTGGAGAGGATAAACGTTGTATCTAGACGTAACAAAACCCGAAGTGGAGACATCCTAAACTGGTCTACTATACATCGACAGTACGTAGATCGTTGGGATGACAGGGAAGCCGCAGTTGTTCATGAGCGCCCAGATTCTAATACCGATATTTATATGCAATGGTATTGGAATATAACAAGAAGATGGATCCAAACACAGATTCCTCCTCCTATAGTAGCTTACCGACCATACGGACCAATGGAAAGACGTTTGGTATGTTTAAAAAGTCTACTTATTCTACTTAGATTCTATTAAATTATTCTTATTATATTTGTAAATGGACTAGGTGGATACGATTGTACAAGGAAGAAATAGTATGGAATAACTTAGACGATCAACGGACTTACCTACCGACATGAGGCAAATGGTTGAAAATACAATTAACATGTTCGATGAAACACTCAACATGTTCTCCTTGATGTATCCCTTCCATCATGAGCAGCAACAGTTCATGCCATCACAGGAGCAGTGTGCTTGATTTTGATAGGAGTAGTACCCACTCGGATAAAGAGTGGAAAAGTGAAGCTGTCTTGGATATGCGACATCTTCTTCAAGACAGAACATCCGTTGCAGGGTATTGATGACGAGCAACAGGCGACCCGTTTGGTTAGAGCACTCATTTTTTATCATATAGGATGTAGTGTACTCGCAGACAACAGCGGAGATATGGTGCCTCTAAGGTACGCGTTAATGATTAAAAGTATTAAATTATTAGTTCTTGTTATATTCTTAGGTTTGATTAATTTTTTAGGTACCTATTACACTTACGTGAACTGCAAGAATGTGCTCAACTTGCTTGGGGTGCTGCTGCTTTGATGCATATGTATTCAGAACTCGATAGGGGTGCAAAGATCGGCACGTTCAGGATATATGGCTTCTTCTCAATTTTACAGGTATGTGGACTACCCCTACACGTCTTAATTTTATTTATTTACATATTCTAATATTTCCAAATACAAGTTTGGGCATGGGAGCATGTGCATATTGGACGGCCGATAGTACGTGCTGGTGCTCAGATAACTGGAGGTGCATTAGCGTTGAAGTGGATAGGAATGCGTAATTTTAAAGAGAACGTGCATACGGCAACATTAGCCTTCTATCGTAACGAGCTAGATACACAAGAACCTCATCAGGTAATCTACAATATCTAATTTTTATAATGCTCACATTAATTTTAAATTATTGTAATCTACGATATCTATGTTTTTTAATAAAATACAGATGATTTGGACACTATACGCCGAAGTTGAGATATCACAACTACATCTTATCTGCAGAAGTGGTCAAGCTGTATGGATGAGTCGAGTTCCACTCATTTGTTACGATCTTGTAGTGGTGCACCTACCTGATCGCGTGATGCGTCAATTTGGGATGCGTTAGCACATTCCTGTTTCCGTGGAGAGGATAAACGTTGTATCTAGATGTAACAAAACCCGAAGTGGAGACATCCTAAACTGGTCTACTATACATCGACAGTACGTAGATTGTTGGGATGACAGGGAAGCCGCAGTTGTTCTTGAGCATCCACATTCTAATACCGATATTTATATGCAATGATATTAGAATATAACAAGAAGATGGATCCAAACACAGATTCCTCCTCCTGTAGTAGCTTACCGACCATACGGACCAATGGAAAGACGTTTGGTATGTTTAAAAAGTCTACTTATTCTACTTAGATTCTATTAAATTATTCTTATTATATTTGTAAATGGATTAGGTGGATACGATTGTACAAGGAAGAAACAGTATGGAACAACTTAGACGATCAACGGACTTACCTCCCGACATGAGGCAAACGGTTGAAAATACAATTAACATGTTCGATGAAACACTCAACATTTCTCCTTGATGTATCCCTTCCATCAATATGAGCAGCAACAGTTCATGCCATCACAGGAGCATCATACTTCGGGAGCATCAGGTTTTGTGATTTCTTTATTACAAATGTAAACTATTCTTTTATATTAGAATCGTGACTTTATAAAATTATATGCTGTAAATTGTACAGGAAGGGAGTACATGGAATATGGTGGGGAGGGGACGCAACCACCACCGATGTTTGTTAGTTCAGGTTTTAGTTATTTGTTTATGTATAGTATACTCTTATTCATATATCGATATTTAAACATATGAACACAGTTCCTCATAAAATATAGCAGGACTCGGTGAGCAGGCATTTTCCCAGGGTCAAACAATGGAGGAGTCAATATTTGGCACCTCAGGAATGACGTCTACGGGATATGCCGGGCAAGGGTACTCATCAGGTCATCAAGGACTCGCATCTCAATATGACCAAACCGGATTTGGAGCTTCAGGTAATAAAATGACTAAATAAAATAACTAATTTTTATCTTCTGTAGCATTTTCTAAAAGATGAATATCTCATTCTTGCATGATATGGAGAAGCTTTAGTCAATCGCAATTTGCAGGATCATCAATTGCTGGTCCTTTGAGCCAGGGATACAGCGGGCAGGAAGTTCCACCAATTCAACCAGGATTCGTATCTACAGGTAAAATTATAGTTAATTTATTACATTACAGTCTCCTCTTACTAATTATTTAATTTATGTGACATATAATGTAATTAACATCTTTCAGGTATGAGCTATATCGAGTATGGCTTTAGAGGGTCTCAAATTGGTGAAGCTGGATTTAGAGGTTCAGGTATAAATATATTATGGAATATAAAAACTCATTTCAATACGTTATGTCTAATTTTTGTGATACTTACAACAACTAAAATATCTCAACCTTATAGGACCATCGAGTCAATTTGACTCTGGACCCTCTCAGCTCATACCGTCTACTCAGTATAGTTCAGGAGATTTGCAGTCGTAGATATTTGATAGTGTTCGGCAAATGGAGCCAACTGATTTCGATAGACAGTTGTTTGGTATATCCACGATAATACTAAAACAACGTCCGGAGCTGCCTCGAAGACCTTCTACCAGAGTAAGGATCATTGAGCCTCCTCCATCAGAGCCGCCTCGCCATTCAACAAGTGTACGGACGTCAAGAAATCAGGAATCCCAAACAATCGAACCACCACGGAAGTCGTCAGCTAGACCGCATCCTCCAGGGCACGTTCTAACGCATTCAGAACAAATGGCCAAGTAAAAGAAGAAGAAGACAACACATGAGGAGACTCACAAAAAATTGGGAGATGGAGGGAAAGGAAACGACAAAGGAGGAGGTGCAGGAGGTGGAGGAGGAGGTCTGAAGGGATTTCTGAAGATATGGAAAGTTTAAGTTATTGTACAATTTTTTCTTATTATTTGTAAACTCATCTTTCTTCTCTTACGATTTCAATAAAATCCTTGTAATTTTTTCAATTTAATTCATGTCAAGTTCTACGTTGTTGAGTTCACATATGTCAATGGTAAATGAAGTTGAGCACACTCTCAATTTCTTTATATTTACTATATTATTGTTGATATGTCAATTACAAATATTCTAAGTATGTCTAAATAATGAAGAATATAATTAAAAATAGAGATATTCTTCACATTTAACAATAACATTATCGGGGAGAAGATGAGAGCACGAAGCTCTACCGATAGATAAAAAAAATTGTGATGAAGGAAAATATTGAAAGCCATTAAATTTATTTTTTTTTAAAATTAGTTACAAAATTCCATAAATGTCCTCATTTACATCTAATGAAAATAATAATAATTTGGAGTATCCATGAGTATTGAAATAGAATTAAAGTATTGACGGGGTGCATTTTGTAAAATGACCATCTCCAAGTCGGCACCTCAGGTGCCGATTTGGAGCCTCTGCCCAAATCGGCACCTGAGGTGCCGATTTGGAGGGGCGCCCCAAATCGGCACCTCAGGTGCCGATTGATACCTATTTTTTATTTTTTTAAACCGTGCTTATTTAATTAATTATGATTTTTTAATAATTATTTAAAAAAATCCCCTCCTACAATCCAAGTTGATAATCCAAGTGGTGAATCTCCTGATCTCGTCACGCAAGATCCGATGTCTTCTTCACAAGTGAGATGCACCGAAAGAGACGGAGATCCACGGACGATCGAAGATGCGGCACAACGGCATGGTGATGATGTTAATCCTGTCTAGGATTTAGAGTAGACATACACTCTAGGGAGGGGGGGGGACGTGTATGATGATGATAGAGAGAGAGATGAAATTCAATTATTGTAAAATGAAGAGCTAAGGTCGTCTCTTCTTATATAAAATTTTGGAAAACTTTGATATAATTTAGGGGGGTCCTCATAGGGGGAAAGTTAGAGACCTGGAATGATCCTGATTCAAGCAATTAGGGGGATCATAAGGAGGCGCTACATCAATTTTGTCAAGCTCTCTCTTTTTCCTTCACTTCAGTTTATACCTTCAGCTGCTTTTTCTAGTTCGCTTTTCCGCTTTCTTTTGCCTTTTTGAGAATAGTGAAAATGTGTGTTATCTTCAAGGGCAAGCAAGAGTTGATTTCAGTTAGCTAAAGAGAGAGAAGTAATCTGACATGCATAGCTAAGACAAAGTAAGGGAGAAGGCTAGAGCATCACTCTCTATTGTCTCTACAATATCTCTACGATCATATGTTGAGATCGCCAACTTTGAATCATCCACGAGCTCTCGTTCCAGCCAGTTCAACGCGTTTGGTTTTTGCCTTTTGCTAAAAAGATCACCATGGACCCTCCTTATCCCACTCTACTTCCACCCCTTTTGTCATAGTTCCTTGGCTGTGCCTCGAGATTCTTTTATAACTCATATGGTTGCCTCACCTTTTGCTCATCATCCAAAGGATCCTTGACTTCTTCATGCGAATAGAACCTTCTATGACTTGGACTTCATCCATAATGACCGCATGGGGAGAAGAAGCCATCACCCCAACATGACTACAATGGTGGCCCCAACCACTTGAACTTGCTGAGGTATTGCCGCAGACTTGAGCGACAGCTGCATCGACTTCATGAGACATTGCTGAGGTAGTTGCACTTTTGCTTGTGCCCTAATAGAAACATCCATTTCCACAAGTTTGATCTCCAAAAGCCTAACGACTCCAAATTTGATCTCAAAACACGAAGAGTCAGAGAAGAGGTTTGGTTTGAGTAGCCCACACATAAGTCTTACATGTTCTCATAACCACATGTTACATTTGGGCAAGGGGAATCTCAATTCTGGGTTTCAATATGATTAAAGGAGATGCGTCCATCTCGAATTCGGACCACCTAACTTGTCAGGGGTCCATTTATAACTGCCTCCTTGAATCAATGAGGCTTAAACCCTAAGGCATTCTCCATGGATCTCACATCCAACCTCTGTGTCGCCCCTCTCTTTGCGGAATCCTCGAAATTCAAACAAGACTCCATAATCAACATAGCATTCATTCGCAACATATCTCTCACCGCACCTCCTGAATGTAGTTATTGTTAGGATAATAGTCAAATTAGGATTCAGAATCCTAATGGGATTGGACTCCTAATCTTAATAGTTATTGAATTGTATTCTATTTATAGTCCTATTGGGAATAGGACCATGGGGTTGTAACTGGGCTATATATAGAGGGGGTGGGAGGCATTGCCTTCATCACCACAACAAGAACAATATAACCCTTAGAGAGAAAGGGGGAGAGGAAGAGAAGAGATGAAGAGAGCGAGGGAACAGAGAGAGTTGCACTCACTCTTCTTTTAGTGATCTTTCTTTTATAGTGGTCGTAAGAGATGATCGACCACCGTTATACTTGATTATTCTTTTCTTCGTGTGCTTCTGTGATGGTGATCGATTGCGCATCCGCATCCATATCTACATATACTTCTGTATCCAGATGTCCGATATCCGAGAGGAGACGATATCAGTGGACCATGTTCCTAAAAGTTATGTCACTAGTTCCTCCCCTGACGACTGGTGCTTGGCGCCGATAAACTTTCAAGCCATCAACCAGGATGAAGTTGAGCTTTCATGGGAAAGATGTTCTTTCGACCTTGTAGATCATCGACGACGGGAGCCCACTCCTTAATTCCATCTTAGTCATGAGAAACAAAGGCTCTCCATGTGCACCGCCGTGACCTTCCCAACGATTGTCAGCGCCTTTGTCATAGACACTAAGGTGTGTTTGGATAGTGGGTTTAGGTGGGTTAACCTGTTAGCAGGTAACCCATTTTTTGGTTTGGTGTTTGGATAAAGGATCAAACTGGAGGTGGGTTAGAAGTGGATTTATTCTGATATGATTGTATTGGAGTTTGAAAAAGTGAGTAGTTATTGTGATGTGATTGTATTGGGGTTTGAAAAAGTCCATAGAAGTGGGGTAGTTTATAATTTTTATATGATATAATGGTATAGTATATTTTTTTGATGGAATTGATGATGAAAAATTGATTTATTTAATTTTTTTAAAAAGATAAAAAAGTGGGACTTATATGGAATGAGAAAATATGGAGTAAGGGAGGTACCCTGGTTAGCCGAACGACACCTAAGTTCTGACACCTTAGTGGAACACCATCAATAGAAACGAACCTCCGCTCTTCTATGCCCAAAGCAGAGAAACCCTCAGGTAGCATTTGGTTGGTGGGGTAAACTCCCTCCCTCTCTCTCATGTGGGCCCCACTTTATTCCTCTTTTAAAAAATTAAATAAATCAATTTACATCATCAATCCTATCAACAAATAATATATTATACCATCATATCATATAAAAATTATAAACTACTCCACTTCTACTCACTTTTTCAAACTTCAATACAATCACATTACAATAACTACTCACTTTTTCAAACTCCAATACAATCATATCACAACAAACCCACTTCTAACTCACCCCCAGTTTAACCCTCTATCCAAAATCAAAACTCAAAAACGGGTTACTCTCTACCAGTTTAAGCCGCCTTAATCCACGTATCAAACGCACTCTCAAGGAAGTTCGTGGCCTCCTCGGCCGACAAGCGTTTGACTCAAAGAGTAGAGTCTTTGAGAAAGACTTTGTCCTCCTCGCACCCTCCTATGCTAGCCGAAGCCATCATCTCACTAGACGTTGCAACTCTCCCTTTGCGCCTTCATCAGCGAGGTTCCCGTCAATGTGTGGTAGGGTTTCGATTGCTGAGACACGTGCTTCTTGCTTCGATGAACCGGGCACCTACAACGAAAACACAAAGCTCTAGCACATCCTCATGGATTTCGGATCCAATTTCTGTGAGGGAATGACTGGAGTGATGCTCTTCCTTGCATCTGAAACCCACTCTTCCTTGCATCTGAAACCTGATGGATAGAGTCTACGGCTACAACCGATGCTTGAAATGCCGGGTAAATCCTCCTCCTCTATGTATTATGTAGATGTTGGCAACGGGGTCCAGCCACGGAGAGTTTCAATCGAAGAAGGTATCCTGGAGGATCTGCTTCTTCTTGAGGAGGCAGAAAAGCTCAAGGTGAAAGAAGGTTTCAATCGATGGGTGAAGGGGAGGATCTGCTTCCAATTGAATAGATGGGTCTTGAGCCCTCCTCCGGATTAGCATCATATGTACGGAAGGGAATTAAGGTAGATTATTTAAATATTTGACGGATTCTATCCTAGTTAAGAGAGAAATGTATGGAAACTAACACATGACTATGCCGCATAAGAATTAAGCACTATCCATGCTTATCTGTGTAATTATGAATTGTCGATGGTATGCACGTAAATATCCTGTTAGATATGAAAGTATACAGGGTTATGGGTGTAAATATCCCGTTAGATAAATAATTGGATGGGGATATTCGGAACATTTCTTTAATTTGGATTGAATGGTTAAACAGAATTGACTGCAAAAGTTATCAGATCTACTGTGTTGTTATTTTTGTAAATACAAATTTCATGCTGAAGTCTTCTTGAATAAAACGTGAATGTCCGTCATCTGCTGAGATTATGTTGTTCCCATGTCAAGGATAGAAATTAGTTCAGTGCATATCTGATGTGAAAGGGACTTGTAGGATTTGGTTCACTCAGATCTAGTGGTATAATGACCTGCTACTGAATGCATGATCAGTATAATGAATCGAAATTAAGGGAAGGTGTAATTGAGTCTTTCCTATCTGAAGCTTAATTACGATGTTGGATTCAATCAAACCGAGAAAATCCTTTCATTTGTAGGTATTTCACTGCTCGGGAGGGCCAAGGTTGGTACCTTTGCTTTGAGCCCTTTGTTATTGCTAGACGAAGCTCTCATCGACGAGAAAGCTCCAAGGGTGCGTTGGTTGGCAGGTTAAACTGGTAGAGGGTAACCCGTTTTTGGATTTTGATGTTTGGATAGAGGGTTAAACTGGGAGTGGGTTAGAAGTAGATTTGAGGTGATATGATTGTATTGAAGTTTGAAAAAGTGAGTAGTTATTGTGATGTGATTGTATGAAGTTTGGAAAAGTGAGGAAAAGTTGAGTAGTTTATCATTTTTATATGATATGATGGTATAATATATTATTTTTTGATGAAATTAATTATAGAGAATCGATTTATTTTTTTTAAAAGGAATAAAGTGTGACCCACATGAGAGAGAGGGAGGGTGGGTTAAGGGGGGTAAACTCCCCAAAGGGGAGTTTACGGGAGTTTACCCCGGCGAACGCTACCCAAGAGTTTTAACATGAAAAACCTTTGATGTTTTAGAAAACGGAGCAAGGACTCTATTTGTTAGAAAAGAAAGATGCGGAACTCAGATTGGGATTAGCTCCATAGACAGGGATCAAGCTATCAAATGAAACTGGAAGGATCTGTAGAAAGCACTACGAACAATGCTCACAAAGAAAACAAAATCTCTCTTTAGTATCTAAATAAAGTGCTTAACTATTTGTTTTAGTAAAGGGTGTTGAACATTGTATCTAAGGTTCATCAACCCATTGCATTTTAAAGGAGGTTCGTGCCGCGTGATAGGCTTGCGGTGAAGCAGCTTGGTTCGAGATTGACTTGTTGGACTGAACAGATGACGCGCCTGATCTTTCGACCTTGGAACCAGCAGATCCATTTGGTTACCAGAAAGTGATCCAAGAGGATGGCATGGAATTGGAGGTTGAATGGAGGCATAGTTCCAAGTATCTTTGGATAAAAAAAGGGGATGCCAACACAGTTTTTCCATTCCATTGTTAATGGGAGAAGGTGCTGCAATCACATCAACTCGGTGTTAGTAGTAAACAAGCACTTTGAGGGTGACGAGATGGGCAGAGCTATGGTGCGATTTTTTTCTCGCAATTTGAGCTGTTGGGGACCTCATAGCAATTGGCATTGAAGAGGTTTGGGTGCATTTTCGTTATCTAATGACAGAAGAGTATGATTACAGAGGATTTCTTGATCGATGAGATTCATTCTGCGGTGCGGAATCTTAACACGGAAGGTTCTCCAGAAACTGATGATTTCGCAGATCTTTTTTTTTCAAAGGATTCTAGAATGTCGTGAGCAATGACATTTTAGAAAATTCAAGGGAATTTTCCGCTGGCAACCATGGTTTCAAGAGGCTGAGTCATGCTCTTATCTTCCTCAATGCAATGTATTTGATTGTGACAAAAGTTTTAGCTCATCGCTTATGTGAAGTACTTAACGAGCTTCTGGATGAAGTTTAGACTGCCTTTATACATGATCAGTTGATGATCGGCAACATTGTCACGTCATCGGAGATTGTTGGTGACTGGAAATGGCATGGAGTGCGATGATTGTTTTGGAAGATTGATTTCTCGAAGGCATACGATTGCGTAGATTGACGCTTCCTCTAGGGAACATTGGCTAGGCGGTGGTTCCCTGATGTATAGATCTCATCGACGAAGAGATGCATTATTATTATGACATTGTTGTTTTTTTGGTAAACGGAAAACCCTTAGGGTTTTTTTTCAGCTACAACGGGGAGTTAGGGAGGGTTGTCTGCCCGCTCCTTTGCTCTTTGTATGTACAGCATATGTCCTTGCAATCATGGTTCGATAATTGGTACATAATGGTCACACCTGAGGATACAACAATGGGGATATCTCTATTCCTTTCTTACAATTTGCAAATGCTACAAATTTTTTATTGAGGGGGGTTCGAAGGAAGACCGAAAGCATGGGTGTTGAGATTGACATTTTTAGGGAGTTGTCTGGCCTTGGTATTAATCGTGTTAAGTCTACCTTTGTCTCTCATGGTTTCTCTGAGGAGGAAATTGCTGAATGTGCAACAATCATTTCGACTCCACAGGGATGTCTCCCCCTCAATTATCTGGGACTGCCACTCTCTAGTGGGAGGTCAAGACATTCAGACTGGGTCTCGTGCCTCTGGTGGAGGATGACTGGTCTTGTTGAAGGTAGTTTTCAGTGACTAGTGTTTTTCATGTCCACCCGAATCCTTCTGGGGGAATCTGCAGGTGTCTTGAAGCATGCATGCGGATTTTTTTTGGAGCTCCTCAGACTGCAGATCATGAGGCATTCACCGGATTACCTGGGATACGGTTACGCTTCCTATGGAACCGGGGCGTAGATTGGAAGACATGAACAAAGCTTTCCTCCTCAAATGAGTGACCTGACTCTGGGTTAGTGGTATGGAACTTGTTTGCCGCTTGGTTAGAAGGGTATATGAGCTCCCTCAGGATCTGTCCATCCCTCTCTGCTCGCAGCAATCCCCTATGGCATTCTGGAAGGGAATTTGTGATGCGGTTCCTGTGATGTGATCTCGAGTGAGGCCAATTTTGGGAGATGGCACTTTTTTTAATTGATTTTGGTTGGATGATTGGACGAGGGAAAGCCCTCTGAATCTTTGTTATCCTCATTTCTTCGCGTTGACGACAAACATAGGTGCATTGTTACGTGACACTTGGAATGATAATCAATGGAATCTGATTCTCTTTTCGATTTTTAGAGCAACATCTAAAGGAGATTGTTAAACTATTTAGTTTTGTATCAGGATTATCGGGTTCGACTACCGGTCGAGACCATTGGATTTGGTAGGATGGTTACTTTTCTGTTAAGAAGGCGTATGTAGCACTCACAGCTTCACGTGGTTCCACAATACGGTATCAGAAAACATGAGTGCAAATTTATTTGGACGCTGTAAATCCCTCTGAAAATCAAAATATTCCTGTAAATTTTACGATGAGAGTTAGAGAAGGATTTGGCGGGTCCCTTTCAGCCTTAGTGTAGATGACTCATGTTCCATTTGTGGCTTGGCATCCGAGACCTTCATCATTTATTTTAGGGATTTTGTCACTTGTGCCCCTTCGAGATATCGCAATATCAGTTATGCCCCTATCTTTTTGGTAATATCCGTTGTGCCCCTCACTTCTTGTTATTTTTTCACTTGTGCCCCTCGGGTTAGTTACCGTCCATCCACAGTGCAAACGGACGTTAACTTTGAGGACATAGGTGGAATTAATTTTTTTAAAAAAGGTTATGAGGTCATTTTACACCTTCCTCATCCTCTTCTTCTTCCTCCTCTTCCCCATCCTCTTCTTCCTCATCCTCCGCCTCCTCCTCCTCCCACTCTACCCCCACCCCTGCCCCGCGCCGCCCAGCTCCGCCCCGAGCTCCCAGCCCGCAGCCCCCACCCCGCGCTGCCCAACCCCGCACCCCCCTCCCAGCCCGACTTCCCCCACCCCCTGCCGCCCCTCCGCCCCGACCTGACCCCCCTGGCGGTGTTGGGTTCGGTCGGACTGTCGTAAGGGTGAAGAATAGGAGGCATGCGCGATGGGGATCTCCCCCTGCGTTCTCGTGCCGCATCCTATGGGAGACTGCGGAGGCCGAGATCTGTGCTGGAGAGATGCCTCCGCCTTGAGGTGTGAAGGGGTGGGGCTCGAGCTCCTGGACTCGTTGGAGAAGAGATGCCAGGGATGTGGACTCGTTGGAGAAGCGATGCCAGGGATGGAAGCTTCAATAGACAAGGGATCTTCGAGCAATATGGAACCAGTATGCGATAAGAGATGGCTGGAGCCTCCTGGGGTTGAAGAAGGTGATGTTGTTGTGCTGCCGTATGCGGCTGGAGGTGGTCGCTCAAATAAGGTGCTTTCTGTGGGAAGTTGCATACCGCTTGGGCTGCCGAGAGGAGGGTGGCTGGAGAGCGCTGCCCGAGATGCGGAGTGGCCTGGAGACAACGTCGACGCCAGGGAAGACTCTTGGCGTATGGAGTATCGTATGAAACTTGCTGCCAATATCGCTTAGAGTGTGTTGCCTGGAATTAATTGATTCATAAAAAGTCATCCAAAAATTCAATAAAATTCATCGTTTGATCCGTAACGAGTGATATGTCTGTGGAAATGTAAAAATTTTAGAGATTCGATGGATGCATGAAGGTGTTAGTAAGAGAGAAATTATGAAGAGAAGGAAGAAGAGCAAATGGAGGAGGAAGAAGATGAAGAAGATGTATGGACCATAATACCCTTCTTACCCACATCTTGGTTTGAATAAACCATGGTTATTTTAATTTTTTGACGGTCAATCTAACGGAAGGGCACAACTGATGACGGAGCAAGAAGTGAGGGGCACAACGGATATTACCAAAAAGATAGGGGCATAATTGATATTGCGATATCTCGGAGGGGCACAAGTGATAAAATCCATTTATTTTACTGTTGCGCACATGCACAATAGGCCTGGGAAGCGGCAATGATTCTTTTGATAAACCCCCGTCTCCAGGGGCGGAACTAGCATGTAGCTTAGGGGGGGTACGACCCCTCCTTAATCACTAAATGCTCAATGTCTCATTGTTTAAGTATTGTTTTCTCTGATAAATGAATCAGGTTCGATGATGGGAGTTTTTGTTAAAAAAATTGGCTTTACTCACTTTATCCCTTTCCATCTTTTATTTTGTTTAGTTGACCCCTCCTTGATAAAATTCCTGATTCCGCCCCTGTCCGTCTCATTCTGACTTTTAGTCCAGCCTAGTAGCGACTCAGTTCAGATCTGCAGCAGACGTTTGGAGACCAATCGCAACTTTTTGGGCCATCTAGATCTCACGCAACAATGTGCGGTACTATGTGTAAAATGTAATCCATCTTGCCAGATCTCTTCTGAGATCTGGCTTCTGTAAGTTTTTCACATTAATATATTTTGGGCCAGTCACAAACTGCAGGTATTTCCCCCTTCTTTTACTCAAAATATCCTTCCTGAATATCTGGGTATACTGGGGAACATATGACTATTTTATCGCTGTAAATATAATATAATCTACAAATGGATGGTACCTTTTTATGAAGTTGATCATTGTAGTGTAAAGCAACAGTTCTTGCATTGTTACTGCTAACTAACCCAGTAGTCATGTCTTCTTGGAACAAAAGTGCAGCAACAATCTACATGAGTTGGTTTAGTCCAGTTATAATGGTCGTTTTTATTAGGAGCAGTCCTGAAATAATATTTTTACTTCCGCAGGATTTTTCTAACCCTTCTACAGAATTTGGAGGATTCTCTGAAAGAGCAATTCATGAAGAAGTCTTCTGGGCAGTGCAAGACTTAAAGGGCTGTACTTCCTAAGTATTTGCCACCGATCCCCGAATTAGGTTAATGAGTATTTTTCCCTCATACCTACTATTATCTGAATCTTCGTGGCAATTTTGACTGTTATATTTCTCTGAGGCCTGTATTCAATGCACCAGCAATTGTATTTCATTGTTTTATTAGTTTTTCATGTGTTTAGATTTGAGAAATGTGCTGTGCCAGCTTGAGCATTGGAGAGACAGACAGACAATAACACCTTTCCCTGCGTGCACTGGAGATCATGTTATCCTACATGGCAATATCCGGATTATTATGATGATCGTTGGCATCCCAGCATCCAAATATATTGAAATTTGAAAAGGTGCGATTTTGGTATGTTTGCTTCTGGCACTGCCCTTGTGTAGGGTCTTCCTGTTTTTGTTTACATCTGTGCAAGATAGTCATGTTTCGGGAGCCAACCCTGTTAGAATTTTTGTATTGAAGTAACTGTTGTAAATAACAAATAAAAATGATAACATCGGTGTTACTTTCTAGCTTGGACTTTATCTGTTTGTTTATCCATATCTAATCTGCATTTTCCACTTACCCAGAATGCTTCGATTTTGCAGTCCATTTTCTATTCAGCAGCTATACTGATAAAAATAGAGCAGCGGTAACTATGACCCATCTTCTTTTTTCCATTATAATTATATATACTTAGAGAAAACATCAATAAGGAGTCCACTGCATAAATTTCTTCACATGTATGGCCATTTTTGTCCTCCATGATCATCTTATATTACCTTGTTCTATACCTCTAAATTACAACCTTCACATATTACTTGCAAGCATACTTTGATAAGAAGCAGAAGAGTAGGAGCAGCGGAATGAGAAAGAAGAAAGGTCCAAGCCAAGTAGGGATCCCCCTGCTCCGGGCCACGTATATATACGGCCCCTTGAAAGAAGGAAAGGTCTAGCCACCTCGGAGGGGTGGTTGTCTGAGGTTCTTGATGGCAGGGGAGAAGAAGTCAGGTGCAAAGAGTGTCCCAGCATCATCAAGTACTTTCCTGAAGAGGTTGTAAATGTGAGGGCAGGATCATTCCCACTTTATCTGCCCTTTCCAAGAAAGATTTCCTCTGCCTCCTTGAGAAAAGGGCTTCATATGAAGCAAGGTCACAGTGGATGATATGATTGTATTCATATTGATATTCTCTTATTTTCTTTTGAACTGTTCTATCTATATAAATGGGTTGAAATTCCTCTATTATATATTGACTCAGTTAGTTACTGCATTTCTCGGAGTCGCCCACGAAGACTAGAAATCTCTCTTTTTCCTTCATCTTGATGATTGGAAACCGAGGCTTTTCTTTTTTGAGTAATAGTTCGAGTCAGTTTTGAATGAGTCCCTCGAAAGGTTGATGCAAATAACAGATTGGTGTTCGACGTCTCTGAGCTATATATCCTTATGTAAGTCTTGTCATTGAATCAAATTCTACTTTGATGAATAAAATTCATTAATAACAAAAGGGATTATTCCAATATATCAAACCATTTCAATGGCTTTTACTGCTATGACTTTCCTAACCACAATTTTACATTTCGGTATCGCCTCTGACCCTACTTATAGGGGGAGAAGGCTTAGTACTTTTTTATCGCCTCTGACCACCTTGTTGTATGCTTGTAATGTTTTGTTAACTCCTGAGAATGCCCATTAGCCGTACCACATGCATTTGTCCATTGAGCCAGTGTTCCCTCAACCGTCGAGCAATGTTGCTTCCATGCATAAGTAATGACGCATTTGCTTAGAGAAGTTGGTGCTATTATCTCGTCCAAAGATGCATTTACCATGCTTTACCTTTCTTTCTGTCCAGGTTTCACTCCTATCAACATTTTCATCTCCTATCTTTTATCTCTGTCTCTAGGCTTCCAGCCCCATGACATTTTCATTCACAAAAGAGCATGCTCTCAAGATGCTCTCTGTTTCGGCTTCGAAGGATTAGAGATGCAAGCCTATGTTTTTAAGCAATACAATTATTAACGTGTTTAGAACTGTTTGGAGGTGATGAGTCTATATAACGGACCCATCTAATTTGGGAAGCACGAAAGATACTTTGTTGGATTTGGTGTAATTGTCACACGTTTTAAACGTGACGTTTACCTATATTTATACACGATGGGTATTTATCAGGATCGGCATTGATATTCATAATGGAGTGTGCATACAAATATGCTTTCAGGTTAAACATATTCAAATATTTTTTAAGAGATAATTATGATTAGATTAAATGTTCATATGCTCTAGAAATATTGTCATATGTAAACTGCACATCATTACATGAAAAGTACATTCTTACAGCTAGGCATGAGTGTCTATCGAGTTCAACAAGTTGACTCGAACTCGATAATGAAAATTGGGCTCGAGCTCAGACTTAATAAGCTTTGAACCCTGGAATGTTTGCTCGTACTCGAACTCGTTGAGTTCGAGTTGGCTCATGAGCTTCTTAAGAGCCTTGTATGGATGTGGGATATACAGTGAAATTAACTGAAAATATAGAGAGAATATGGCCCAAAAACAGATTTGCAATAGATCTGTGTTAACTCAGATAATACAAAAAATGGATTTGAACATTATATATAAAACCCAACATAGCAGCATCTACTGTGCACATAGAATCGAATTTGCACGCTAGATAACTATAATGGATCACAACATACGGAGACTCGATGGACTCTGTTAGTCCCTTCATGGAAGCAGCAAAATTATTATGCAACCTTTAAGGTTGCACATCTATTTGACGTTCTTTTACCGTCTCTCTTTCAAATCTTTGTAATGCATAAATCACGGGTAAATATGCATTATAAGAGTGACTACTAGTCTTTAGTAGGGAACACATCATTCAACTAATCTAGTAAAAACAAGCTAAAAACTTTTTTTCACGATATACCGAAGTATTCTCACACTTAAAAACACAGTTATTTGGATTCTAATATCCATTTCCCAACTGCATTTGATGTATTTGCCTGAATCAGCTCCCTATGTGGTAGTCGTCAATGTTATTTCTATTAGTTCCCAATATAACCTAGGGTTTGGAGATCAGGGTTTGGGAACAACCAAAAATCAATTTTCTAATGGCAATATATATCAACAAATCTGCACATAAAATAATAAAAATATGTGATTTTTTCTCACCCGAATGAGCTTGTCTCCGTAGGCGGCAAGTGCGAGCATCTGATCCTTACAAAAAGCCCTAATTTGAGCCTCGCTCTCCTGCCGATCCTCTCCACGATCTTAGGACCTTTCTCGACCACGCCCCTGACCTGCGAGGTTGTTGCTAGGAGCCTGCACGTGAGAGGCCCATCGTCATTCTCGTCCTCCCCAACGATCCTCTCCCAAACCCCAACAAGGTTAGGGCTCGGAGGAGAAGGGGTCAGATGGAGGGGAAAGAAGGAAGCAATCTCTGCTGAAGGGGACAACTGATGGACATGGATCATGGAGGGTAAGGGAGAAGTGGAGAAGGATGGCGAAGAGGCGTGGAGGTGGAGAACATGGAGATGGAGCTTATAGGAAGGGCTCAAAGGAAAAGGGGTCAGGTGGAAAGGGTAAGAAGGATGCGTGAGTAAAGTATCGGTTAATATATTATAAAATATATAAATATCACAACTTATAGCTATACCTATATTATATATAATAGAATATAAAAAAATTAAATCGAGTTATCGAACCGAGTTAATGAGTTAAGATCAGAATGGTCTCCTTGACGAATGTTAACCCCTTCTTGAAGAGGACTTTATATGTATCAGAATCATCATGCATGCATTAAAGTTGGCTTGAGAATGTGATGCAATCAAATCCAAATTGAGAGGTCAATCATGATTGACGCTATCATGGATTTGGGAATCTTTCAAAATAGTTAGGGATTCTAATCCTTAATTAATTATTTTAAATTAGTCGTCTATTTTCTTTACATAATAATTGAGATTGATTGTGAGCTCAAAGTCACATATCTAACTCGAGCTCAGACTTATTGATTTCAGAGCTAGACTCATGAGCTCTTATCAAGCTGAGTCCAAGTTGAGCTCACCGAGCTTGAGCTTTTCTGACAGTCCTGGACATGTATACCTTTGAAATTTCAGGACCTCAATGTGTGTTTATTATTCACCATAGATTATTTTTTATCATTCTCAATGAGATTAATGACTCATTGATTCTTGTGTTGGATTTTGTTCTATTTTTTGAGTGTGTTTCTTCCAACCTCACTGGCTAAAGGTTGGCGGTGATGGCAATAATACAATTCTAAGCGTAGGCGGGATTACTACGGGTAATTGGTGATCAATGTTATCTGGAGGAGTGTAGGAAGGTGTAGAAAACTATCAACAATGTTTGTATACACTGTGGATGATTAGTGACGCGATCAGGTGCAACATGCGTTGAAGTTTTAGCAAAGTAACATGGGCAAAAATGCAATAACAACTAGTGTATCAAGGGTATATTTATGCATAGACATCATTAATCGGTCTTCATAGTAGGTTACACATTATTCTGAGTGTAGACGGGTCCCTATTTGGTAAGTGGAATGTGGTGGGTTGGGATAATCTCTTGTGAATAGTAGTTGTTTGGATGGTTATCAGTGTCGGGAGAGGGTTGGAATAAGAAATGTGATGTGATGTCATATTAATTTTGTTGGACATGTGAGTCCATGACGAGCCATTATGAAATAAATATTATTGTGAATATCATTCTTTGATCTGAAATGAAGAATAATTAATTTGCATAATAGGTCCCTTAGTACAATTAGGATTATTTATCATGGCCATCTTAATGATCATATAGCTGTTGATTCAATTATTGAATCATAGAGGCTAGTGCTTAGATGAATATCTAAAGAGTTAATTGAGAAGTCATCAAGCACCGTCAAATGATTATTAAGAGTGGATCTCCCGTCTGAGAAGGAGATGACAATCCTTTCTCTAAAGCATGATATCTGACCGACCTCTTGATGCAGGTCCTCTACATAGGAATAGAGATTTGGAGGTGTTAGATTAGTTAGGTCAAAGAGTTGACTTAACAAGATCGAGATACCCGAAGACCTATATCGTATGCTGTCACGATATAAGCACGCATCCCCTGACCATAGATAGGTGTGTTACTATATGTCTAAGTATGTACATTTGGTAGATCAATAGGTTGATGACCTAATCAAGGTCTATACACCGACGCGCTGGTGTGCATGCAAGGACATATGAGTAGTATGATCTCTCAAAGGGATCATACAGGTTCATTTACTGAACCAGAAGACATGAGATCACTCATAAGATATTGAGAAGAATCAAATTACGTGCACAGTCGTCTAGCTTTGGAAGCTTAACTGAATTTCTAGGTTTGATATATGATTTTGAAAATTATATAATCAACACCTAGGTATGATATATGCTTTTGGAAAGCATATGATCGATACTGACTCCCAATGATCAAATGAGATCCTTAATGATGAAATCCTAAAGTAGACATTTAAAATAGATCTTATACTTTGGGTTTATTTTAGGTCTTCCAGTATGCAGGAAATACAAGTATTATGAATACCTGAGAGTGATGTGATCATAAACGATTGTATAACCATGACGCTTCCATTTCGAGGGAGTGATGAAATATGTCTGATTTTAGTGACTCCTCTCCATAGAGAAGTAATATGACCTTGATCCAAATGTTGGATAGTGATCTGAACGTGATTCAGATGCAATGAGAAGATTAGATTTGCAGTCTTAATTTAATCAATCATCTATGAGAGCTTCACAAGATCTGGATTTGAGATGTGATCTCAATATCCAAGTTACTATATTTGGAACAATACAATTGCTCTGTCCTTATCTCAAGTATCCGCGGAGAAAACGCATTATCCTTGAAAGAGTTCATATATAATTTCATGATTGATATATATATATATATATATATCCGAGCATTGAGAAAAATGATAATTAAAAACGATTTAATTATCATGAATAATATGAATTTGATTCATATTATAAGTTCGCGGATAATTTCATTATTGATATATGTATCCGATCATTGAGAAAAATGATAATTAAATACGATTTAATTTGATTCATATTATAAGGAGAGTTATCTTACATAATTAAATGTGATTTAAACATCAAAGATATAAATAATGTGAATGTGATTCACATTATTTGGGCACATGAGAATAGAGATCCAAGATGATTAAAGGTGATTTAATTATCATAGATATGGATAACGTGGACAACACTATCCATATTTATCATGTATATTATAAATGTAATTTATAATATATAAGAGAGAGCATATTATGATTTACATTTGTTAATTAAATGTTGATGTGAATTGGATTCGCATTGGACAATCAATTGAAATGTAATTTACATTTCATTTTGGGTTGTGAATGTGATTCGCAATTTTTCAATAGCAGGATTGCAATATTCATAAAATAATTATGAATTATTTTTGTGGAATAATTTACAACAATTGTTGTTGTAAATATTGGAGATACATGGAATAATGTAATATAAGATATTACACGGAGATTGTCCCTTCTTAATAGGAGAGGGGGACGACCACCAATTCCTATTAAGAAAAGGTGGCCGTCCACCGCATCATTATTGAAGGAGGCAATATCCTTTCCAATATCTCCAAGATTGATTGATTTAATTTTAGGATTATATTATATTAATTTATCAATATATATTTATTCTAAATGAAATTAATTGTTGTGCTTTCTCGATAAAATATTGACCATTGAAAGAAGCACAAATCAATCTCATCTGTTGATTTTGTGTAGTCCATGGATTGTGATCCATGGACTCCTAAAATACTATATAAGAAGAAGCACCTCTTGCTCTTCAAGTTACAACATTAAGAGATTATGAACATAAGGCTCTCTCCCTCTCTCTTTTTCTCTACGCGCCATCTCTCCCTCCCTCCCTCTCTTGTGGTCGTCCACCATGATGCCTTAGAGAGAGTCGTTGTTATGCTGTCGGATTGTTTGCTCGCGGATTTCCATCTCCTTTGACACGCCTCACTCGTGAAGAAGACGTCGGATCTCGTGTGACGGAATCGGGAGATTTGTCGCTTGGACCATCAACATGGATTGTGAGAAGCACACGTTTCATCAACGCCCTCGCAAGCGTCTCCTCCGTCGGATCGAAAATGAGACATGAAGTCTCTTCATTTAGAGACGCGATCGCAACCACACTTCAAGAGGCAACATTTATACTTGTTTGTGGTTTAGATGAAACGATCCGAGAAATGTTCTTGGATCATGTGATTTCATCGCATGATTTTTTTAAAATTCCGCTGCCTTGATTAGTGTGATTGGTCACTCCCGATCGCATTCGATGCAATCCTCATGCTTCCATGTCCTTCAAATTTGTGATGGAATTCCAACCTAGAAACATAGAGGTAAATCGGACCAACCCAATGCATTATAAATGGAAAAGAGAAGATTTGCCACACCCTCGTTGGTGGAAGCTCGGCTACCTAGAACAACTTGGAAAGAAGAAGAAATCATCAGTCGATCGAATTACCATTCAGAGCAAGATTGATGTCAGCAAAATGTTCACAAGAGTGTACAAAGCAGATGCTATCGTTCACCTATCCTTCCGATAATGGGTCTGTCAGTCGGAGATCTAAGAACACACTGTTTGTTTTTCACAAGCAAAACGAGACGGAGGAAAGAGAGAGAGAGAGAGAGCAGAACATATCGTCCATTAGATCTTGTATCCAACACTATATATGTACATTGCAAGACATCCCACTCTACTATTCCATCAACAACTCGATCTCGCCAATCCACTTTGCCCAACTCCACTCCCACCCGCCACGGCAATCGCCACGGCACCGCCTCCGCTGACGTTCCTCACCGCCCCCTCGACTGCAGGCTTCCGGCATATCGGACACAGCCACGAGACCGTGAGCAGCCACCGATCAATGCACTCTTTGTGGAATGCGTGCCCGCATGCTGGCAACACCCTCGCCTCCTCCCCGTCGACGTACTCCGCCAGGCACACCGAGCACGTTGTGTCGCCGAGCTGCGGTGGCGACAATTCCCGGTAGCGTATGACCGGAATGGACTCCAACCGCCTGGCACGGTCATTTTCGAGCTTCGCTCGTCGTGGGGACGGATCAGGTTGGCAGAGGCACTGGTGGATGATGTAGAGGACAGTGGAGAAGCCGAGGACCGAGAGGAACACGAAGACGAGGGTCCGGTCGAGGTTGGTATACCGCTGGGAGTTCGCCGGCGGATGGGTGGCGGAGTGGGCGGATTCGAGGAGGAGGTGCCGGATCATGGAGAGATTCCGGTGATGGGGAGGGGTTAAGGATGGTGAGCAGATGAAGGTCGTTTTGGTGCGTCGGTATATTTTATTTAAGGATAAGAATGGGCCGTGTCTATCTGTTTAGGATATATAATCAGACCGTGGAATCTTCGCGAAGATATTTGGGTTTTGGTACCCAAATTGCAGAACCTCGTGGGAACGCCGCACGCACCACTGTGGTATTAGTCTGTAAATAAAAATGAACTTGGAGGGGTTGAGATAAGTTGCCGCTCTTTCCTGATGTAAAGTGAGATCAAGTCCGAGCCGTTCGATCAAGATGGAACAGTTCGCACGATAAGATTTCATAAGAATTTGAATTTTATGTGAATCGCTTGATCTAGGTCGAGCGGGTCGGATTTCGTCTCACTTTACAATCTGCATTATTGTAGAAGATCTGCTTGTTAGTTATCTGGAAGATGATCCCACTTCCGATGGGAATTGCATCAGAAGGATGATAATTGTCATTTTTTATTTGATTTTCAAAATCAATCTTATGGATTACTCCACGTCCTCTGAATTTTGCTTAAATTCAGACATTTACTATTTTATCTTAATAATCAAAAGTTTGGTTCTTTTTTAAATGGATCTAAGTTGCTCAAATGTTAATCAGATCTATGATCATTAAGATAAAATAACAAATGCTCTCGGAATTGAGCGAACTTTGAAGGATGTGTGGAACATTAATATGATATATAATCCATAAGGTTAGATTTTTAAAGAAAATCGCAAAAAAAAAGTAATTCTCATTACAACAAAGGATCCTCTCGCCATTCATTCTATTCTTCTAGTTTGAGTTGTAACGAATAAGGTGAACAAGGGATAAGTAAGTGTAACGACTGATTTTTTTAACTCCTCCAGCCCATAATTCCTCTTTATTTTCCTATTGAATAGCATGGATATTATTACTAAAATTAATGAGTTTGATTAACCCATTGATTGCCTCTTTTTTGAGGCATAAAAATCCAAGGGATTTCCCCACCCCACGTAACTTCTCCTTGCAAAATTCTGAGAGAGCAAGAGATAAGGAGAGAGGGAGAGTAGAGAAAGAATTCTCACAAGAGAGAGTTGTCCTCATCGCAGGATATATCAGCGCTGATCCGGTAGAGGAGCACGTTGGTTTGGGAGCAAGGAAAGGCACGTAGAGATCTAGTAGCTATATTTTCGTCAACTCGAGGTATGTGTCGATCCCTTAGGAATACCGTACGATGAATCAACATTAACCTTCCATCAATAATTGTGATAGGTATTCACTTTGTTTGCACAAAATACAAACTCAAAATGTATCTATTGATTTAGGATTATGACGTTCTAAGTGTATGTCGATTTCGGATCTCATATAAAATCATATATGAGAAGCAATATATAAATTTATATGCTGGTTTCGTATATACCTGTAATGACTTGAGTTTGAAAAAGACATCTCAATGCACGCCTCAGATTCATAGGTCGGAATATATGGACTATGATACTTTTTGGAATAATATCTCAAAGGGTATATATTGGATTTTTTTAGACCAATAGAACCCGAATTAATCGGCATCCTCCTACAACGAGAGTTTATCAAAGTGATGGCTTGAGTTACCTCTGTCTTTCTAATTTCACATTTCTAATTTCGCAAACGAGGAGATGATTGTGAATTTTGCATATTAGGATTTCATATTTCTTATGCGTGATCCTTACCCGAAGCTTTGAATTCACGAATCATGTGGACAGAATTTGCAAGTTAAAATCTTTAGTACCGAAAAAGATAATAATATTAATCAAGGGATTAAATCCTTCCATTTGAAGTGGATGTTAAATGACTAAACGAACAAGCCACTTACATTTGAACTAGGTTTTACGGTTCAATATTTTGTAAAAAAAATTAGAGAGTCATATTTATAGTTGCACATAGATTTGAATTTATAAGAACATTGTCACATATCAATCTCAACGGAAATAATGTGTGTTAGTCACTCTGGTATTCTGTAAGTATTAAAGTGATGATTGCTAATGAATTGTACCTCATCTGTAGCACCACAAGAAGTATTAAAAAAAGATCATGACGGAGTTCTTCTCGTAGATTTTGGATATCTAACATACAGATAAGTCATACGTATGTTGTCTATTTTCTTTGCATGGGACTACCGCTGAATGAGGTAAACGAGATTTTTCTCTTATCTGTACACATAGTTAAAAATCAACAGAGTATTGTACAATATAAGTACATACAACATGCCATACCTCATTTAATTAAACGGCAATCACATGTACAACCTTAAAGATAATGTTAAATGAGAAATAAAACTCATCTTATACAAGTTTAAAGTGACATGTTCAAAATTATAAACTAAGAATATATACGAGGGCACGATAACGATAATGGAGCTAAGTGCTATACGTAATAGTGGGAGCCACCTCTAAAGTCCACTTATCGTAGGCCTAAAGGGGCCAACACCGTCCGAGGGTGTACGGTTCAAGGAACCGATTGAGGCGAAAGATAAGTCCTCTACAGTTGTAGCTACACTGTCATGTATGTCATGTATCGCTTGTGCCAGCGAAAAAGCCACCAAAACCACCTAAGCCACCAAAGTCGTTTGAGGATTTAACTATTAAGACAACTTTAACCACTAAACAAACCATTGGTATGTGTACAGTTTCTGAAATTGCACATGTGTGCAACTATGGCCAAGTAATGACATTATGCAAGTGTTATGATTGTATTGGGATATATATGTAATTATGAAAAATTCTGAGGGTAGAAGTGAAAATTATGAAAATGTTAAGGTGTATATGCAAATATGGCAAACTTTAAGAGTATATATATATATATATATGAAATTATGGCTTTAATGGATGGATCCGAAAGGAATTCCCATTGTATGCATGTTTACTTGAATTATTAGTCTCATAGTGATAATATATGAGCACGGGTACATATTATTTGCGGTAAGATAATAGTGTGAATTGTGTTGTTGTTTTGTTAAGATATTACAGGTAAGAGATTATGTTATAATGGTTTAAAGTAGCATAGGGAGACTTGTTTTCCGCGCTAGCCGGCTTGACCCCAACTCCGCACATACTGAGTGTTAGCTCATGACATGTGTTGTTTTTTTCAGGAGAACACGAGTTGTGATTTAACTTCTAGTTCAAGGCAACTACCCATCTTCGTGAAGTTGAACCGGTACGAACTATGGATGGATTGTTATGAAGGGATGTCATTATGCCCACTGGAACATTGTTGTGCTATTTTATTTCGTAGTTCTTTTTGAAATTTCCTTATTGAAGTGTAATAATGGAACTCTATAGAGTAATGGACTTATTTGAGAATGATTATTTTCTCTGCTCATTGAATACCATGCAAGTGTTCGGTAACGGTTCGGTCGTGCGATTTATAATTGCATGCTTCCGCCGGTCGTCACGACCCGTTCCGTTACAGTAAATAACTTTCATTCTTGATCAGTTGGTTGGTCCGAGAGATTAGAATATGTAAATGCTGTAGATCGAGGCGTAATGGATGATGTAATTATAATGTGAACTTAATTAGATGAAGGATAATAAATACATAAGATTTATCTCTCACTCTTGTTCGGTTGATTTGAATGATAAGGAATGGATAAATATTGATATAAATATAACAGATGTTGTTGTAATTGTGATAGCTTATTTCAACATAAAGTGTACGTATCCCAAGTTTATCCTCCATTGTGGTTCGTTTACTTATGCGTTCGGATGAGTGGTAAGGGATACGTAAGGTTTAACCATCATTCTTGTCCGTTAGTGTGAATGTTAAAGAAGGATAAATATTGTAAGCATAGATATAATAAGGAAAAAAATGGGGCTGCCTCTTCGAGGCAGCCAACATGGCTGTCCCCGTATCATTTTTTGGTGTTTTTTTTATTTTTTTTTGAAAAATAAACCCATGTATATTCATCCATATATCCCTCCTACATGTCATTCGAATTTCGTCAAAAACAGAGACTCCTACGGCTTCCATCTTGATGGTATCGATTTAAAAAAATCATGTTACCGTTAAAAAATTACTGTCCGGATGGAGGCCGTAGGAGTCTCTGTTTCTGACGAAATTTGAATGGTATATAGGAGGGATATAGGGATGAATGTAAATGGTGTTATTTTCAAAAAAAAATAAAAAAATTTGCCCAAATAAGGCGGGGGCAACCATGTTGGCTGCCCCTAGAGGGCAGCCACATATGACCCATTTAATAAATGATGTAATTGTGATGTGATCACTTTATGTTGGAATAGTTTATCTTAAGATAAAGTACCATTAGGAAATAAAAAGTGAAAAGAGGAATAAAAGATTTATTTCATGAGCTCATTCTTTTGTTTTGGCAGAATAAAATTGAAAACAAAACGTGGAATGCTTGATAGCTACTGCAAAACGTGCAGCGTGGCAATGGAATAAATAATAACTATTTGTTTAAAGGAAGGGGAATAGATATTTAAGGATTATTTACAGAACAATGAAGAAGAATAATATTCGATGAATCATAGAATTTCAAGATAACTTGGACGATCTCTTCTTATTTCACAAGCGGGCGAGAGGGATGATTGTTTATTTAATGCCGTCAAAAGGAAGTTTGTCCTTTTTGAAACCAAAGATATCTCATTTCCACTTCTAATTTAGATTCTTCGATTCAATCCAAGAACTAACTATCCGCTTTTATCTCGAAAATTTTTAAACATCACATCACAAAGTTATCCTCACACTATACCTATCACGACGTTCCACCCAAATGCGGACCACAATGTGAGTATAAATAGGAATGAAATGAAGTAAAACAAACATCGGACATAGGCTTATATTTATGTGAAGGTAACTTTTCTACGTCTCTTTCGCTTTTTCTCTCTCTTTTTTTTATTTTTTTAATCTTTAAAGGATTTAGATCACGATATATCACCGTGCTATCATTCAAATTTCAACTTATTTCGACTCTCGGATTTGCTGAAATCAACTGCTTCTGATGGATATTTTAGGAATGTCAGTTTTACACGAAATTTTAAATACACATTCAACTTAATATTCTTAGTAAATCTCAAAAGGATTTATTTCAAAAAAATCACAAAAATTAAAGAGAAAAGGGAGCGGGCGTAGGAAATTTACTTACACATGGGTGCACGATCTCAAATTACGCTAACTTTCCTATATATTTATATATAGAGGGTTGATTCTGTGAAAGCCAAAAACTGTGAGATCGAGCATGAGAGCAACGAGTCTGGACTATTAAATTCTGCCAATTGATTGGAGGAGGAGAGAGATGAGTAGAATCTAATGGTCCGGACTCACTGCTCCCATGCTCTCACAGTTTTTGGTTCTCACATGATCAATCCTCTTTCTCTCCCTCCATCCCTCTCTGTCTCTCTCTCTCTCTCTCTCTCTCTCTCTCTCTCTATATATATATATATATATATATATATAGACAGAGTGATCCTATGAGAGGCAAAATTTGTGAGAACATGAGAGGGATGATTCTGGACCACATGATTCACCCAGGAGAGAGAAGACCAGGAGAGAGAAAACAGAATCATGATTTTTTTTAACGGTAATTTTTTAACGGTAATCTCGAATTTCACCAGAAACAAAGACTCCTACGGCCTCCATCCGGACAGTAATTTTTTAACGGTAACATGATTTTTTTTAAATCGATACCATCGAGATGGAGGCCGTAGGAGTCTCTGTTTCTGACGAAATTCGAATGGCATATAGGAGGGATATATGGATGAATATATATAGTTTTATTTTTCAAAAAAAAATAAAAAAGAGGCCGAAAAATGGGGCGGGGGCAGCCCCATTTTTTCCTATATATATAGACAGATAGAGAGAGAGAGAGAGAGAGAGAGAGACGGTCCTTCCAATAGAACGTGATCATTCGTGAGTTTAGGAAGGTCGCTCTTTTTTTGTAAAACACTAGTATTTTAGTAGAATAGGTAAACAATTTGTATAATAACTGTAGATTGTAATGCACAATTGTACATTGTCAAATACAAAACTACACATTTTATTTTATTTACTAAAACAAACATCAAAATTGTGAGTTATAATACAAACCATTTACCTATTTTTCAAAATTGATGGTGCTTTTTACAAATGGCCTTCTGAACTTAGGAAAGACCGTGTTTCATTTGAAATATCTCCTATATATAAATAGAGAAAGAAGCGATCCTTTGAGAGGAGCCCATTATTAGAAGATGACAACACCAATTGGGGATCATTCAGTTGTAAATGACCTCAACGTATTAGATTAGAATAAAAAGTTTCTGGGAAAGTGTGAACCCATGGCTTTCCTTCTACCCACATTTACGTCCATTCTCGCAGAGCGGATTCTCTGGTGTTACAACACCTGCTGTCAGATGAGCCGCTCGATGACCATCGAGATGCGTATTAGCCATCCCTGCAGACCCTCTTCAAGAGATGTCCAATGGTCATCCAGCGGTTCCCCTGTGTTACAGAAGGTGTTGTAACAGCATAGGATCCGCCTCGTCATTCTCGGACTGCCCAAAACGCTCCTACTGCTGCTACCTCCGTTCTCATGCCCTCTTGACTCCTGGAGCACTGTCGAGCATTTCATTCTTTTCTCTTGCCGAAGAACGATGTCGGCAAACCATTTTGGCGTGTGGTTCCATGATCATTCTGCTGTAGAGATAGAGAAATCGTGCTTGAAAGATAGGGATGCAATTTCTGATAAAGAATATTTAGATTGCATGTATGCATGGGAATGGATAGTCTCTTGTCGCAGCCCCTGCTGTACCGCAGGGGATTTAATATCATCCTTTTTTATGTGCCCTCCTCTATGATTGCTTCTCTGTCTTTCATGCTCGTCTAGCTATTGCTCCTCGTCTTAGTGACCCATGTAACTGCATATGTGCAGTTGTCCCTCTGGTTATGTATTACTATCAGTGCATTTGCTTTGCTTGCCTGATGAATGAATGGTTACGTGATCGTTTAAAAAAAAGCTCGTAGGAGGATTGGAAGAGGAAAACGTGGCTGCAGAGACGAAGCATGTGGACGTACGTGGAGCTAGCAAGCAAGATGAGGAGGAGATGTTACATGAAAGAAGGGTGTCGTGTGTCTGGGACCACTCTAGGGGAGGGGAGGCGAGATATAGTATCATGGTTGAGAACGCAAAAAGGTGTAGGTTGGAAAAATTATGGGTTTTCGATAAATCCTCACCAATGCTCTCATAATATGGGACGTCGTCCTTCCCGAGTTCATCATGTTCTTGTATGTGAAAGTTTTTATATGAAATAAAGTAGTATTCTTCATCCATAATTTTAAACAACTCATAAATTTAGTCTTCTTTATATTTTTTTACTGGTTTTAGTTTAAATATTTACCAAAAAAATACATTTTTACTACTATAACATATTCAAGTATTATTAACGTTGTGAACTTTCTTAGTTACGAACATATTTTTTTTTTTACTTATAGTATGTTTTATGTTACTATTACTAAAACAAAAAGTTATTAATCAAAGTATTTTTTTAAATATACTGAGTTACTTATGTATTTTTCTTTTTTACTGACACCTTGTAGTTTACTGATGATGACATATTATTGATCATGTGCTTAATTTGAAATGATTTTTTGTTACTTACATTTTAACTTTATATACTAGAAGTGTCTCTATTGTTTATTATTAAATTCTTACAACTCACACTTAATGGTTTATTAATTCAATTTCTATTTCAGATTTGCCAGATGTCTGAACATGTCTTACATTTCTTGGAAGAAATTGTGAAAAATGAGGCCTTAATGTCATTACATTACTTCGGAAGTGGAGAGATGAAGAGAAAATCTTTGACAATATTATTAAGAACTAACTATCATATAATTAGTACAAAAAGTTAATTAACAAATACAAAACACCAAATAAATAATTGATGTGTAACTAATTAATAATGCAATTTTAACTTCTACATTCTCATACATATTTCACACATATCCATAAGTGCTCAAAATTAGTTTGCATTTCACAAACTATTATCAGTAACACATAAACTTGTGTCGGTAACTAATCATAATTTTAGTAGAATGCTCGAGTAAGTAGTATGAGCATAGTGCTTGTTAATCATAATATCAGTAACTGGTTAAAATAAGATCAGTAATACGAATATTAGTAATCAATATTTTGTCATCTATACATTAGTAATTTATCTCGTAGTAATAAATCGAAAGTATTAAGTAAATGTAATCTAAATAACCAATCACAGCAAGTTCAGTAATACGGACATCATATTCAGTACCCGTTTGAATAAACATTGTGAACACACCTACGCAATTATCTAGTAAAAATTAAAAAGTATATGCAACTATAACTAATATGAGTTTACTGTTTTGGAATGTCTAAATAAGTAATTAATGAGATATATTTATATAATCGCCATCATATATTTTAGAGATTTAAATCATGTTTATAATTTTATATTACATTTGAATGTAATGTTGATTTCACAACAATAATTACTTCGGAACTATATCTTACTTGAATAATGTGCATGAATTAGTGATCCATGTACAATGTAATATTATAGATGTAAATTACTGACCATTGTTTTTGTACTACTGATCTTGCAACAAATAGTTACCTTAGTATAATATATATATTATTGATCAATTGTACAATTAATTTTCTCTATACAAAATTAAGAATTTGGATTTTTTTTCCAATGTAGTATTCCTTTTTTAAGGACATGGTATAACTGAAAATAGAAAAGCCTCAAGCATGTTAATATCCGTCCAAAACAACACTCCTTCGAAATAGGCAACCTTCCAATTATAAATATATGTGGAGGTCCTATGTTTGGTGCTCACTAAAACTCTAAATGTTTCATGGCCCATTGGATGGGGCTCCATAAAAGGGAGCCAACTTGGCTACCCCCAACACTTATTTTTTTCATTTCGTGATGTATTTTCTAAAAACGTTGGGGGATTTTGTCTACTATATGTAAACATGTTGCCATTCAAATTTTGTGAAAAAAATAGGCATTCTTAACTCGTCCATCTAAAATGGGTCAATTTCAATAATTCTGAGACCGTTAAAATTTGAGAGTCTTGATGGACAGGTTAGGATTGTCTATTTTACATGAAATTTGAATGAGAACATGGTGTCATATAATGATATAAATTGCCTTATATGTTTTTAGAAAATACCATAAGAAATGAAAAATGATACGGGTGGAGGTAGCCAAGTTGGCTCCTCCTTAAGGGCAACCCTATTAAACCATGTGTGTGTGTGTGCGGGGGGGTGGGGGTGGGGGGGGGGGGGATGGGGTTGCTCATTGGCTGCCCCCGCACCATTTTTATGTAATTTGCATAATATCACAATGTATATTCATCTACATATGCCTCTAACATGCATTCAAATTTCATCAGAAAAAAACTCCTATACCCTCCAACTAGAACATGTAATTTTAATAGTCTAAACATTGTTGTAATCAACATGTTCTAGATGGAGGGCATAAGAGTCTTCGTTTCTAACGAAAAATGATTGACATATTAGAGGGATATATAGATGAATATAAATGGTGAAATTTTTCAAAAAAATAAAAAATAGTGAAAAAATATCATAGGGGCAGCCCCATCAAACCCTATATACAAGGAGCCTTTCAAATGAGGTGTCACTTTCTATAATTATGGAAAGTCACTTATCTCAATCTTTGGATGAAAGATGGACGTGTGAGATTAGATTCTCCTTGCTTAAAAGAATCTGATTTTGTCCAACTATATTTCCTAAAATATGGGATGAAATTATTTAATACGTATTAAGTGCAAGCCATGTCATCTAATATACTATGTTTAGAGGAGCCAATACCATTTAAGGACAGTTCATCGTGTACTCTACAGGATAATTTGATGTAATAAGAGATTGTAAAATAATACAATTGTTATGGACTTATAAACAGACATGTAAAATAAAATAATACTTCGGAAGTGGAGAGATGAAGAGAAAATCTTTGACAATATTATTAAGAACTAACCATCATGTAACTAGTACAAATGTTAATTATCAAATACAAAATACCAAATAAATAATTGATGGTGTAACTAATTAATAACGCAGTTTTAACTTCTACATTCTCATTCGTATTTCACACATATCCATAAGTGCTCAAAATTAGTTTGCATTTCACAAACTATTATCATTAACACATAAACTCATGTCGGTAACTAATCATAATTTTAGTAAAATGCTCGAGTAAGTAGTATGAGCATAGTGCTTGTTAATCATAATATCAGTAACTAGTTAAAATGAGATCAGTGATATGAATATTAGTAATCAATATCTTGTCGTCTATACATTAGTAATTTATCTCGTAGTAATAATTCGAAAGTATTAAGTAACTGTAATCTCAATGTTGCAAATCGCGGAAGCGAATACGCACAAACACGATCAAACAAGCAAGAGCGCAAACACGCAGATTTACAAGGTTCACCCGTAACTGGGCTACGTCCTTGGGCGGCGGCGATCGGCTTCACTATGTGGAGAAAAGAATGGATACGGAGGATACTTAAAACCCTAACCCTAAGGAGTTTATATATAGCACTCCCATACAGACGGATCCCTAAAAATAGAAGCATCCAAATACCCGAATACAGATAGAACCGCTCCATAAAATTTTCGCCGGGGGCGCTGCCCCCACACCCCCGCAGGGGGGGGGCGCACCTGCTCCCCCCCTAGACCCCCCCCCCCCCACAGGCTCGCTGACCGGGCAGCGAGACCCCCGTCTTGTTGGGGTATGGTATGGCAGGGGGATGCATATGCAGTTCTTCAACCTGGGTCAGATGGTTAGGATTCAAGGCATATCAACAATCTCCACCTTGAATTGAATCCTCTGAGAAGCTTCGCTAAGCTTCGCCGTGCCGCCGCCAGCCCCTCCTTGGGGCTACTCCCAACTGTCGACATTGAGCAAGTCGAAACAATGTTTGAACTTACTCCCAGGAACCGCCTTCGTGAACATATCGGCTGGATTATCTGTGGTACCAACCTTCTTCACCTTGATCCTCTTCTCAGAACGAATGAAGTGATATCTGACATCTATGTGCTTGGTTCTCTCATGATGAACATGATCCTTGGCTAAGCATATTGCACTAAGACTGTCACAATATACTATAGCCTGATTTTGTTGCAGACCGAGGTCTCCAAGTAAGCCCTTCAGCCAAATGCCTTCCTTTGCAGCCTCTGTAAGTGCCATGTATTCTGCCTCTGTAGTGGACAAAGTAACCGATGGCTGTAAGGTAGCCTTCCAACTGATGACCGAATTCCCTAAAGTGAAGACGTAGCCTGTCATCGATCTCCTCCCATCAATATCTACTGCATAGTCTGAATCTGAATATCCAGCAACCAAGCACTCTGAATCACTTCTATAAATGAGGCCAATGTCTGTTGTTCCTTTCAGATAGCGGAAAATCCGCTTGACTGCCTGCCAATGCTCCTTTCCTGGGTTACCCATGAATCTACTAACAACGCTCACAGCATGAGCGATGTCAGGTCTTGTGCATACCATGGCATACATAAGACTCCCAACTGCGCTGGCATAGGGAACACGTGACATGTATTCCTTATCAGCATTTGACTGTGGTGCAAAAGAAACTGAGAGATGAATATTTGAAGCGGATGGAGTACTTAGAGGCTTGGCTGTAGACATCCCAAATCTCAGTAGAACTTTCTCAATGTAGTTCTTCTGAGATAAGAAAAGTTTCCCTTCTGTACGATCTCTAATGATCTCCATCCCTAAAATCTTCTTCACTGCACCAAGATCCTTCATGTCAAATTCTGAACTAAGGAGCTTCTTCAGATCATCTATGGTACTCCTCTGTTTGGCAGCAATCAGCATATCATCGACGTACAGTAACAGATAGATGAAGGATCCATCCTCCACCTTGTTGTGGTAAACACAACAATCGTATGGGCTCTTGTTGAACCCATGATCAGTCATGAAACTATCAAACTTCTTGTACCACTGCCTGGGAGACTGCTTAAGCCCATACAAAGACTTCTTCAATCTACATACATGATCTTCCTTACCCTGAGATAGGAATCCCTCTGGTTGGCTCATAAGAATGTCTTCTTCGAGTTCACCATGTAAGAAAGCTGTCGTCACATCTAACTGCTCCAGCTCCAAATCTTGATGTGCTACAAGAGCTAGTAGCACCCTGATGTATGTATGTCTTACAACAGGAGAAAATATCTCGTTGTAATCCACACCTTCCTTCTGACTGTAACCCTTTGCAACTAGGCATGCTTTGTATCTGATGCCTTCACTGTCTGAAATTCCTGTCTTTTTCTTGAAGACCCATTTGCATCCAACGATCTTCCTCCCCTTTGGCAATTTGACAAGTTCCCATGTCTGATTCTTGTGAAGAGACTCCATCTCCTCACCCATAGCAGCAATCCACTGCTCAGATTCTGCCCCAGATATTGCCTCCCTGTAAGTGGAGGGTTATGGTGACTCTGCCTCCTCCGCAACCTGCAGTGCAAATGCAACCATGTCTTCGAATCCGTATCTCTGCGGTGGATGTATCTCTCTACGGGGCCGATCAGTAGCAATACTAGGTTGCCTCTCTTCTGGTTGCTCTGCTTCAGGCTGTTCAACAACAGCCTGATCAGGAATGGTGTGACCAACTGCGTGATCACTACTTGGTGTCAGTTCGAACTCCACCTGTTCGGACACATCATCACCTGTCCCTGCATCAACAGACTCACTACTCGAGTGAAGCACGGAATTCTCATCAAAAGTAACATTCCTGCTAACAATAATTCTATGCTCAGAAGGGGACCAGATTCTATACCCCTTCACTCCTGCACCATATCCTGTAAATACCCCTTTCTTTGCCCTTGGTTCTAACTTTCCTTCACTAACATGATAATAAGCAGCACAACCAAAGACTCGTAAAATAGAATAATCAGCATGATTACCAGACCATACCTCCATGGGTGTTTTGCAATCAATGGCAGACGCGGGACTCCGATTCACCAAGTAACAGGCTGTATTCACAGCTTCAGCCCAGAATGCTCTACCAAGTCCAGCATTAGAGAGCATGCACCTTGCTCTCTCCAGAAGCGTTCTGTTCATTCGTTCAGCAACTCCGTTTTGTTGTGGCGTATCTCTAACGGTAAGATGTCTCGCAACACCCTCCTCCTTGCAGAACTCATTGAACTCCGATGAACAGAACTCCAGTCCGTTATCTGTGCGAAGACGCTTCACCTTCTTAGAAGTCTGATTTTCCACCAAGATCTTCCACTGCCTGAAGGTCTGAAATGCTTCGCTCTTGTGCTTCATAAAATACACCCACACCATCCTGGAATAATCATCAATAATAGATAGAAAATACCTGGCGCCTCCCAAAGATGGAACCCGTGAAGGGCCCCAACAATCAGCATGGATGTAGTCAAGGGTCTCCTTCGTCCTGTGGATAGCTTTACTGAATTGCTTTCTGTGTTGTTTCCCGAACACGCAATGCTCACAGAACTCCATCTTAGATCCCTTGAGATCCCCGATGAGACCCTTCTGATTGAGGATATTCATCCCCATCTGACTCATGTGTCCTAGCCGCATATGCCACAATTCGGACACTGATCTTACGGCTTGAGACACCACTGCAACAGAACCTGTAACTGTAGACCCTTGCAAGATGTATAGGGTCTTCTGCTTGTTGCCCTTGATGACAACCACCCCGCCTTTGGCAACCTGCATGACTCCACCTTCAGCACTGTACCTATATCCTTTAGAGTCCAAGACTCCAAGGGATATTAGGTTCTTCCTCAAATCAGGGACATGACGTACTTCTGTGACCGTCCTCACGACTCCATCATGCATCTTGATCTTCACAGAGCCAATCCCTACTATCTTGCATGCTGCATCATTCCCCATGACAACGTTCCCACCATCTTGTTAGCAATGTGAGCCCCGGGCGAACCATTTCTACAATAAATGTTATTGTAATGAATAAATTATCAATAAAAGTTATTGTTTATTTTTCACTCCCCTTCTGAGATTAATGAATGAATGCACTATAGGTCCCTCTGTACAATAAGGGTTATGTACCATGGCCAACTTGATGATCATACAGCTGTTGATTCATTGGATGGATCATAGAGGCTGATGCTTGGATGAATATCTAAGGAGTTAGATAGAGGACTCATCAAGCATCATCAAATGATCATTAAGTGATGATCTCCAGTCTGAGTGGGAGATGGCAATCCTATCTCATATGACTGATATCTGATTGACCTCTAGATGCAGGTCCTCTGCATGGGAATAATGATTCAGAGGTGTCAGGTTAGTTAAGTCAATGGGTTGACTTGACGAGATCGAGATAACCAAAGACCTACGTTGAATACTGTCACAACATAGGCATGCATCCTCTGACTAGAGACAGATGTATTGCTATATGTCTGAGTATGTACATTTGGCAGACCAATAGGTTGATGACCTAATCAAGGTCTATATACCGGCGAGCTGGTGTGCATGTAAGGACATATGAGTAATACGATCTCTCAAAGGGATCATACAGGTTCACCTGTGAACCGGGAGACATGAGCTCACTCATGAGGTATTGGGACTAAACAAATTCCATGCATGGTCGTCGTGCTTTGGAAGCATGACATGAATTTGAAGGTAAGATATATGCTTTGTGAAAGCATATGATCTATACCAAATCCCGATGACCAAGATTGAGAAACTTAATGATCTAACCCTGAAGATGACAGTGTAAAAGTGATCTTTATCTTCAGGATGATCATGAGTCTTCCAGTATGTAGGATGTGCAGGTATTAGGAATACCTGAAGGGTGATTTGATCATATACGATTGTATAACCATGACGCTTCCATTCCGAGGGAGTGATGAAACAGGATTGGATTTTAGTGACTCCTCTCATTAGAGAAGTGACCTAATCTTAGTCCATGAACTGGACATTGGTCTGAATAAGATTCAGATGCAATGAGAAGATTAAGTCTACGGTCTTGATTTGATCAAACATCAGTGGGAGGTCCATAGGATCTGGAGTTGAGATATGATCTCAACATCCAAGTCACTATACGTGGAACAATACAATCGCCCTGTCCTTATCTCCAAGTATCTGAGGAGAAATAGCATTGTTCTTAAATGGTTTAAGAACAATTCCATAAGATCTAAGCAAAGAGAAATTGATAATTAAAAGTGTTTTAATTATCATGATGTATGAGAAATTATCCAATATGATTAAATGTGATTTAATTAGTTTGGATAAGAATAATGTGGATAGAGATATCCAATTATTCATGATATATTATAAATGTGATTTATAATGTATTAGAGAGAGTTAATTATAATTTATATGTGTTGATTAATTATGATGTGTATTGGATACACATGTGTAATTAATTAACAATATGAATTACATGTTGTTTTGGGTTGTGAATATGATTCACAATTATTCCATGGCTAGATTGCAATTTCCTCAAAGATAATTATGAATTATTTTTGAGAAATAAAACCCAAATTATTTTGTTGCAAATAAATAAGAGAGATTACATGGAGATTTGCAATCTCATGGAGATTGAAATCTCCATGCAATCCATGGTGGGCGGCACACCACTCCTAATTGGAGTGGGTGTGCGCCTACATGGAAGGCACATGGAGATGAAATCTCCATGTGTCTTCTCTCCTTATTTGTTGGGTTAATTTAGGAGCAAATTATATTTGATTTTATTAAATTATTTTGACCTAAATTTGTTGCTTTTGACAACAACAATCTCAGCCATTGGATGAACATAAATCAATCTCATCCATTGATTTTATGTGTCCCATGGATTGAGATCCATGGATCCCAAAACCCTATAAATAGAGAGGCATACTTGGCTCTCTCTTTACACATGCTATTGTAGCAAAACTCTCTCTCTCTCTCTCATATACACGACAGCCCTCTCTCCCTCTCTTCTTGGTGGCCGTCCACCTTGGTGGAGAGAAACGTCGTCGCCCGCGCCATCGTGCTGCCGCTTCGACTCTCTGCGGTTCTTTGTCTTCTTGGAGTGCTTCACTCACGAAGGAGACGTTTGATCTCGTGTGACGAGATCAGGAGCAACCGCTTGGATCATCTTGGATTGCGAGGACACCGCGACTCATCTCCGCGCTCGCAAGCCGTTACTCCGACGATCGGACTTGAGACAGGAGGTCTCTTTTCGTAGAGACTCGATCAACCACGCTTCAAGAGGTATTGCATTATACTTGATGTGGTTATAGATGAAACGATTTGAGAATGGTTCTCGGATCATGTGGTTTCATCGGTTTAAAAATTTTTAAAATTCCGCTGCTCCGAACAACTAGTACGACTAGTCGTTCTTCGTCGTATTCGATACGACGATCACGCTTCCGTGATGCGCTTGAGGATTTCTCCATATCCTTCAAGTGGTATCAGAGCTTAGGTCGACGGTTTCGAATATGATTCGAAAAACCGAGGACGACTTGGGTTCGTTTAGGTCGCGAAAGTTTTCATCGCATTTGATTTCGCAGATCTGTTTAGTAAATAAATTCGATACTGTTTAAATTGTTTAAACACGAATTTAATACTTGGTTTTTGTTCCCCATTAAATAAGGAAACCATAGCAACTGAGTTTGCGTAAATCGGATTTCGTATGCTCTAGTTATGGTTGTTTAATGGACATGTATGCACTGTTGCGGGACAATAGATTTTAACATGATTAAAGAGTTAATTACTGTTATCATCTGCCTCGAAATGCATGCAAATCCACTTAGGTTCTGTTGTAAATCAAGTTAGCAATCTATGAAAATTGAGTTTGCTTAATTTGGATTTAAATGATTGAGATATGCCAATTTTAGTGAATAGGGGTCATTACTGAAATTGCATTCCTAATCTAGAACCAAGTGATTGTCAATTAGTGAAATTAATTGTTAATTTCGTGAAATAATCTTGAATAATATTTGTGAAATATTGAGACATGATTATTTGCCTAATTGACATGGCCCCAACCAATTAATTGATTAAGATGTGATCTAAATCATAAATTGGAAACAACAATCTTCAAACTTGATGCTTGAATAGGGTTTGGGAATTTGTCTAGCAAATTTCCTTATAATCAAAAATGTTTTGATTATTACTATATGGTACAATTTCGGTTGAAAAACCGATGATCATCTCAAGTACAAATTAATCAATTTGGCATTATCCTTTCCCGAGGCGGATGTGGTGCCTAGTCGGAGAGCATTGGGGTTGCGGGTTGCAACGTATGTGGTCCGTCCCACTCTCGTCGGTACTGGCCATGACAGCGGGTAGGGCCGGGATAATGTCCGAAGGATTAAGATGTATTTTTCTAATTATTAAAATTCGAATTAATACGTATTTTGAGATATTACCATATATGTATTCAAGTAAAATAATCAAGTTTGATTGATTGAATTGGATTGATAATTAATTTAATATGATTAAATTGGTTATGTCCAATTGAAATACTCTAATATGATTAGAGTTATTAATTCCCTTGGAAGAATTAATTATGTGAATGTGATTCATAATAATTAATTAAAATTTGAATATGATATGGAGGATCACATAAGTGACATCCATGGTCTCCCGTCAAGGCGAAGGGTTCCGTCGCCAGACATCGTATGAAGGAGACGCCTGTACGAAGTGACAGCTCCTGCATACGATCCGTTTGGATCGGGCTCGTCGCTTCTCGAAAGAGTAAGGACGTATGCGTAGTGACCCCAATATCGGGTCCTCATATTATTGGGGCGATATTGGATTGCGCATAGCGAGTTGTATTCCTGTTTGACGGTTGGTTCAATTAATAACGGGTCAACATCGCCTTAGGGGTGGTGGGCCCGGGTATTAAAGACCGAATTGGGAAATGCAAGTTGGACTTGCAATGCGGAATGTGTTCCCACTTCTCTTTATTGGAGTCATAGGTTCTCATATTATTGGGATATGACAAAGATAAGGAGGAGATCCTAGTTCTTGCTTGAGATATATTGGTAAGTATATCTCTTACTTTGAAAGTGAATAAGGGAATAAACTTTCAAGGTTAACATAGCAAGAATAATTTGATTTAAAATGCCTTAATCAAACATTATAAATTTGAATATATAATTTTTATATTCTAATATAGTGCATTCTTAATTTCAGAAAATGAAGTCTTTGAACCCACTTAGTAGGCTTCTTGAGGTCAACCAATTGACCGGCCCAAATTACTCGGATTGGATCCGAAATTTGGAGCTTGTTCTCTCTGCTGAGCGCATTAGTTATGTGCTATCCGAGGACAAGCTTGAGAACCCTAAGTCCAAGGAAGAAAAAGCATTTAATGACAAGTATGATGAAGATCATGTCTTGGCTAGATGCTATATCCTAGGTTCTCTCTCCAATGTTTTGCAGAAGCAACATGTGGAGATGAATACCTGTCAGGAAATAATGCAGAATCTTAAAGATATGTTTGGTGACATTAACCGCACTCAGCGGTACAATGTTATGAAAGACCTCATTCGTTGTAGAATGCAGGAAGGGACTTCGGTCCGTGAACATGTACTCAAAATGTTTGGGTACTTGTCGGAGCTGGAGACTCTTGGGGCAACGATGGATGCAGACATGCAAGCTGACTTCATTCTGCTGTCATTGCCCAAGTCTTTTAATAACTTTGTAGTGTCATTCCACATGAACAAGTTGGAATTGACAAATGCTGCTCTCCTTGCTTCATTAAAGTCCGCAGAGGACGTAATGAAGAAGGATGGTCCCAGTGGCAGTGCAATGGTTGCACAGGTCAAAGGGAAGCGCGGTCGGAAGCATGGTTCTCGGAAGGGCCCGGCCCAGAAGAGAAAGAAGAAGGGACAAAGTGTTGCCTCTTCTTCCAATGCATCCACTCTCATGGCGTCGAAGAAAACCGACGTCTGTCACCACTGCAAAAAGCCGGGGCACTGGAAGCGTAACTGCCCAGATTACCTGAAGTCCTCAGACAAAGGTAAAGCTCCAGCAGGTATAAAATCTACTTTCATCATTGAAACTAGCTTTCTCGTCGGACGAGAAGGAAGTTGGGTTGTAGATTCTGGTGCTTCTGTTCATGTATGCAATTTGTTGCATTTGTTTCAGGAAACTAGAAGTCTTGAGGAAGGGGAGATAGTCATCCAGATGGGATCTGATGCAAGTGTTGCAGCAGTCGCCGTCGGGACATGCAGACTATCATTATCTAGTGGAAGAGTCCTAGTACTTAAAGAATGTCTTTATGTACCTGAAGTTAGAAGGAATCTGATATCTGTATCTAAGCTAGTTAGAAGTGGATATTCGTTCCTGTTCTGTAATAAATTAGTCATAAATCATTATGATAAATATATTGCAGAAGGTGTATTAACTTCTGAAGGACTCTATGAATTGTGCATTAATGAGAATGTCATGAATGTTACAACTACTAATAAAAACCCTAAGAGATCCAGGGAGAATAAAAATCATTCAAATATGATTTGGCATCAAAGGCTTGGTCATTTGTCTGTTGATAGGATCAACAGATTGATAAAGGATGGACCTTTAGATTTCCTGCAGGTCCAATCTTTGCCTACCTGCGAACATTGCATTCGAGGTAAAATGACTAGGATGCCTTTCCGTAACAAGGTTACAAGATGCGAAGGTATTATTGACCTAATACATACCGATGTATGTGGTCCCTTCAGTACCGCGACTCGAAATGGATACCGATATTATTTGACGTTTATCGATGACCATTCGCTATACGGGTTTATCTTCCTATTACGTCACAAGTCTGAAACCTTTGAAAAGTTCAAAGAATTCAAGGCTTTGGTTGAGAACCAAACCGATAGGAAGATTAAACGAATTCGATCTGATCGAGGTGGCGAGTACCTATCAGATGAATTCAAGGAATACCTTAAGGAGAATGGAATTGTTTCAAATCTCACTCCTCCTGGAACTCCCCAACTTAATGGTGTTGCTGAAAGACGCAACAGGACCATCATGGACATGGTCCGTTCAATGATGAGCAAAGCACATTTACCTCTTAGTTTCTGGGGATATGCAGTAGAGACTGCAATATATATCCTGAATAAGATTCCTAGCAAATCTGTACCTAAGACTCCTCATGAGCTATGGTATGGAACCAAACCTAGTGTCAATCACTTAAGGGTTTGGGGTTGCTTGGTCCATGCAAAGAACGTGGACGCAAGTAAGCTGGAATCTCGCACTCGTGAGTGTTACTTCATTGGGTATGTTAAAGATGGTATTGGATACCAGCTTTATGACCCTGAGACCCAAAAGGTTTTTGTCTCTAGAGATGTAAAGTTTCTGGAGGATGATTTCCTTAAAGGTCAAGATAAAAGTGAAGTAGAGGAGCTCATTGAATCCCAAGAGGATTCTGAGCTCCCCGGACCAGAAACTGAAGAAGTAAATAAAGATGAAACACCCATACCTCTTCGAAGGAGTTCGAGGGTGGTTGCACCACCTGAAAGGTATGGATTCCATGTGTCAGGTGAAACTGACATTGATCCTACTTCATTTGATGAAGCACTCGCGGATCAAGACATGGATAGATGGATGCTAGCAATGAAGTCAGAAATTGACTCCATGCATAAGAATGGTGTATGGACCCTAGAGGATCCACCTAAAGGGGTAAAACCCATTGGGTGTAAATGGATCTTCAAGAGAAAAAGGGGACCTGATGGGAAAGTAGAGACTTTCAAGGCACGGCTCGTAGCCAAGGGCTACACACAGAGAGAAGGCATCGACTACGATGAGACATTCTCTCCTGTGGCTATGCTTAAATCCATCCGGGCATTGCTAGCTATAGCTGCATATCTTGACTACGACATATGGCAGATGGACGTCAAGACGGCTTTCCTCAATGGATATCTCGAGGAGGATATCTACATGGAGCAGCCCCAAGGCTTCATGACTGAGGATGGTAAAGTATGCAAGCTGAAGAAATCCATCTATGGGCTCAAGCAAGCTTCTCGTAGTTGGAACATCAGATTTGACGAAACCATAAAGAGTTATGATTTTGTGCAGAATCCTGATGAACCTTGTGTATACAAGAAGCTTAGTGGGAGCGCCGTTGTGTTCATCGTGCTTTATGTAGATGACATCCTTATCATTGGGAATGATACAGGGATGATGACCAGTGTAAAGATTTGGCTGTCCCATACCTTTGAGATGAAAGATCTTGGAGAAGCCTCTTACATCTTAGGCCTGAAGCTGTTCAGAAACCGAGAAAAGAGGATTTTGGGATTGTCACAACATGGATACATTAAGAAAATTCTTGAACGATTCCGTATGGATAGTTCCAAGAAAGGATTCCTACCCTTAAGACATGGTATCCACCTGTCTAAAGGAATGGCTCCTCAAACTGTTGAGGAAAAGAAGGCCATGGCTGGATGTCCTTATGCATCAGCCGTAGGAAGCTTAATGTATGCCATGATGTGCACTAGGCCAGATATCTGCCATGCAGTGGGAGTGGTAAGTCGTTACCAATCCTGCTATGGAGAACAACACTGGAATGCAGTAAAGAACATATTCAAATATCTAAGACGGACGCAAGATTACATCTTGGTCTATGGAGATGGTGATCTCCAAGTCTTGGGATATACAGATTCTGACTTCCAATCGGATGTAGATGATCGAAAGTCGACATCGGGGTTCGTGTTCTTGTTGAATGGTGGTGCTGTGAGCTGGAGAAGCAAGAAGCAGGACACTACTGCAGATTCAACAACGGAAGCCGAATACATTGCCGCATCGGATGCTGCAAAGGAGGCGGTGTGGTTACGCAAGTTCGTGCTGGAGCTTGGCGTAGTTTCCTCTGATACTCCCATCCCGTTACTCTGCGATAACACGGGAGCCATTGCCCAGGCAAAGGAACCCAGATGGCATCAAAAGAGCAAGCACGTGGAAAGGAAATACCACATCATTCGGGAGATACAAAAGCGTGGTGACATCATCATCACCAAGGTGGCCTCTGCCGACAACGTTGCTGATCCTCTTACCAAACCTCTGACACAGAAGGTTTTTGATCAGCATGTAATGAGTATGGGTTTAAAGATTGTACCTGAATGGTTCTGAGGGCTAGTGGGAGATTGTTAGCAATGTGAGTCCCGGGCGAACCATTTCTACAATAAATGTTATTATAATGAATAAATTATCAATAAAAGTTATTGTTTATTTTTCACTCCCCTTCTGAGATTAATGAATGAATGCACTATAGGGTCCCTCTGTACAATAAGGGTTATGTACCATGGCCAACTTGATGATCATACAGCTGTTGATTCATTGGATGGATCATAGAGGCTGATGCTTGGATGAATATCTAAGGAGTTAGATAGAGGACTCATCAAGCATCATCAAATGATCATTAAGTGATGATCTCCAGTCTGAGTGGGAGATGGCAATCCTATCTCATATGACTGATATCTGATTGACCTCTAGATGCAGGTCCTCTGCATGGGAATAATGATTCAGAGGTGTCAGGTTAGTTAAGTCAATGGGTTGACTTGACGAGATCGAGATAACCAAAGACCTACGTTGAATACTGTCACAACATAGGCATGCATCCTCTGACTAGAGACAGATGTATTGCTATATGTCTGAGTATGTACATTTGGCAGACCAATAGGTTGATGACCTAATCAAGGTCTATATACCGGCGAGCTGGTGTGCATGTAAGGACATATGAGTAATACGATCTCTCAAAGGGATCATACAGGTTCACCTGTGAACCGGGAGACATGAGCTCACTCATGAGGTATTGGGACTAAACAAATTCCATGCATGGTCGTCGTGCTTTGGAAGCATGACATGAATTTGAAGGTAAGATATATGCTTTGTGAAAGCATATGATCTATACCAAATCCCGATGACCAAGATTGAGAAACTTAATGATCTAACCCTGAAGATGACAGTGTAAAAGTGATCTTTATCTTCAGGATGATCATGAGTCTTCCAGTATGTAGGATGTGCAGGTATTAGGAATACCTGAAGGGTGATTTGATCATATACGATTGTATAACCATGACGCTTCCATTCCGAGGGAGTGATGAAACAGGATTGGATTTTAGTGACTCCTCTCATTAGAGAAGTGACCTAATCTTAGTCAATGAACTGGACATTGGTCTGAATAAGATTCAGATGCAATGAGAAGATTAAGTCTACGGTCTTGATTTGATCAAGCATCAGTGGGAGGTCCATAGGATCTGGAGTTGAGATATGATCTCAACATCCAAGTCACTATACGTGGAACAATACAATCGCCCTGTCCTTATCTCCAAGTATCTGAGGAGAAATAGCATTGTTCTTAAATGGTTTAAGAACAATTCCATAAGATCTAAGCAAAGAGAAATTGATAATTAAAAGTGTTTTAATTATCATGATGTATGAGAAATTATCCAATATGATTAAATGTGATTTAATTAGTTTGGATAAGAATAATGTGGATAGAGATATCCAATTATTCATGATATATTATAAATGTGATTTATAATGTATTAGAGTGAGTTAATTATAATTTATATGTGTTGATTAATTATGATGTGTATTGGATACACATTGTGTAATTAATTAACAATATGAATTACATGTTGTTTTGGGTTGTGAATATGATTCACAATTATTCCATGGCTAGATTGCAATTTCCTCAAAGATAATTATGAATTATTTTTGAGAAATAAAACCCAAATTATTTTGTTGCAAATAAATAAGAGAGATTACATGGAGATTTGCAATCTCATGGAGATTGAAATCTCCATGCAATCCATGGTGGGCGGCACACCACTCCTAATTGGAGTGGGTGTGCGCCTACATGGAAGGCACATGGAGATGAAATCTCCATGTGTCTTCTCTCCTTATTTGTTGGGTTAATTTAGGAGCAAATTATATTTGATTTTATTAAATATATTTTGACCTAAATTTGTTGCTTTTGACAACAACAATCTCAGCCATTGGATGAACATAAATCAATCTCATCCATTGATTTTATGTGTCCCATGGATTGAGATCCATGGATCCCAAAACCCTATAAATAGAGAGGCATACTTGGCTCTCTCTTTACACATGCTATTGTAGCAAAACTCTCTCTCTCTCTCTCTCTCATATACACGACAGCCCTCTCTCCCTCTCTTCTTGGTGGCCGTCCACCTTGGTGGAGAGAAACGTCGTCGCCCGCGCCATCGTGCTGCCGCTTCGACTCTCTGCGGTTCTTTGTCTTCTTGGAGTGCTTCACTCACGAAGGAGACGTTTGATCTCGTGTGACGAGATCAGGAGCAACCGCGCTTGGATCATCTTGGATTGCGAGGACACCGCGACTCATCTCCGCGCTCGCAAGCCGTTACTCCGACGATCGGACTTGAGACAGGAGGTCTCTTTTCGTAGAGACTCGATCAACCACGCTTCAAGAGGTATTGCATTATACTTGATGTGGTTATAGATGAAACGATTTGAGAATGGTTCTCGGATCATGTGGTTTCATCGGTTTAAAAATTTTTAAAATTCCGCTGCTCCGAACAACTAGTACGACTAGTCGTTCTTCGTCGTATTCGATACGACGATCACGCTTCCGTGATGCGCTTGAGGATTTCTCCATATCCTTCACATCTATCTTCTCGTAGTTGTAGAACCAGTCTTCATTGGGAGTCATATGGTAAGAACAGCCTGAATCAAGAATCCATGTGTTGTCTGTGGTTGTCTGATCTGTGACGGTGAGAACCAGGTCATCTTCAGAATCTGCGCCTCCATGAGCCACAGCAGCAACTGTGGCTTTCCCTTTCTTCTTCGGGCAGTCCTTCTTCCAATGTCCAGGTTCCTTGCAGTAATTGCAAATGTCCCTAGCATTGTGATTCTTTGATTTGGACTTCTGCTTTCCCTTCTTTGCGTATCCAGAATTGGCATGACTCTTCTCATGAGTCATAAGCAAACTTGCAGCGTCAGAGTCCTGCTTCCCGGTAGCCATATGTCGAAGTTCACGCGTATGCAGACTCGCGCGAACTTCCTCTAGGGTTATCGATTCTCTTCCCACAATGAACGATTGAACAAAGTTCTCAAATGATAATGGAAGAGAAACTAACAAAATCAAAGCAGCATCCTCACCTTCAATCTTAACATCTACGTTTCTTAAATCCATCAACAATGTATTTAAGCGATCTAGATGTTCTTTGAGAGATGTACCTTCCTGCATGCGGAGAGAGAACAAACGTTGCTTCAAAAGCAACTTGTTGGTCAGAGACTTCGTCATGTATAGACTTTCGAGTCTCAACCACAGACCGGCCGCAGAAGTCTCATCAGCAACATCCGCGATGATCTCGTCCGCCAGACACAGCATAATCGTCGAGTGCGCCTTCTCTTCCTGCACCGTCAACTCGGAGGGTTCGAGTGCCTTCGCACGCTCCTGGTCCAACGACGCCCAGATGCCCTGCTGCTTCAGAAGGGCGCGCATCTTGATCTGCCATAAACTGAAATCGTTCTTCCCTGTGAACTTCTCGATCTTCATATTGTGTGACGACATCTTGTTGGATGATCCTGACGGAACCCGATGCTCTGATACCAGTTTGTTGCAAATCGCGGAAGCGAATACGCACAAACACGATCAAACAAGCAAGAGCGCAAACACACGGATTTACAAGGTTCACCCGTAACTGGGCTACGTCCTTGGGCGGCGGCGATCGGCTTCACTATGTGGAGAAAAGAATGGATACGGAGGATACTTAAAACCCTAACCCTAAGGAGTTTATATATAGCACTCCCATACAGACGGATCCCTAAAAATAGAAGCATCCAAATACCCGAATACAGATAGAACCGCTCCATAAAATTTTCGCCGGGGGCGCTTCCCCCACACCCCCGCAGGGGGGGCGCACCTGCTCCCCCCCTAGACCCCCCCCCCCCACAGGCTCGCTGACCGGGCAGCAAGACCCCCGTCTTGTTGGGGTATGGTATGGCATGGGGATGCATATGCAGTTCTTCAACCTGGGTCAGATGGTTAGGATTCAAGGCATATCAACACTCAATAACCAATCACAGTGAGATCAATTATATAGACATCAACATTCAGTACCCGTTTGAATAAACATTAGTAACATACCTACGCGATTATCTAGTAATCATTAAAAAGTAAATGCAACTATAACTAATGTGAGTTTGTTGTTTTGGAATGTCTAAATAAGTAATTAATGAGATATATTTAAAAATTATATTCGCCATCATATATTTTAGAGATTTTAAATCATGTTTATAATTTTAAACCATATTTAAATGTAATGATGATTTCACAATAATAATTACTTGGGAAGTATATCATAATTGAATAATGTGCATGAGTTATTGATCTGTGTACACTGTAATATTATAGATGTAAATTACTGACCATTTTTTTGTATTACTGATCTTGCAACAAATAATTACCTGAGTACAATATATAAATTGTACAATTAGTTTTCTTCTATGCTGAATTAAGGATTTGGATTTTCTTTCCAATGTAGTCTTTTTTTAAGGACACAGTATAATTGAAAATAGAAAAGCCTCAAGCATGTTAATATCCGTCCAAAACAACACTCCTTCGAAATAGGCAACCTTACAGTTATAAATACATGTGGAGGTCCTAGGGAAATTTGATTGACATATTGGAGGGATATATAGATGAATATATATGATGAAATTTTCAAAAAAAATAGTGAAAAAAGGGTAGCCCCATCAAACCCTATATATAAGGAGCCTTTCAAATGAGGTGTTACCTTTCTATAATTATGGAAAGTCGCCTATCTCAATCTTTGGATGAAAGATGGACGTGTGAGATTAGAACCTACTTGCCTAAAAGAATCCGATTTCGTCCAACTGTATTTCCTAAAATATGGTATGAAGTTATGTAATACATATTAAGTTCAAGCCACGTAATCTAATATACTATGTTTAGATGAGCCAATACCATTTAAGAACAGTGCATTGTATACTCTACAAGATAATTTGATGCAACAAGAGACTGTCAAATAATACAATTGTTAAGGGCTTACAAACAGATATGTTATTTTATAAATCGAAGTGCAAATCACAAAAGTATTTCTCAGAATGTGCGTGAATGAAGGGGAGAACGAGATCCACGTACATGATTGTGTTTACTTTTGTACAATTATATTTCCTAACATGTAAGGTGAATTAAATTAATGCCAAATTTAATACGATCCATGTACTAATTTTAGCTCTAACTAATTTGGTATTTTTCGTAGTGTGTTGTTCTTTAAAATCTAAATTCATTTTCCACTGTCATTCCGGGGATCAACGTTTGAAAAATCTGATGTTTTATTGGATGTTTTATTGTACATTAAGTGATTTTTTAGTAAACTTTACATGATATTTAGATCATCTTAATTTATGATTTTTAATTGTATGGTATTTGCTTCTTTGATATTAAATTGAGTTTTGCAAAATATGTATTCGACCATACTTTCTACAAACTGCATGGGTGTTTGTAAAATGTATCATTTTTTAAGTATTGTTCAATTCATTGTAAGACAAGAAGAATTTAATAGCATGTTATTTATTTCCTAATCACAAGCAAATATTGTTGAGCTACATCGAGCGAACTTATACGATTTTTGTAAATCCACCGTCTCATTATAAATATTACATGCTCATCTACAAAATAAAAAACCAATTAGTAATTTATCAATCATCTTTAGAAAGGGGATAACATATTCTTTGGATGTGTAGACATGACGGTAGAAAAATACCTGACAACTGTGTAATAATCGACTTAAATGTAATACAGATTTAAAGTTGTAAAATATGCTAATGAAATGATATATCCAATTATTTTGAGTCTTTATTTTAGATGAGTGTTTATCATTTATTCCATTGGATGTAAAAATGTGTGATAAAATATAAAATAAAGTAGAAGAATGTGAAATATGAACTATTTGTTTAATACGGATAATATATAAATTATGGAGTTTGGATGTTCAATTTTGAAACAAAAAATGTATATGTTAGGAACAAGTATGGCAGAAATGAATGGTTAAAATGGGAGAAACAAAATTAAATATAGTATATAGATTTAGATGCAATACATATCTTGATAAGAATAAAACATTCACTATGATCTTGATATCTGTATCTCGCCAAAACATCTATAAATACCATTACATTTGGAAGATAAATACGGTGAGAGAAAATATAAGTGAATTTTATCAATCATTTTAATTCCATTGATTTTAACAGATAAGTTGTAGAAAAAAAGGGTAGATAGAGGCATAATAGACGATTTAATCCATGATGTGATCATTTTCATGAGATAGCTTATGATAAGATATATTTTTTTATTTCGTCGTAAGAGTAGAACATATATCATTCGCCTGAAGGTCGTCTGATTGTGCTTACGAAAAGAACTATTAATGCAGTAATTAATCTTGTTATTTTTGGACTCAAATGAATGATAATGGGACGAGTACAACAGAAGGTGTCTAATCCGAACAAGGAGCATCATTAAATGCTGAGGCCGTAGATGGCCCTAAAGATCATAACCCCAATTTCAAAGGGTTTAATGTGGCTGCCGCTAAAGAGGAGCTAATTTGGCTCTCCCACCTCATTTTTCTCATTTTTTTGAAATTTTTTTTCGTGAATATTCATCACTATATCTCTATATTATGCTATTAAAATTTCGTGCGAAACAGAGACTTCTACAGCCTCCATCCAGACAATCATTTTTAAACGGTAAAAGAATTGCTAAAAACGATCTTGTCTAGATGGAGGCCGTAGGAGTCTCTATTTCACACAAAATTTTAATAACATAATATAAGGATATATTGATGAAAATCCACGGAAGAAATTTTCAAAAAAATGAAGAAAATGGAGCGGGACGAATCAAGTTAGCTCCCCTTCAAGGGAGCGGCCCCATTTTACCCAATTTTAAAAGGTAATAAAAGTCAAAATATTAGTTTTACATTTTACCCAATTTTAAAAGGTAATGAAAGTCAAAATCTTAGTTTAAGATTATTAATACTATCATAAAATATTCCGTTGCCGGGACTCGAACCCGGGTCTCTCGGGTGAGAGCCGAGTATCCTAACCAACTAGACTACAACGGAATTGCCGTCAGAACTTACATTTATTCTAAATATTTACATTATAACTGGGGATCAGTTTTCAACGACGTGATCATTATAACTGGGGATCAGTTAGTCTGTTACGCCGTTTTTTATTAAAAAAAATATATTAAAATGAAGTTACGTGAGATTGTTATTGATGTACATATAGTCAAATTCTAAATTAACTGGGAGCACGTAGGTTCCCTCCCCCCCCCCCCGCGAGAGACGAGAGACGGTACCAGCTTCCCTGTGAGGCGGTACCAGCTTCCAACGGTACGCAGCATTCCAGGCCGGTCGTCAGACCCTCTCCCCTGCGGCTGCAGCTCTGCTAGGACGGCTTGGGACCTAGCTGCTCAAGCAACGACCTCCGCCGCCTTCCCTGATCCCTGCGGACGAAAAGCCTCTTCACCAATCGCCGCAGTTGACAGGTGCGGTATTTCATCCTTAGTTTTTTGTCCCTTCCCCAGGATTGCAAACTTCCTGCTAGCTCTAAGAAAAGCGTAAATGTTATAAAACGACCGAGGGTGGTTGGTTAGTGGTCTTGCTGTTTTCGTGCTTTGTATAATTATGGAGCAAGATGAGGAAGAACTAGTTAGGTTTTTACAGAATTTATGGTATGGGAGAAAGGAATATGAAATCATTGATATTGAACAAGCGGATTATATGATAGGAACATCATGGTAAAATAGCTTACTATTCAAGTTGATATCAGACATGCCTTTGAAAAGGCTTGATTGAGATGGTAAAAAAAGGCCTGGAAGTTCTCAGATAGCCCCTTCATTCAAGAGGTTGGTGCTCTCTGTTGGAGGGCTAAATTTAGCTCTCCCGCCGAGAAGGAGCTCATCTGGAATAGGGCACATTGGCACTTCCAAGGCAATCTTATATATTCTACTAGAGAAGGAGCTCCCTAACACTTCGATGGACAAATACAAGTTTGAGATAACGCCTTTTTGGATACAGGTGCACCAAAATCCAATGCAGTTTCAAAATCAAGATTTCGATAGGAAGATTATGTGTAGCATGGGTGAGATGATGGAATATTCTTCGGAGCTGAGGGAAAGCCCGAGTGGATATGACAGGGTCAAGATTATGATGAATATATCGCATTCTCTCAAAAAGGATATCAAGATACGATGCGGAAACGACAATATCATATTGTTACCATTGGCGTATGAAGGGCTACTCAAATTATGCACCTTCTGCGGAGTAATGGGTTATGTTTACTCTTGGTGTGATGAAGTAATTAAAGGACGGAATGTTTGTGAAAAAAATCCAAGATCTAGACATTAAAGCACGAGCGGAGGTTGCCTTAAAACCTCGATACTCGTGGGACCTCAAAGCCTCTCGAATGTTGCCTTAAAACCAGCAACAACAAAAGCCTCTCCAAGACCTCCATTCCCGATACAACAAGGAAAATGACTAAGGAGGCATTGACGATATGGGAGCAAATATTGGAGAAGGCCAGGAATCCGAACATGCAAAAGAGTACAACCATCCCATGCAACTTAGTCAGTAGCAAATGGGAGTTGGAAGATTCACCTGCTATGTGGGCATCAACCCCTGGAATGCCAAGGATTGAGGGCAAGCTGGATACAAGACAAGGCCCCTTTACAACTTCCCTCAACATGGATATTGCCTCTCCCTCCGCAAAGAACGTCATTGATTTAGAAACCATAAAGGAATCATCGATGGAACACATGGACCTTAACTAGGTTTATCCCCATGGACAGCACGTCATCTTACTCTTCCAGCACTTTTCTTCGACCAAAAAAAGGATTGAGGAAAATAAAAGCAAGTACATGGGACATGATATGCATTGACGGAAACTGTGTACTTGGGAAGAAGCGGCTAATCACTGAAGAGGACAACAGATGAAATATTAACAGTGAAACCAAGAGGTTAAGATTGAAAAATAACAACAGTCACATAGAACTGGAGCATGGGGTTCTGACAGCTGACCCCCAACAGCTGCAGGACCCGCAATGAGCTTCCTGGCATGGAATTGCAGGGGTTTGAGAAGCCCCCCTGCAATTCGACATCTCAAAAATCTTCTTAGGGCTACGAATCCTACCTGTTGTTTTGTTTCAGAAAGTCATTGCAACAACACTCAGATGGCCAAGATTATAGACAAAATAAAAGGATACATGTGCATCACTGTTGACTTAGAGGGTCGTGCAGACGACCTCGCTTTACTTTATATGAGCAAATTACACTCCAGTCCATACATGTACATACCAATTATATTGTAGTAGATATGCAAAGATTCGGTTGCAGCCAATGGAATCTAATGTGTATTTATGAGATGCCTAAAAACACAAGGAAAGAAGAATTCTGGAAACGTATGGAGGGCATTTCCCAACTTCATAATAATCTTGTCATTATGGACGATTTTAACATTAAACACAGTGCTAAGGATAAGCAAGGTGGACGACTATGCGGCTCAAAGGAATTCTCGTATCTCTGAGATCTATTGGGTTGATTGACCTAAAATTTGCAGGATCAACTTTTACATGGAATAACAAGCAAGGATTCTATCGAAATATCAAGGAAAGTCTTGATCGTGTTTTTGCTACCGGCGACTGGACATCTACATTTCCAAATGTAGGCATCCTCCACCTCCCCTACTATATATAGTGATCACTCCCCGATTCATCTTAAATTGGAAAGAGGTAAAAGGAAACCTAGACCTTAGAGATTTGAATTATGGTGGATGGTGGAGAATGAGTTCCAAGCAAAGCTTACTGAACTATGGAAGCGGCAAGGGCATCAATACAATCTCCAACACAAGCTCATGGCAGTCGCAAAGGGATTAAACAAGTGGCCCACAACAGAGATTCGGAACTGAAAAAAAAGAAGGATCAAATTGCGGACGCCATACAAATAATGGAATCACAACCCCTAACTACTTCCTCGATCAAACTAAGACTTGAGCTAGAAAAGGAGCACATCGATTTACTCAAAATTGAAGAGATATATATTTGCACTAAAGATCCAGATACCGTTGGATACAAATGGGGGACCGTAATACACATTTCTACCATCTTTATGCGCTTGCTCATGCCAAGAAAAACGATATTAACTAGATCAAATTAGAAGAAGGCTCATACACTGGTGATAGGAAGTTAATTGCAAAATGCTTCGAGCATCACTTTTTCAATAGGTTCTGCAATTCTAATCACATCACTGATTGCCCTACTACTTTTAAACCAGAAGAGGAGCTCTCAGAGGAGGAAAAGCAGAGGATTAGCTCAGTCCCGGATAAAGACGAGATCTATAAGGTCATTTCAATGATGCATCCTAACAAAAGGCCGGGACCGTATGGTTTTCGGACAGCCTTCTATCAAAAAATTTGGCAACTTATAGGTGTTGAAGTCACCGAACATATAAGGAATTACTTTCTACAGGGGCACATTGATATAAATATCGATAGAACCTTTATTGTATTGGTTCCAAAAATGGGCCTTACAGAAGGCCCCTAGGACTACCGTCCGATCAGCCTTACCAACACCATTTACAAGGTGATTGCTAAGCTAATTGTCAGTAGACTAAAGCATGTTCTCCTTAGAATCATCTCGCCGAACCAGAGCGGCTTTCTCAAAGTAGGACAAATTTCATACATCATTATTGCAGCCTCAGAAATCCTTCACAGTATGTAGATACGACAAATCAAATCAAAGAATATGGCAATTAAGGTAGACGTGGAAAAGGCATACGATCACAAAGAATGGGGATATATAATAAATCTATTGTGTTAGTTGTAGTTCCCAGCCCTGTTCGTTGATCTTGTCCACTCCTGCATCTCTACATTCACATTCTCCCCGATGATTAATGGAATACCATCAAGAAATATTACCTCACTAAGAGGCATTAGACAAGGTTGCCCTCTCTCGCCCTTCTTATTAGTCCTCAACGTGGAGTTCTTATCGAGGTTGCTTAATTCGGCATCACAATTTAATCTCATCTAAGGCTACAAAATTCATAGGGCAATGCTGGCTGTTACACATCTCATGTATGTAGATGATATTATCATCTTCGACGAAGCACCATTCCAGAGGCAAAGAATATCTCTCATCTTTTTACATATTTATGGGAGATACTCCGTGCAAATAGTGAACTATGCGAAATCTAGTATAACATTTAGCAAAAATACTAATGTGCCTTCAAAGATCCATAAAAGAGGAGCTCAATATTAAGCTCTCCTTTGAAAAAGGAGTTTATCCGGGCTGCTCGATGCCAGGAAATCAAGTCTCCAGGACTATACATTTCCAAATTCTCTAGAGAATGAAAAATAAACTAGCAGGCTGGAAAAGCAAAGCCCTCTCACAGGCAGGCAGAACGATACTTATAGAAGTAGCACTCTTGACAATACCTATATATCTCATGAGTACGAACTCGCTTGCAACAGATACATGCAAGCAGATAGATAGGATAGTTAGGGATTTTTGGTGTAGCTTCCTCGACGACAGGAGGCACTGTTACGTCAAAGTCTGGAGTGATATTGCCTTGCCAAAATACTTGGGAGGAATTGGAATTAAACAGGTTCAATTGATGAACAAGGCCTTGATCCTCAAATTAGAATGGCAGATTATACAACCCCAGTCCATCATTTGGAAGTATTTAGATTATACAACCCCAGTCCATCATTTGGAAGGAAATACTGCAAGAAAAATATTTCAGGAAATCTGACTTGGGATGCTCCCAATTCGGCAGCATCTTCTCCCCTATAGAAAGGCATTAATGATTCCAAGCCATGCTTATTTGGGAACTGTAAAGGATGGTGGGTAATGGGAAAACGACAAATATATGGCGGGATCAATGGTTGCCTGACTACTCTAAGCAGGTGCATCCTAAACGCATAACATGGTCTACTCCCAACATGGTATGCAGCCTTCTGAGTCTTAATGAACATTGGAACTTAGAGTTAATTCGATAAATCCTCCCCAGTGACAGCAATCCTCACATAATTAGCCTCTGCCCCAACCAAATAGAAGATGACGCTTGGGTATGGAAACTGCACCCCCCTGGACAGTTTTCTCTGAAGTCAAACCTACAGTTAATCAAGGAAAAAGGTACTGCAACTAGACCTGGCCAAAGTGCGGGCTGGGCAGGGCCATGGGCTGGGCCGAACGGGCCGACGTTCTAAAACCCCTTATCCAAGGTTTGACCCAGCCCGGTCCATGGGCCATACCTCAAGGTCCAAGTCCGACCCAGGTCTGGGACGGGCCGGGCCGACCCACGGGCTGAATGCAAAGGAATTTTTTATTAGTTTTTCAATCAAAATTACGGAAATAATTAAGTTTTTTTAGCATCATCTAATCTTTCTAAATTCAAGTAATCACAATATGTGTTACTTTGCATGTAAACTACAAAATAAGATATAATATTGATAATGTAAAATAAAACTTGAAGTGTATTATATTAAATGTACCTAAAATATAATTTTTAAATATATGTTTTTATATGTGTGGGACGGGCAGGGCTTTATGACACATGTCCACGACTCACCCAGTTGACGGACGGGCCAAAGAGCGGGCCGGGTCGGGCCGACCCATTTCTAAAATATCTTGGCCCAAGCCCGGCCCATGAACGGGCTGGGTGGGCGGGCCCCGACCCATTGACCAAGTCTAACTGCAACACAGTAAAACTTTACATGTGGAAGTTGCTGTCAAAGTGCCTCGCCACAGGTAGGTGCCTAAAGGAAAGAATACATAGCATAGACGATATATGCATGACAACGATAGAAGATGAGGCCCATTTATTTGGCACATGCCCTTATGCGAGGGCAATATGTCTGCATTTTCCTAAGGCCTCGCCCACAGAAGATATGGTGGCCACCTCCTTCAACCTCCTAAGAGACCCCGGAGAATCAGAGAACTTTGTTATGGCATGCACCGTGTTGCATCGGATCTGGCTGGAACGATGCATTTCGAAGCATAATGATGCGAGGACAAATCCCATCTTGGCAATTAAAAAAATTCAAACTTTCCTAATCAACGCTAAAGAACTTAATATTGGCCACTTTGCCCCAATAATCAATACGCCTGCCAAGCAGAATTCAGACGGACGGGATATAGAGCCCACAATCACGGTGGGCGTTGCCTTTAAGAATGAGACATTAGCAATTGCAGCAGTATGTTATGCATCAAAGGGAGAGCCTATCATTGCCAAATGCATTGCATCAGATGCCACATTAGTCCTGGAAGTGGAGGGCCATGCCACTAAATTGGGAATCCAGGCTGATGTTTCTTTCACAAAGCATCCATTTACTATTTGCTCGGATAGAAAGAATGTAGTGCATATAATCGTGGGACGACAAACTCCTCCATGGAGAATGAAAACACTATTCAAAGCATCTCAACAGACCTGCAATCAACTCCACTGACGCAGATATCCCATGTAAAAAGAGACATGGTTAATCATGCACATGTGCTTGCAAAAAGATGTCTATGTAACTCCATAAGTGCGCAATATCCATGTAGAGAGATTATAGAGAGCAGTTACATTTATGACTAACTAATTTTTCAATCGATCTACTAATCCTTGCAATAATTGCCAAATTATGGATTATCTTGAATATATTTCATTTGTAAATTATTCTTGCCGTATAATTGGCGCATGTTGTTGGTGAAGTTCCATAATTAGTAAGCTAAGATAACATATTCTAGGTTATTGGAGGTTTAGGCCCTCACTTGTTAAAAGGAGAAGAAAGCGTATTTGTCGTTGATGGCGAACCACACCGCTTAGGGCATAGCTAGCACCTCACATCTAAGAAGATTGAACCGATCCCGCAAAGGTTTCTCGCACTTCACATGCGTAAAATCCACAACCACAACACCCTTGTGCAAGCTGACTGCTCTCATCTTCAAAATCACTCTCAACAATTCTTCCACTGCAACGAAATGAATCTATTGTAATGATTCTTTAAAAATCCATCATTGTATCTTAGGTTGTTAAACATATGCCATGAGTATATCATTCATGTTTGATTTCAGGTATAAAAAATAACTTTCAAACAAATAATGTTATGTTTATATATTTAACAACAACTATATAATGATCGATTGTAGAAAAAATGTAACTATAAATCCATTTTTGTTGCAATGTTCATTTTCATATCTCATTATCATTTTTCGTATTCTATCTTTATATTTTATTCTTTTGATTGCAATTTTTATATATTACAACAATACAAGTGCCCAAGACAATGATGAGTAAACAAATCACGATGACAACTTGATCAAATTATGTTGAACTCTAAACAAACTCAAATCGTGTTATGGCTATAACTAATACAATCATCATACTTCTTGATATATTTATATGTGTTGAATTAATGTGAGGAAATAAATTCCAAAAAGAAATTCATTCATGCATCAAGGGTTTATAGAGAGTGTGTGAGAGAGAGATTGAGGATCGAATATTAATCCAAGAAAGAAGACTATTAAAGAGAATAAGAGAATGGAAGAGAAAGGATGAAAGAGAGGCAAAGTATTGCACATGCCATCATACATAGGAGTTGGTCTAACCCAAATAATGCAACCGAATCTTTCGAAACAGGTAAAACAAATTAGGTTATTTGGGGTATCAGAGCAGGTTTGAACAAGTCCAAATCATTTTATTATATGGGTATCTGGTTGGTTGATGGCTTTGATAGTATACATGCAACCCACTCGATCAATTCGAATAGTAGATATGAGTGACCCACGGCTTAGATCCACGCAACCCAGACCATAAATTCCTTTGCATACACATGTATATGTACATAATCACATACATAAAAATGCATACATGTTATTATATAATATATGGAAATTTTAGACATTAAATTATTAATAAATAATAAAAGTAAATTGGAATAAAGATTGTTGCAAATTTAGAATTGAAATAAAATAATGGAATACATGATCCACATTCCACGAACTCGATTAAGAATATAATTGGAATTGGAGAACATACTTAACTAAAATTGGATTTGGAATTGGAATTTGAAAGTGGAATTAAATTAATGCAAATTTGTAATTTGAAGGGGCTCGCATAACTCTCTCTGGGAAACACCACCTCCGCATTTCCTTTTTTAAGTTAATCTTCTAACCGATTAGTAACATAGTTGCACGCTAATTCAAATCAAGTTTTTAAAATTGATCAATGATTTGCAGATGAAGAATTAGTTCATTTGATAATGGATTTTATTCATGATTTACAAACAAAAAGACGATCAAAACTCATACAAGTACTACTAGATTTGTAGAAAATTTAGGGAAGATAGACTGCATAATTATTAAGCAGCAATACTCACTTTTTTACAATTTGGTTAATATGATTTTAACTTGACTCAATTGACCCAAACTAGTAACATGAATACCTCAATTTGAAGTAATTTGACTGGGTGATGGGATTCATTTTTCCCATACAAAATCGGATTCAACCCAAATCAGCTAACTCAAACCCACCAAAACTAGTATTCTCATTTTTTATTGTTTTGACAAAATGAGGAGTTAATTTAACAAGGGATTTAAAAGAGTATTTTCAATTCAACAAGTCATAAAACATTTGATTTCACGAGGAATCATGCTTTAGGTTGATATTCAAAGAATATGATCTTGTTCACAAGGATTTTTCATGATCAAAATTATATTAGAAGTGAATATAGGTTAGCGATTTAACCATTTTGATTTTTCTACTGAAACGTTCTACGTAAAAAATGATTTTGTTGGCCGCACTAATCAAGGTTTGAAGTTGGGTTTACATTATGATGTGGTTGGACTACACTTAAATATGCAATACCTTCTACAAAGTTGTTCGCTTTATATGCTTGCTTGGGCAATATACCCTCTTATGGATATTGCTTTTTATTCAAACCTCTTATGGGTTCGATTTTTATTTTATATTTTGTATTTTGTTTATAATTTATACTTTTATATTTTCTTTTTATATTTTTTCCTTTTTATATTTCCTTTTCTTTTAAAACTAAGTAATATAGGATGTGTAAGGCTTTATGTACAATGTAAGCCAATATAATTATAAACTAATAATAAAAATCAATAAAACAAAATGTTTTGGGTTTTTAAATATTTTCTACTATTTTTTGTGATTTTTAGGGATTTTTGCAATTTTTATAGATATTTAAAATAAAAAAATATCCTAAATCATGGATTAAATAAATAGGCGACAACTGAAATGGAATTTGAAAATATCAATTCATGTCCAAAAATTTCCAAATCAATTTTAATCTATAGATAATAATATAAATAAAATTAGAAAACAAAAAACACTATTTTGGGGGTTTTAAGATTTTTTTAGATTTTTATAAAGTTTTTTTGGGGTTTTCAATTTTCAAGAGATTTCTTTTTCTATTTTTATGGATTTTTGATCTGGAGTTGTAAAATAATAAATAAACAAACAAATATTATTTTGGATTTTTTCAAAAAGATTTTATATTTTTATTGGTTTTATACTGTAGTCAGGGCCAAAAAATGTGCTCTAAATGATTTTTATAAAATAATAAAAATGCCTAAAATGGAATACAAAAATGTAGCATGAAACTACACTATAACATGCACTTAAGTCAATTTTTGGGGGAATTTTTTGAACACCGTAGCTAATTTTAATAAATGGAGGAATTGCACAAAAGTTACTAAACTAGCAGGGGCATAAACATAAATAAATTAAAGATTAGGAGCCAGACTACAATCTTTCTAAAAAATATAATGACAATAAATAATTTTCTGGACCAAAGTGAAATATCAAAAGTTTCGAGGCATGTCTGCAAAATTCCCACCTCACGTAGACAACCACATGAGGTGAGCTAGCATGGGCCAAATTGCAAATACGATAAGTTCAGGGGGGTTATGTAAATATTACAAAAAATATATAACTACATATGAAAATTTAAGTTTCAAATACTAAATACAAAAATTGCTTGGGTTAAAGGCAAATGCCATGTGTCGCCTCCACATGCGATGATGACGATTCACGTCGGATGGCCAAGATTAGAACCCCTCAGACGAGATCTTAAAGTTGAAACATGACAAATCCAATGGACGCTGTTGCGACTGGGGTAAGGATCATAATCCAACAGTGCAGAGCTGGTCTGCAAGAACACTCGACGACCTTGCGCCTAATGAATTTTAAATCAATGGCACGTGCGTCTCTGAGCACCTGGATCTCAACCAAGAGTTGCTTCTGGTTCTTCACAACCCCCGCAGCTACCAACACCTTCAGAAATGTTTGTGGACCATCAGTGGGTCCCTAGAGCTCGATATCTTCCTCACAGGCCAGGGAGATCTTTCCTGATGTAGATGAGGCTCAAATGCCTCCTTCTCGACCTGCAGAAAATCTAGAGAACACGACAATGTATAGGCAAGCTGGTCGAGTCAGTTATTAGGTGGTTATTGGAGGGGGATGAAGGGGACAACGAGGTCCGACGAATGGTGGAGGAAGAACTCGGTTCACAGAAACCGGGAGGTTCTGGTTGAACATACGGATCGGAGGAACGTAGGAAGTGAAGGAGTACGTGTAGAGGTGGTTGGCGAAGGTCGAAACGAGGGGTCACGATGAGTCAGAAGTTGGTCGAAGCTTTAGAGCTCCGACGAGGGCTTGGACTTGATTACTTCTAAAAACAGTAATTAAAGCACGCAAGAAAGATGCAAAATCGAAAGCTATTTCTAACCCCTAACCTAAAAACGAACAAAATCACTCAAGCGGTCGTGAGCTGCAAGATTGACCGCCGTGTCCTCCAATTTCTTGGAGCAAGGAGAACACTCCCTGTCATGAAGGATCTATCCTAGGATGCTTCGAGGTGGATGAATCTGGTAGAAGAAAAACCAAAAAACAAATATGGCAAGTAGGAGAGCTATGTACAAGCAACAGAGCATGATATTCGACTCAAAATATAGGGTGAATCGAAGGAGATCCGCCCTAGGAAACGTCTAGGTGGGGATCTAGGATGTACGAGGGAGAGATTTCATGAAGGGTTGAAATCTCCTTGAGCAGTGTATCATCGGCTAGAAAATCAAGAAAAGAGGGAAAAAGGCACTTCTGACAAGGTCTATGACCTAGGGTCAGAGTTGACCCGAGGTTAACGGATGGTGTGGCATGATTGAGCCATGTCATCTGCAAAAAGACAAATCCAAATAAAATTTGAAAACAAATCAAAATTAATTAGTAAATGATTTTGTTATTTTTTGGTTATAAAATAAAAAATGTTTAATATCTTCTGTAGAATTTTATTATGATTTTTATTTATTTTTAGAGCTTTCTATTTACAAGTTATTTTTAAGGTTTCATTTATAGGTATATTTACCTATGCATTAATTATTTTATTTTGTAATTTTGATTTTATTCTTTTATGTTCTTATTTTATAAAATTATAACTTGTTTTTATATAGGGATATTTACACCCATAGCCCTGAGTAATTTCATAATTACCCCAGAAACCTTTGATAATCATGAATTATATTCAAGACCCTAAATAAGTGCTCCATTTTACACCTATAACCCTCTGTTAGTTTAGTTCATTAACTCAACCAGATGATCGAGTTAATCTAACCATTGCAAGATCTAACGGCTGAAGTTATCCCAAAAAAAACAAAAAACCCAACCTCCCTCCCCTTTCTCCTCCAACAACCCCATGCACGGACCTTCCTCCTCCAGCGCGTCGTCATCCCCTGTCGAACCTCCTACTTGCCTTTCTCCTCTAGTGTGCCCTCCTCCCCCGCCAAACCTTCTTCTCCCCTTCCTCCTCCAGCACATCGTCGATCACCTCTTCCTCCCCTTTCTCCTTTAGCATCCCCCTGCGTCGCCGACCAACTGCCCTTCCTCCTTCAGCACCACCCTATGCCGTCGACCCACTGTCCATACCCCCTCTGATGCGCTCCTCCATCCTCCTTACAGCCCCCTCATCCACCCTTCCATCACCGATCAGCCCCTTCCATCCCTGGCCTCAACGAGCACTTCCTATCCTGCTCCAAATTCGATAATTTGGCTAATACCCACATGGAAAAGACCAATCTTTAATCTCCAAATCTCTGAGAGATGGCTCTACATGAGATCTGAGAGATGCTTCAGAAGCTTGCCCTGGTCGTCAAGACCAGGACCATCGAGTTCTTCGCGGAGGAGGATGAGGACAACGATCGGAGCAGCATTGCTGAGCTCTGCCTTGATGCCAATGAGGAGATCATCACCGCTCAACACGCGGTGGTTATCACGTCATACAAGCCCAGTAGTCCAAATCAACCATTACCATTTTCTTCGTCAGTAAGCTCCCCGCCTCAGCCCCAAAGCTACAGCCTTGAAGGATTCTGTTCATGTGATTATGCTAAGAGAGGCCACTGCAAATATGTAATCCTGCCTTACATATGTTTGAGAATTTTTGAAGGATTCAGTTTGTGTTATTTTGGTGATGTATGCGATGAAGTTGGGAGCATCGAGTTGGAGGCTTCCAGATGGGATTTTCTCAGCCAGTTCATCAGGCAGTTGACTGTTGATAGCATGGAGCTATTGGATGCTGAACCAGATTGCGAATTTGCAAGATTTTGTGCGAAGAAGTATGAGAAAATTATCCATCCCAAGTTGAGATCCTCTCTTGTTTGGACTCTCCAGTGGAGGGATGATGGGGAGGGGTCAGGGGAGTGTTCTAATCGGCTTTATGAGCCATTCATGCTCATGAGAAACATGGTGTAGACACTTCACAAATTGTCACTGGTTTTTGATTCACCTGTTGAGATCTTTCAGGTGGCGTAAGGTGTGGATTTCGGCTGATGCAGTCGTGGATCTCGGCCAACCAAGGTTACATGGAGTGGGAATGTGGGAAGAGAATGAAAGGGTTCCTGGGGTATTTTTTTGGAAATGTGTTTTTATTCGAGGGGTAAAATTTTCTAAAATGGATGGAATATGTCAAAGTTAACGGCATAAACGGATGGAAATTAACACAAGGTTATGTCATGTAAGAGTTAAACATTATTCCGGGTTCTGGATGTAATTCGCGAGTACACAAGGTTTATGGGGTAATTATGAAATTACTCAGGGTCATGGGTGTAAATATCCCTTTTGTATACTTAAATATTTTTTTATTAAAATTTTCTGATATAATATTTACACTTATATAAATAGATGTATTTATTGTATAGGTATAGTTATTGTATTTTTATTTATGTATTTTTGTGTTTTATTTTATTTTAGTGTTTTATTTATTGTTATTTTAATATGTACATAAGATACAAGTAATATTTACTAAATTATAAAGATTTAAATTTTATAATAATAAATAATAAATGAAATAAATTTTTTAATCAGGTATATTATACAATAAGGATCTAAAACCTAACTTTCATGCCATAATTCTAAGAAATATGAAACCACCTTCATTAAATAGCTTATTAAAAGTTTATACAATTAAAGTGATTTTAATATATTTTGAGTTTTTATTTGAGAGATATGGGTCCGTGAAGTTGGGATTTTGGAATCTTATTCAAGGCATAACTTTTACACTGTATATTATTCTTATATAAACTCAATTTTATATTTTTCTATATATTATTATCTGCAACTTTCATGTTAAAGGTTTCTTTATTTGATGTATAAAAAGTAGAAAATAAAATAGGTCCCAAAAATAATTTTTTGATGAATTAATAAATGATAAATTTTTTGTATTATTGTCCTTATCTCCCCCATTTTATTCCTTGTCGGTCTAGTCATCAAGATACCTTGGACTTAGGGTTTAGGGTCATAAAATACCTTCAGCATTTTATTCTTTTTCTTTTCTTTTATTTATTATATATTTTTTGTATTAAAAGCAATATTTTATACAATTTTATACAACAAATAGTGAGTGTTATTTTTTATGAATTAAGGATATTTACATGCATTTACTAGGATTTTAAGGCCAAATTGATAGAATAAATGTGATGAAATGTAGATTCATTAGGTGGTTGGAGTCGGACATGGAAGGCGGGGAGGTTGGCATTGAAGAGCGAGAGGATATGGAGGAAGTGGTGCAATGTGACGGTTGCGGAAGGTAGGGAGGTAGGCTGAGATCGTGGGAGGTGTGATCATGTGCCACCACAAGTGGAGGGGCAGAAGGAAGATCAGGTTTGGGATGTTGATCGACACATATCAGAGGGCATTGGAGGTGCCACATGGCACGTTACAGAACTTCCACGTGGTGGGGAGGATCAATAAAAGAAAAGGAAAAACATATAAATAAATAAATAAATAAAGGGGTAAAAGGGGGCGGCATGTGACGGCTGTAGGAGCAGCACATGTCACTCCCAGAAAACTCTCAAAAGAAAATAAAAGAAAAATCAATAAAAAATATAAATAAGGTCAAATAAAAAAGTATCTTCATGAAAGTTTATCATCTCGATAAGATCTACAACTTTCATGAAGGGACCAAAATAAAAAAAGATCATATGTACAAAACACATTTTTGGTAGTACTTTGTAGGTATATAATATCGTATTTTTGTATTTTTTGTTATCAATTTTATATAAGATAAAAATGAAAATAAAGTAAAATAAAATATAAAATAAATATTTAGATCTTACTTTATTTTTTGGTATTTTTGGTAAATAAGGAAATAAAGAAATAAAATAGGAGGGACATATATACAAACTCTATAAACAGACTCAGATTGATTTTTTTTCTTTATTTTTTGCTTCAATTTTTATTTAAAATTTTACACAACTCATTAAAACATAAAACCAACTAAAATAAATGAAAATTGATAAAATAAATAAGAGTTATTTTTGTACTTAAAATAATAAGGTCAAATCAGTCAATATAAACAATATACAATGAGGTCATAAAACCCAAAATTTACATATGAACTCTCATTCTTTTGAAATAGGTCTTGTTTTGTAGATAATTGAATGTAGGATTTTTATCAGTTGTGCCCCTCTGAAATATTGCAATATCAGTTATGCCCCTCCCTTTTTTAAAATATCAGTTGTGCCCTACCTTCTTGTGAAATTCACAGTTCTGCCCTCCTGTTAAGGTAAAGTAGGGGCATAACTGATATTACAAAGGAGTAGAACTGTGAACTTTGTAAGAATGTAGGGGTATGACTGATATTCCAAAAAAGAGAGGGGCATAACTGATATTGCAATATCTCAGAGGGGCACAACTAATACAACCCTTGAATTTATATTATTCAAATGTGAGTAGGGGTTCATAGGAGACTGTATGAGAGAGAAATTGATGTCTACGACTTCCGGTCTCATAATCAGGATTTGGGTTTTGTTGGGCAAATAACAAGATATTATTTTTTGATTTTTTCCCTTGATTAATGTTTACACAATAAAGTTGATTTTATTTTATTTAAAGTTAGTGAAAAATTAATTAAAAATTAGAAACATTATGGTAACATACAAGTGATATTGTACAAGGTTTTTGGACTTCTTATTAAATGCAATTATACATGCTAAAATATGAATATTAATTACATATGCATGAATAATAATAATACAGTATAGATGAATAAATGCAATTAATTAACTTAAGAACAAGCACTATTTTCATCTTTTAGAGTGATGAATCACGGATTCATCACATGTGTAGCGACGGGATCACTCCTTGCTGCTAGAGGATGTACCATCTTTGTTGTATTTCACATTCTAGATAATAACATGTCTATGCTCAATGGCTTCTCGGGTTCTTGATGACTATGGTCGTCATTGAACTAAGGATGGGCGGAGACAAAGGTGCATGGCGATGACGTATGGCGATGACCACACGAGGATGCTTGTTGCATAGTCGCACCTGATGGGACACTTATGTTGTCAGCCTCCATTAGGTTGTATCATTTGTAACGATGCTCCTTCTTGAAGCACCTTCACCAGAATGTGCGACAATGGTGGTTGTGGGATGCCAATCACGTACACAGTGGTGGTCCCTTCCGCTTGCAGATTAAAATTTAAGAAGGAAGAAATGAAGGATGCATATCTAATAGGGTTGGGGGCGAGCTGTAATGGTTTTCGATGAAAAGGGAGGATGAATAAGGCACTGGCGGAGCTGGAGAGGACGCGCAATGAGGGTTAAAGGTGAAGAGATGCAGTAAGATGAATGATAAAAATATAGCACATTGTTTTTAAAGGTATTTTTCACAAATATTTCTAACTTTTTAGTCAATTTGACTGATGGATTTAGGAAGAGGTTGATGGTGCATGGAGAAAGATTACATTGGTTGTGATGTAATATCAAAGCTTACATGGGCTGTGATGTAACAGAAGAAGTTGGCAGGGTTACCGTGTAAAAATCCCATATGTAAGTCAATTAACACACACACACACACACACACGAAAAAAGGGTAAATTACAAAAAAAGGGATCGATCTTTACATGAATTCCCAAATAAGGGGCTGTTCTTTATATTTTAATAAACAAGGGACTCATCTTTGATATAACGGTGGAGGCCTAAACCACGTCAGTGAATAACAGTAGATGGACGAGTATACCCTTCATTTTCACTTTCCCCCTTTCTCCCACCATGGCGGTCGCAGCCCTCGTCCATGCCAACCGCGTCGGTGCTCCTCCTGTATGCACCCACCCACTTCGCCTGCACGTCCCTCATGTGAGGGGGGCTTTTCCCCCTTTCTTCTTCTTTCGGCTCGCAGAAGAGGCGGTGCTGGCGAAGGTCAGGCTAAGGTGCCACACGTGGAGCGGAAGGCAACGATGAGGCGTGTTGGCGAGGGTCAACGGTTGCAGCTGGAGATGCCATGACTGTACGAGAGCGTGGCGGTGCTCGAAGGGAAGGAGAGGTGGAGCGCTTGAGATGAAGGGGCTGGTTGGCGAACGACCGCAGGCTGAGGATTCATTCACAGATGCCCTGCCCCTACTCCACATTGGTTTCACCGCCGATGTCGCCTCCCTCCGATTCGCCGCCTCTGTCTCCGATAGGGACCAAGAGGGGGTTTGAGGTTTGTGGGTCATCATCTGTCAGCACATCCACCACTTACGATGAAGAAGGGAATCCGATCATCAGGAAAAGCAACACCCAAAACCTCACCTCGACCTGCTTTAGATCAAAACCAACAAGTTATACATATACATATAAAGATATATATTGGTATACAACCAACACATTGAAGCTGGTGATTTTGGACAACTCATTGAAAGATTAACCATAACGGCAAACCAACTAATTGAAGGAGCTCCGAGCAACCCCCACTGCCAGAGTTATTGGGTGCTCTCCTCAGGATTTGAAAGAAAGATAGGAGACAGAGGTGAAGGACGATAAGGAAGAGCCCTACCCTCCATGTTGCTTATCGGAGATCCTCTCGATAACAGTGACAAGGTCGTGCAGAGCCAGCCTCCCATCTCCGTTCCAAACCATCCCCTGGATGATAGGGATGCAAACGAACGAATACGAATGCGAATTCGGGTCATACCATATCCATATTCATTTTATATTACGAATACGAATACGAATACGAATGTTATACGAATGTAAAAAATCAAGATCCATATCCTCAAAATACGAATACGAATACGAATACGGATCTTTTACGAACGAATACGAATATCAAACGAATATTGCAATAAAAAATTATATATAAAAGCGTACCTGATTATTTGGCAATGACTTCCGCATTACTTCCATATTGTGACTTGAATCTGAAATTTAACTCAGTATGATAGAATAATGTAATAACGAATAATGCAGTAAAACTGTAAAAGGGTTTGATGGAAATAAATAAATATCTTGCGAAGTAATGTTAAAAATTTAAAGTTGCCGATGTAAAGCAAAGCATAATTTGTCTAGTTTCAAATAACAAACATCCAAAAAACATTCAAAGAGAGAAATTGTCTACAAACATTCAAACAAATACAACGATGATTAAATCAAAACATTCTTCGAATCACATGCTCCATATCGCATCACCTACGAACAAAACAAAATTGATCAGAATAAAATCCATATAAAAATTAAAAAACTATGATGTAATTTAATCATACCAAAATTCATCTTCCATTCTATTTGTTTCATATCCTTCTTTTCCAACATTGTCATATTCTTCGTTTTCAACATTCTCATTGTTGACTTGTTGGACAACACTCTCATTTGTTTCAACTACAAGATGGAAAAAAGAAAATAAAAAGAATGTCATATACAGTTAAATAAATATTTTCATTAGAAAAATATACTTACTTGAAAATTTTTGCATGGTTGAAATGTCTTCTACTGCTTCTTGTTCAAACAAAGGATTTGCTGTAACTATATTTCCAAAAAAATAAAGTATGCATTATATGATGAATGCACGATAAAATAAAAAATTTATAGACATTTGCCGTACCTTTGAATTCATCTTTCAACCAATCCTGCCCGCATATTAATACCTCTACCATCTCTACACCCAAATTGCTGCGATATGCATCTACTACTCGACCGCCAGCGCTAAAAGCAGATTCTGAAGCAACAGTTGACACAGGAACTCCAAGAATATCCTTTGCCATTTTGCCAAGTATTGGAAATCTTCCAACATTTTGTTTCCACCATCCCAAAATATCAAAGTTGCTTCCACAATCATCCTTCCATTTTAAACATTTCTCTTGAAGATATTCATCCAACTCAGATTTTGAAGGCTCCACATCTTCTTCATCCATGATTTGAGCAAATCTGCTCTTTCTCTTTTCTAATGGAAGATTTGGAGGAAGTGAAGCATTGACAGCTCTTGATCCAACCCTTTGATCTTTAGCAAGAGAAGAATATGACTGAAATAAATTTTTAACAATGCTTTGAAGTTCATTGATTTTCTTATCAGCATCATTGGGATAAAGATCAGTGTAATAAATTTCTACTGCCTTCATCTTGTAACGAGGATCCAAAATGGAGGCAATAGCCAATAGTTGATTACACATATCCCAATATTTGTCAAACTTCAATTTCATCGCTGTGGCCATAGAAATAATAATCTGATCATTACTTTTCAACCATTCCACAAAAAGCAGTTGTATTTCACAAAATTCGACAAAAAAAAGATTGGATGTCACATAATTTGACCCAGATAAAAGCTCTGTAGCATCATAAAAGTGTTTCAAGCATTCCTCCAACTTCCTTACGTACTCCCATTCTTCATCACTCAGCGCATGAACAAAGTTGGCATCTCTGAAGCCAAACCTTTTGAAAACAGCTTTGTATTCCAAGGCAGTAGCCAACATGAGGTAGGTAGAATTCCACCTCGTGCAACAATCCAAAGCCAAACTTTTCTTTAACTGTGGATCAACCTGTTGTGCTGTCTCATTGAACATAGCTTCCATTTGTGGTGAACAAGTGACATATTTGATACCAAGCCGCACTCTTTGTATTGCACTTGATATAACTTTCAGTCCATCTTGGACAACAAGATTAATGACATGAGCAGCACATCTCACATGAAAAAATAATCCATTGCATGGCAAGGAATCACCAAGTCGAGTTTTGATATGGCGGATAGCCACATCATTTGCCTTATCATTATCCACAGTGATGGTAAATAATTTTTCATCGATGTTCCATTCAAACATACGTGACAAAAAATGGCTACTAATGTGCACTCCAGTTGACCCATCTACATTGATGAAATTTATGATTCTTTTTTGCAATTCCCAAGAATCATCAATAAAGTGTGCTGTAATGCAGAGGTAAGACTTGTTCTGTGCAGAAGCTGTCCACTTATCCATGGTGAGAGATATTCGTGAAGAAAGATTTTCAAACATTTGATAGATCTTCTTCTTCTCATCAAAATAAACCATCTTGCATAACTTTGCCATTGTGGTTCGTGATGGAATTTTGTGCTGTGGACGAAGGGAATGGATGTATGCACGGAATGCAACATGTGAGACTATATTGAAAGGATACCCATGCACCATAATAGCCTTTGCAAGCAACATCTGGTTATGTTCATCATCAAATGTGTAACTCAAAAGTGTGCTACTTCCATCGCCTTTCGTGAATGAATGCATCATTAACTGACCAGGCTCAAGTTTTGATATTTTGGGGCAGGACCTTTTATAATGATTTGATAAATGTGTTGTCCCCGCCCCAGTACCATGACGAATTTCTTTGAAACAATGTTTACATTTTGCCCACAATACATCCACCTCAACTTCACCATCCTTGTCCTTCATTTTTTCTTTTTTGTAAATTCTATCAAAATGATTCCATACTTCAGATCTCAATTTTTTTTGCTTCTTAAACTGTTTCGGACCATCTTCCAAATTAGTACTCTCATTCTCCATGGATGGGTCGGTATTCATTTTTTTCTACAAACATTGAATTTAAAAAATCAAACAAGCATATTCCATACATAAAACACATTCATAAACAAAAACATTCCATACTCTATCAAGAACATTCCATCTAAAACAAGCATATTCCATCTAACAACATAATCCATCTAACAAGCATATTCCATCTAACAAAAACATTCATACTCTATCAAGAATATTCCATCTAAAACAAGCATATTCCATCTAACAACATAATCCATCTAACAAACATATTCCATCTAACAAAAACATTCATAAAACAAGCATATTCCATCTAACAACATAATCCATACATAAAACACATATCAAGAATATGAAATTTACCGAAGGAGGGAGGCGTTGGGCTGGGCGTCCTCGAAGGAGGGAGGCTGCGGGTCGCAAGGACGACGTCGGGCGGGCCGCAAGGGCTGGTCTGGCCGTAGGGGATGGAGGGGGGCCGCAGGGGCTGCTCGGGGTGGAGGGGGGCCGCAGGGGGCGGAGGGGAAGGAGGGGGGCCGCAGGGGGGGCGTCGGGCTGGCTGGGCGGAGGGGAAGAAGGGGGCCGCAGGGGATGGCTGGCCGGAGGGGATGGAGGGGGGTCGCAGGGGCTGGTGGGGGGCCGCAGGGGGTCGCGCGGGCGCAAGGGGCGGAGGGGAAGGAGGGCGACGGCAGGGGGCGGCGGGGGAAGGTGGTGGACCTGGTGGTCCTGCTGGAGGAGGAAGGAGGGGGCCGCAGGGGGGCGGCGCGGGCCCGAGGAGGAAGGAGGGGTGTCGCAGGGGGGCGGCGACGCCGGCGAGCGGCTGGTGGAGGTCCGGAGGAGGGCGGCGGTGCTTGCGGCTGAGGAAGACAAGTCGGGGGTGAGGGTATCGGGTGGGTGTGGCACTGTGGGGTGGGGCAGCGGGTAGGGACGCAAGATAGAAAGTAACCCTAGCCTCCAACGTTTAGCTCACTGTTATAAAAAACGGAATATGTTATAAATAAATTAAATAAAATAATTTATTTATGAACGAATAATCGTATTCGTATTCGTATTCGTTTTAAATTTCGTATTCGTATTCGTATTCGTATTCGTTAAGTTATGATTCGTATTCGTATTCGTATTCGCAAAAAATTCGTTTCCACTATTCGTATTCGTATTCGTATTCGCCAGTCTTAGGAAAACAAGATCCATAACCTCTTTAAAACGAATACGGATACGAACGAATACGAATATAACCGCATCCGTTTGCGTCCCTACTGGATGAGCTCCCTGCAGAGCGAGGTCCCCGGGAGGGCCACAACCTCGCCTACTCCGAAGCCTTCCAGCGCCATCCCGAGATCCTTGAGCATGTACTCGGCGAACCCACCGGGCTCGAAGTCCCTCCTCGCTATTCTCTCGCCGAATATTTCACCCACATTCGTCCCCGTCGAGCCGCTCATCATGGCCCTGAAGAACCCCTCCACGTCCAATCCTGCCTCCTTTGCGAACACCAGCGCCTCGCTCAGCCCCAGCATGCTCCCCGCCACGGTTATCTGGTTTGCGATCTTGAAACTCTGCCCGCACCTAGCTTCACCCACGTGCGTCGCCTTCCCCATGACCTCCAGCAGAGGGGAGAGCAACCGGACTACCTCCGTGTTCCTTCTGCGAAGATCGCCAGCTTCCCCTCCTTGGTGCCCTTGTCACCTCCGGACACCGACGCATCCATAGCCCAACAGCCCTGAGATCGTGCCTCGGAAGCGACCCCCTCCACCTGAAGCCTCTGCCGTGCCATAGAACGTGCCGACTAAGATCCTTCCCAAGCTTCGTGCCGGTGCTCCTCCTGTATGCTGCACAACCTCTCGTCGAGTGCGGAAAGTGAAACGAATCCCTCAGGGATATAGTCGTCCATCTAACTCATAAATTGAGTAATCTGTTAACGTCGTTGAGGCCTCTACCGTTAAATCAAAGATGAGTCCCTTGTTTGTTACAATCTAAAGATCAGTCCCTTATTTGGAACCCATGTAAAGATTGTAATTTACTCAAAAAGGAAAGCAAGAGGAGGATGGACGAATTGATCCATTGGCCAAACCAAATGGCTCCTTCTCGAGCCCAATCGGGGATCAATTCGGGTCACTCTCGAGGCAGCCCACTATCGTCTTCCTCCTCCAAACCCTAACCAACCTTACCACAGCCTCTTCCCGGGCGATGGCGAACCAGTACCTCGTGGCGCAGAAGCTCCTCTCGACGGGTGCCCACCTTTCCCGCTCCTCCGGCGCCGCCGAGCACTTCAAATCCTTCCTTTCCGGCCACCGCAACGGCCTTCACGTTATCGACTCCGACAAGACCGCCGTGGCCCTCCGCTGCGCCGTATCCTTCCTATCCTCCCTCATCCGCCGCGGCGGCCGCGTCTTCTTCCTCCGCACGCGTAACGACCTCAAGGACGACGTGCTGGAGCACATGGCCGCCCGTCTCTCCTGCGCCCACGACACCCAGATGGGCCTCCCGGGATTCTCCACCAACACTCCCGGCCTCCGCCGGAACCCTTCCCGCAAGGTCCGCTTCTCCTTCTCCGCCGGCCCCCATTCCAAGCCCGACTGCTTCGTCATCCTCGGGTCCGAGTCCGAAGAGAGGAAGGCCGCCGCGATCCAGGAGGCCTACCGCTCCCACATCCCCACCGTCTGCCTCGTGGACTCCGCCATGCCGCTCGACTGCTACCGCAGGATCACCTACCCCGTCCCGGCCGTCGACACACCACAGTTCGTCTACCTCTTCTGCAACCTCGTCGCCAAGTCCGTCGTTGCCGACCGGCGGGAGGATGGCAAGTGAGCAGTCATCCCTGGTTAGATTTTGTCCCCCTCTTTTCTTTTAAATTATCGGCTGTTTTCTTGGTCGTTGTAGAATGGAAAGTTGTTGTTTTTGCTTTTTGGCTCCGTGAAAGGGTCAAAGGGTCTTCTGTTTAGATAGAATGTAATAAGTAGCCGGGTTTTTTCCATATGGTTGATTTCATCTCTATGCAATGGCCGTTCGGATGGTATTGGAAGGGAAAATCTAAGTTGTTGGCATGAAATTACCTTTCTGGGATTAAATTTGATGAAGTGACCATTTGAAAAATTTGCTAATCTTTTTTTGTTAGATCAACTTTGGCTACTGCAGTTTCTTCTCTCCTGCTTGCACCTGGCGATTGTTGAGGTGCATTGAATTGGTTTCTATGATTCTTGCCACCGCTTAAATATCTGCTGCTTCTGCTTTGTTGAATCGATTGCTTCAACCAAAAACAAAAGAACTGCTGTCTAATTAACTTGGGCATTTATAATACGAGATGGTGGAATTCTTTTTTAAATCCAAAGAGGAAGAAATGCACTATGGTGTCGGTGCCAATAAGATTATACTACAATAATGAGATATTACAAGGAGACTTACATAGTATAGGAATCAACTAGAATCCTCCATGAATATTACATTTTCAAAATAAAAGCGTTGAGATGAGAAGATAGAATCGCTACAAGCCAACCAGATTGCCATAGCAAAGCAACTGGTCTCAAAATCTCCTCCCGTGGGCGATGTCTAGCCCGAACTAAGGAATCCTAGAAAAGCTCCAAGATCTGCAAGTTAACCCAGTTGAACCCACTCTCCGACCAAACTGTGGAAGACTTCTGCAATGGAAGAAAAGATGATCCACATATTCAATATGAGTTTCACATAGAGGACAACGGTTGAATACAACATATAAGATTCTTTCACAAAGGTCCCTCGTCATAATTCGTCTTCTGCGTAACAACCACATAAAGACACCAATTCTTTTTGGCAGCTTTTGTCCCAAATAAGCTTACAATCCCGGACCATGTCATCTCTCCTAGAGGGTGGAGGTCTAGAAATTGCTTGGTAGCCTTTCTTGACCGAGAAAGTGTTATCCTTCCAAACCTAATATCTAGAAGAAGGGCATTCCATATGTCTCAGCGATTCGAATAGAATAAAAAATTACTCAAGATGTTAATCAGAGTAACTGGTCAAGAAAGACATCATCCAATTACCGTCCACCTAGCAATCCAATACCCTTGCACCCTGGTCGGCAACCAACGTGAAAAGATGGAGGGAATCTGGAGGAGAGAGGACTGGAGCCAGACCAGTTATCAATCCATAAAGCAAAGGAAGCACCATGATGCAGCCTGAAACAGATAAATAGGGCCTCATGTTCTACTCAAGGCCCTAAATATCGGTTTCGGTCACCATTTCGGTATCGACCAAAACAGAATTTCGATGGAATTTCGGTGGAATTTGATCGAAATTTCGGTCATTTCGGTCATTTTTTGTACTAGGACTAGGACTGCCAGGAAAGTTCGAGCTCGATGAGTTCAACTCGGGCTCGGCTTGTTAAGGGCTCGCGAGTCGGACTCGAAACCTTAACGAGCCCGAGCTCGAGTTGGGTTCTATGGCTCGCTAGCTTATCGAGTCGAGTCCGAGTTGGGCATTGTTCAACTCGGAAACTCGACTCGATAACTCGTTTTCCATCTTAATAAAAGATTAAAAATATATACCGAAACTTCCACATTGACTTTGATATAAAATAGAGGTTAACATTTTTCTTGCCCAAAAAGGTATAGAAAAGAGTATAAAAAATCAAAATTACAATTGTCATTTGCATAATTTAATGTATAAAATGGAACGATGATTCATTAAGAGGTTCGCGAGCCTGCTCATTTTGAGGCTCGTGAGCCAGCTCAGAAACTCAAGACTCGATAAGAGGCTCGTGAGTCAATCATTTTGACGCTCGTGAGCCAGCTCAGAAACTCGTGGCTCGATAAGAGGCTCGTGAGCTAGCTCAGAAACTCGTGGTCGATAAGAGTCTCGTGAGTCAACTCGAACTCGACGAGTTCGAGTTGGTGATCCAGGGCTCGACTCTTATCGAGCCCGAGTTCGAGCTGTAGGTTTCTTATCGAGTTCGAGTCCGAGTTGAGGCCAACTCGGCTCGTTGAACTCGATAGACACCCCTAACTAGGACCCCCATATTTCGGTCATTTCGATCATTTCGGTCGAATTTCGATTTCGGCTGGATATCGATATTTGATAGAAATTCGATCGAATTTAGCTGAAATTTGAGGCCATGGTTCTACTTTTTATCCGTTATTTAGAGGCTAATTTTATTTACGCTTATTTGAGTCATCGTAATTTTATTTAAATAAAAGAGATCGTATGTGATCTCAAACTAGTTAGTTTCAATTTGAATTTCAAATTTAGTTAGAGTCAAATTAGGATAAGGTAGATTTGAATTTCTATTCAAATCAATTAGAGTCAAATTAGGATAAGTTGGGATTTGAATTTGATTTGTTTTGCAATCCCATCCCTCCTATATAAAGGGATGGTAGTCTATTGTTTTAAACAGTTCAAGTTAAAGTAAAATTGAGATTCTTATCTCTCTCTCTCTCTCTCCGTCGACACGATCTCCGCGATCCTCTTCTTCAAAATCCCTCTTTCTCCGACGAGTTTTCTCCTTATCAACCACTCCTATTTCTTCTCCACCAAAAATACACCATCAAAATAATTTTTCATCGCTGTGCAAAATCCTTTCTGCATCAATTGGTATCAGAGCATGGCTTACAGATCGTCCTCACGATCTGACGATCCGTCCAGACGTTCGCGCCGACATGCATCGAAGGACTGTTGTTCGTCGGAACGAAAACGACGATCCAACGAAGCTTACGACAAGGAGATGCGGGGGCTTTGAGTGGCTCAAATTTTCATAGTTTTGTTTTTTTTCCGTGATGAATCCCTATGGGAACCTTTCTCAGAGAGTCAGAACCCATAACAGTCTAGAGTTGCTGCTCCGTCTTCACAATTTACCTTAAAAGCATGGTTTCAGATTTCGTGAAATTTCGACGAAATTGCGGTTTCGACAAGGCACCGAAATTTCGAGCGAAATGGCGACATGAGGGCAATTTCTGGTCATTTCTTCACAAATGGTGGTTGATATGGGCGAAATGTCGTCGAAATTTCGATGAAATTTCGTATCGGCGGGGTATCAATACGATATCCGAAACCGATATTTAAACCCTTGCTTAAAAGTATTCCTTTTCTACTTCATGGAGATCCTATAGTCGTAGTTTTGGGATTGTGCCCAAAAGTCCTTAAGCAAGGACGCTATTCGGGGTCCTTTAAGGGCTTTAATCATTGCCCTATTGGAGTTCATGTCAGATGCCAAGAAGGAGAATGTGGCGTTTGATCTTCCAATGTATGGCCCCTTAAAAGGCATGGCCTTGGACCTTGCCTATGGAGAAGATGGTGTTTCCCCTTCTGGAGATGGTGGTACATGTATAGGGGAGTCCTCGTTCTCTTGCTGCTTGATGGTGATGGTCTGATATCATATGGTTAATAAGAGCGTGAAGTTGGAGCAAGGGCTGAAGGGAAGAGAGGAGGGTGGGGGCATTGAATTGACGTTTAGGGTAAACTTTGTCATCTTTTAACTGAAATCGTTAATCTTAATGGTAAAAATAATTGGAAGTTAACGGAGGGTTTTATATGTAATGATCAACAACTATTCAGGGTCCTTCATATAATTCATGATTATGGAGGATTATGCTCGTAATAATGAAACTATACATGATAATGGGCGTAAAAATTCTTTTTTATAAGCCAATGATAAGATAGGGAAATAAGGTTAATGGAGTATTTATTAACATCTTTATTATTAATCTTTCTCTTGTTTTTTCCACTCTAGTAACTTTTGCTACCGCTATCCACATATATATGGAAGGGGTACCCCACATAAGTGAACTAAGAAACTATTTCCCAAAACAACAACAAAACCTTTTTCCCACATTAAGTAGGCTTGACTATTTTCCAAAACGTTCTATTATAATATTCAATCATTTATTACTGCCCTAGAGTACAACTCTTGATATCCTCTTCTCCCAATCAACATCACCAGTGCATAGTGCCTACCTGTAGTCTTTGTCGCATGTGCCACATCCTCTTTTTTTCTCTCCATTGCTAGTGCCACATCTCAATGCCACCTCCTCTTCTTCTCCTATTGTCGGCATCACCTCCTAGCGCCACCTCTACTCTATTAGTCAAGAAGGGGAAATGAAGAACCTTTTCTTTAGCCATACCAACAAATTGGATGATACATGCTCTAATCCCAGTGACTTCTAAATGTTATTGAAGGCCATGACAAAGAGCACATCATTGTTGATGAGGAACCGAACGAGAAAACTTGCAAGCTAGCAATGTAGAAGAAAGATAATGTAATAGACCTAATGGTTGAAGCATAGATTATGAATAGTTCTGTTGAAATTATTATAAATGACATTGTCTATTAGAAGACTGCCAAATGCATGTATACATTTTTAAAAGAAACGTATTTCCATGGAGAAGAACAGTGCTTGAATCCTATATTTTTTGACATGTCTCAAGTGAAGAAGAATGATCGACCTATGATCCAATACTATTTGGCCTTGAATTCCTGTGTCCGGATGTTGAACTCTTATATGCCGGTCTATTCTTTTGGACCCAAAGTTTCTTTAGATCCCAAGTAATGGTTGTATTGTTTCTTGGAGGTTTGGATCATCCATACGAGGTTGCTTGATCACAAATGATTATGACATCTTAGGGTCCCTCCATGGAAGTAGCTTATAATTGGTCAAGCATGCTCTCCATCTCACCGCCTACATATTCGTGAATTGAGACCACCTCTGCAATGCATGCCTCATCTGGAAGAGGTCACGATACCTTCTTTTGAGGTTGGGGTGGCGTGCCTCAAACTAGTGCACCTTCTGTGGCCGCATTAATCGTATAGAGGACTGTTGTCTTAGAAAGCACACAAACCTCAATTGTCCATCAGGCGATCTCTACCTTGCATGATGTCACCACCTTTTCCATCTCCATAACAGAGTTTGATGATCAAATTGAGAGGTTTAATTAGTGTGGGTCGATATCTCAATAGGATATCCCCACTTACGACATATCGCACGCAGATCTAGCCATTACAACTTTTGCTGATCCTTCAGGTATACCTTCACAAGGATTTGCATCCAATTATTTATCGAATCCATCTGAGTGGTTGGTAGATACCGATGTATCAAGAAACATTTGCAATAGCAACAATAAGTTTTCTTCCTTCCATGACATTCCAGATGAACAGACCATTTCAGTAGCAAATGAGAGACGATCACTAATTACCAGTCAAAGGAATGTTTTAATTGTCTCGATTTTTGTTTGAACATTGTTTTCTTAGCCACAGAGTTTCCAATAAGTCTACTCTCTGTTTTAAGAATTATCATTAAGCTTAGTTGTCAAGCAATTTTTGACCTAGTGTCTTTTTTTCCACTACATGCTTACACATAGACTGTTTGGTTGTGACCACGAATAAGGGAGGTTCAAATCCTGTCATCTACACCTATTACCAAGGTTTTAAAAAATATAAAGCAGATCAAGTCTGTTTCTGTTGTTGAGGCAACACATAATCCTCAGTTAACATTGAAAAATATACATAAAATTGCAATTAAACATAACTATATATAATCATAAATTTAAATATTCTCTATCATATTCACTCTATATGTTATCAACTTGTCTTTATGTAATATTCTTTGTATGAGATGCTTGAATCTTAACTTGTATTATCATCCTTATACAATGCAAAGCTTTTTATGTAACATGTGACATCTCTTAATGTTGGCCGATGAAGCTTGTTGTCCATACCCAACACCTCCCAATATGTGCATGAGTGAAACAACATTATGTGACTAACATATATGATTAACATACACAATATACAATATGTTGTATTATATATGTTATTTGATTATCATATATGTTGATATGCCTTGAGTCCTAACCGTTCGTTCTGCTAAACCCAATTGAAGAATCGTCCTATGCACCCCTTGTGCCACCATATCCTCCCAGCATGGGCGAGTGAACCTTGTAAATCCGTGTATTTGCATGTTTGCTCGAATTCGTGTTTGTATGTGTTTACTTCCGCTACTTGCAACAATATGTTATGATGATATACATTATGTGGCATTATGATTTAAGACATACATATATACGACTGGCATATAATTTGTTAAATGTAATATTATAATATATATATGAGTGGACAACACATTAAATTAATAATAATTAATATTTACTTAAGCCATCGTGATTATTAATGCATAAAAAATCTACATTTGAATAACAAATCTTGGTATAGCATGAGGCAATGCTTCAACACCTTAGGGGTGCCTCAGGGGCACCTTGATGCCTCGACGGGTGCCTCAACGCCTCGAGGCACATGTCCAAGGCTGCTTGAGGGTTACCGGTTACGCTTCTGCGCCTTGAAGCCATGCCCATCACTTCTCCTACAGCAGTAACGGGGGATTCATTATTATATTAATATACTTCTCCTAACGGATAGTAAGGAGGGACAATTGAGATCAACTAAAATTAGCCATAATTTCTTCGAAGTCAAATTTTTGAAAAATCATCTTTTCTTTTTATTCTATTCTATTAATATAAAAGCTGATCTTCCATGAAAAAAATCAAAGAAACCACTTGACACAATCTTCCTTTGTAAGTAACGTGTCCACTTCTAAAAGGAGTTCATATGCTATACTTGGCATTTCTGTCTTGATCACCTTCCACTACCCGAAAAAAAAAGAAAAGTCCAACAAGAGATTTTTGCCTCCATGAAGGATATTAGCTTGAAATTATCATTGAAACTCGTTTCCAAGTCGTCACGGTCATGTTGCTAGGTCTATTTTCAAATTACTCATACATGCATACATTTTGATTTTATAGTCCCACCGTCTTCCAAATTACTCATGGATATGGGTTTTATCTTGTGGTTGGTGATTTTACTTGCGTTTTGCGGGTTTTCTTATGGAATTAAAAATCGAAGGTGACACTATTTTGAAAAAATTGTTTGGAAACGAAAAATGCATAAACATTCATTCCAAATGTGTAATGCACTTGGTTTTTGCAGTAATTCCTTAGTTCTTCCATCATTGAATGTGGAATCATACACAGAACATCGTGTTTTTATACATCCTAACAGAACATCGCATCAATAAATGAAAACATCATCATATCTTTGATGTTTCCAAAACACTGCTTATCTTGAGTGCTACCTTGCTTACCTTCTTGGTAAATGCTGTGCTTACTGCCGCATATTTGATAAATCACAAGGTAGGTGTAAGTCTTAGTTTATAAAGAAAAAAATATTGATAACAACCACAGATAGACATTTCTTTATCGTTAAAAAATCCTAAATTCGCTCAAAATTACCTATTGGTTATATATTTTCTTTCTTCGAGGTTACTATCGGTTGGTGTTAGGGGATGATCGGATACTATCATGAGGTGTTTCTTTTAGTGCAATTCTGATGAAACATGGTTAGCTGTTGATAGATTGGAAGACGATGGCGTATTTGAAAGATGATGGTGGGATTGGTTTTCTCAGTTTGAAAGAGATGAACAAGACACTCCTATGTAGGTGAATAGTCCGCATTTGAGGTGGTGACATCTCCTTGCTATGCAAACTTGTCAGGACTATTTATGGGGTTTCTTCTTAGTTTCCGGATCCAAGGGAAGTTGGGAGCTTGCCGTTGACATTTTGGAAGGGGGTGTGGGGTGTTGCCTGAGGTGCAACCAATGATGCAACATGTTTTGGAAGATGGTTGTGGTTTCTGTTTTTGGCATGATGATAGGTTGGAGGACAAGGTACTTGCAAAAAAGTTTCCTCATTTGTTGGCTTTGGCGTTTGATCCTGATGTTACCATGGACCATGACTGTGACGTAGGACGTGAATTTCTTTTCCCATCTTTTCATTTTGATCTTACAGATCATAAGGTGGTGGGCCATATGGTGTTGACAGAGTCGTTGGATAGGCTTGAGGGTCTCCTTTTAGGACATGATCATTAGTGCTCGGTTGATGGTATGTTTCGGTTTGGAAGGCTTACAAGGCTATCTGCAGGATGATGGCTTTTGATCCCAGGGGATCACTGCTGACTGTAAGAGGATCTTGAGCTGGAAAGTGTCGATAAGGATTAAGGTCTTTCTTTGGTTGCTGAGGCACGGGAGGGGTGGTGATTGCGATGAGGCGAGTATGTTTCTTCCGTAGTGCTAATCTGGAACATGCCCGTTGCTTGGGGGTCAATGAGGTTGTTTATCACCTGTTCTTCAGGTTTGAAAGCTCCAAGGGCGTTTTGGGAAAAGTGTCTTGCCTGGAGCTGACAACTAATTGTGCCGTTGTATCTAGGATTATCTTGGCTCATGTTGGCGTGGTTCGGAGGTGGATAAAACCATGATTGTGGTTGTGGAGCGGGCTCTTTGGTTAGCCATGTTCCAAGTTGTGTTCCGACAGTGTATTTTATATTGAGAATGTGGTAGAGCATGATGATTTTTTCGATGTGTCACGGTCCTTGTAAATTTGGCTAGTAATCTTGTACTTGTAACCTTGTAAACTAATGAAGAAATTTCCAGACTGCACATTTGCGATGTCTTGCCCTTTTCCTTTTAAAAAAGAAAATCAAATTTAACAACTTTTAAACTGGACACATTATAATACATATGTACTATATATTGTTAAACATGTGACTGTAATTTTTGATCAAGGACTTGTGAATATGCAATATTCTTCGTTGAAATGCCTTCAGTCCTAACTTCTCTGTTCAACTCATTATAATGCAGAGCTTGCTACGTGACCTCCCTTATGTTCGCCCGCCGTCTGAAATGGTTCTCTTTTCCTGTTAGCAATCCTGTGGGGGAATGGGTGCATTGGACTTGGGGAGATGCCCTTGAAACAAAATGCATACATGGAGGACTAACTAAATGCATTCACTTTTTAATATTATTTTTTTGTACTAATCAAACGCATTCAATGGTATACAAAGTATGTATGTGATTGTATAACTTATTTGTGTCTAACATATATGAGAATATAACATATGTTGTGAGTCTTGTGAGTAATATGTGGGTGTATAATATATGTTATGCGACTAACATATATGACTATATAATATATGTTATACAATTCTCACATATGACTGCATAATATATATACATGAGTGTAAATACATTGAATTGTTAATATTGTATTATAAAATACCATTACTTATAGTTATAAATCATGTACTATAAAAGATTTAACTTTCAAACCACATACCAGATCTGAGGTGATGCCTCAGGACCACCTTGGTGCCTCAGTTCCTCAATGCATGCGAGGCGCAGTCTCAAGTGGACTGCCTTTGGCTTTGGATTCTAGAGTAGGGATGCCACTATTGTTGGTAATATGCGAGTCTTTACCACCAATCATCTTCTAGATAGTCATGCGGGAAGATATAAAGCCAGATTTGTTGTCAAAAGCTATACTCAGCATGATGCGGATTGTTTTGAGACCTTTCCTGTTGTCAGCCATCCAACGATGCGTATTCTGATCATTGTTGTTGTCCATCTAGTATGGTTACCTCATCAACTTGACGCGAAGAATGCATTTTATATGGTAATATCCATGAAGATGCATATATGCAACAACTTCTCTGATTTGAGACCAATGGGGATGTATCATAATGTGTGTAAGCTTTGCAAAGTAATTTATGGCTCAAATAGAGTTTTTAAAAAAATATCAGGCACAGAGTCCTTCCGAAAGTTAGTAAGTAAGATGTGCATTTTTTCTGAATAATAGATATTTGGATGGTTAAGAGAGGGTTGGAATGGTAAATGTGATATGATATTATTTATATGTTAAATTAGTTGTATTTATAATTAGAATATTGGCAAAATATTTTCGATTAGATTATTTTTTGATGTTTTGTTTGATTTGAGGATGGTTATTTTATTATAATAAAGATAACGTGGGAGCCACACCATAAATTTCCAACCTAGAAATGTAGGAACAGAGATGGGGTAACCCGAACTCAAACATGGTTTGCATCATGCATAATTGTTTACTCTCAGGTAAGTGGTAACTAAACGAGTTTGCCCTACGGTGTTATTGGGAGATCATCTTATTTGGAGTTAGTCTCCATCCATCCCTCTTTTCTCAAATTTTATATTTCAACACCTCGTCCCCATTTTTCTCTTATTAGAATTATTATATTACAATTATATTTGTAACCTTCCGGGTTCCATAACCCTTAACCCTTTGGGTTCCGTAACTTTTAACTCTTCGAGTTCCGTAACCCCTCGGGGGTACTTATGTATTTTTACTCTTGTTCTCTCTAGGGTTTTCTCTCTATATAAGAGACCCTAGCCTTATGGAATAGACATCACATTCCTTCCTCTTCTCCACATGGTATCAGAGCAACGGTCCTAGACAGGGGGTTCTGATCTAAAATCCCCACCGCCACCTTCAAGCCTCGCAAAAGCCTGTGCGGGGCCCTCTTCCCAGAATTAGGGCCCACGCAAGGCCCTCCAATCGCCTCTAGTGCAACAGCCCTCCCGCTAGCGCTACCCGACGCTTTCAGGACCCCCTACGAAGGTCGTCAACCCCACAGCTACCCTCCACGGGTACCGTAGGACTTTTTGGAGATCCAAAACTCATCGCGGATCGCTTCCAAGAATCCTGATATGCTGTCCATTGGGGGGTTTCAGCCCTTCGTCAAGGGCAAACACGAGTTTTAGGGTATTTTTTTAGCTCTTATATGCATCCTTAGTTGATCACAGGATCGTCTTTCTATTTTAAGACCACCATGGCGTCTTCTTCTACCGAGACAAAGCCCTTGGCCACAAATATTATGGCACAAGGCACTACCATCAAACTCAAGGGCACAGAAAATTACGTGCTCTGGTCTCGATCTTATATGGTATTCATTGGTGGTCAGAGGAAACTTTACATTTTGACTAAAGATCCTTTAGATGAAAAGGACAAAGAGTACGACAACTGGCAAACTGATAACTATTTGGTTATCAACTGGATGACCAACAGTGTTGAGGATCGTATTGCCTCAAATCTTCTTTACAAAAATACGGCCAAGGAAATGTGGGAGGATCTCGAGCAAACATACTCCCAAAAGAAGACGAAGTCACACCTTGCAGATATTTACAGGCGAATCTGGTCGGCATCTCAGGGTGATTCCACCCTCATCGAGTACTACATGCATCTATCCAGTCTGTATGAGGAGCTTGCAATATTCCAGCCCTCATGTTGCACCAAACAGATACAAGAGCATTCTGACTGGCAGGTATACCGCTTCCTTGATGGCCTGCATTCTAGGTACCATGCAGCGAATGAGCAATTTCTTATATCAGACACACTGCCAACAATGAAGGCCATTTTTGGCCGACTTGAGGAGCTCGAGACATCCGCTGCCCGACCTCCTGTCTTACCTTCAACAGAGAACTTTGCACACATCGCCTCATCTGGGCGAGGAGGCAGATACGGCTTGCGAGGAGGATGCGGTCGCGATCCAAGTCGTGGCCGTGGACGGGAATCTGGACGAGGCCGTGACTTTGGTCGTGGTCGTGGGCGAGACTCTATTGCCCCATGCACTCACAGTGGTAGGTGGAACCACCCGGCTGAACGATGCTGGCAAAAGTTTGGTGTACCTTCTTACCACGCCAATAATGCTTGCCTATGATGTAGAAGAAGCATCGCCTTCCTCCAGGGGCAAGACTGTTCATCTTAATGATGCAGATTACTCCCGCCTAATGCAGATCCTTCAGACTCCAGGGCCTACCACCACTAGTAACACTACAACTGCTGCTCTGGCCACTCCTTCAGGTACCATAGCCAACTCTGCTATCACTTCTACTCCAGCTTGGATTATTGATTACGGCGCCTCTACTCATCTCACTGGAGAAGGTAGTCTGCTCACCTCTTCCATACCATCTACCTCTGTGAAGTCAGTTCGAGTTGCTAATGGGACTCAATCACAGATTACTAGTGTCAGAACTATGGAATTCTCTTCCAAACTCCGGCTTTCGGGGGTTCACTGTGCTCCTGATTTTCCTCTTAGCTTGTTGTCAGTTCACAAGCTTTGTGATGAGCTTCATTGTCGTGTGATATTTGATGAGTCTTGTTGTTATTTTCAGGACATTCGGACGAGTCAGATTTTTGGTGGGGGTCATGAGAAGAACGGCCTATATTACCTTGACATACCCTCAGACTCCAATTTTGTTGGTGCTGCATCTATCTCCGAAGATCCGCTCCTATGACATCGACGCCTTGGACATTCCTCTGCCAAGGCCATCTCCATGATGTTTCCTGAACTCTCTGCTCTGAAGCCCTTTTAGTGCGAGGCATGTGAGTTCGGGAAACACCATAGAACTTCGTTTCCTGTCCGTACTGAGTCTCGTAGTACTGTTGCTTTTCATCTTATTCACTGTGATGTTTGGGGACCTTGTCCGATCCGCACATTAAGTGGTCATCGCTATTTTATAGTTTTTGTTGATGATTATAGTCGATCTTCTTGGGTCTATCTAATAAAGGAGCGTTCGGAGATTAATCAGATTGTTAGAAATTACTTTCAATATGTTAAAACTTACTTTTCTAGCATTGTTAAGATCATTCGTACCGACAATGCTCTTGAGTTAACCCAACATGACTTGACCTCTTTCTTTGCATCCCAGGGAACTGTTCACCAAACATCATGTCCATATACCTCACAACAGAATGGTATAGCTGAGAGGAAACTCCGACACTTGCTAAATGTTACCGGATCTCTTCTTAGTCAAATGAATGTTCCTAAACAATATTGGGGAGATGCTATCCTTACTGCAGTGTATCTCATCAACCGTGTTCCTTCATCAGTTCTCAAAGGGGCAACTCCATTTTCCTTACTTTATCCTACTGAGTTTCCTTTTCCCATACCTCTGCGAATTTTCGGTTGTATTGCCTTTGTTCATAACTTTCATGCAACTGACAAATTATCCTCTCGTGCCATCAAATGCGTCTTTCTTGGGTACTCGTACCCAGAAAGGCTGTGGCTACTATGATCCTGTTGGACGTCGATACTATGTATCTGCTGATGTCACTTTCTTTGAGCAAACAAGTTATTTCACACAATCTTTATGTGACATTCCTCTGGACCTCCCTCCTCCACCAATCGTCTCTACTCGCCTGCGTACCTCTATACCTCCTACACCAGTGTCTGTACCTTTGCCTGTTCTTTTTATGCAGGATGATATGACCACTTCAAGTGCTCCCACCACTGCTGTCCCAGATGTACCTGGGGAACTTCCTATAGTTCTACGCAAGCAAAAAAAAGAAAATGTACGTATTACCCCATGTCACATTTTACTTCTACAGATGGTTTATCTAGCTGTGACAAGAGATTTGCAGATGCTCTTAATGCTATTACCGTTCCAAGAGATCATTTCAGTGCAATGCAAGATCAAAGTTGGCGACATGCCATGGATGAGGAGATGGATGCACTTACCTCCCGCTGGTACGTGGGATCTTGTGCCGTGCCCCCGGGAGTTCGCCCTGTGGCATGTCGATGGGTCTTCACGACCAAACAGTCGCCTGATGGTTCTATTGACAGGTTGAACGCCAGACTTGTTGCAAAAGGTTTTACACAAACCTTTGGAGTTGATTATTTTGAGACCTTCTCGCCTGTTGCCAGAATGGGGTCGATACGTACCATTCTTTCTGTTGCTGCCAACAAGGCTTGGCCCATTTATCAACTTGATGTGAAGAATGCCTTTCTTTATGGTGATCTTGAGGAGGAGGTCTACATGATGCAACCGTCGGGGCATGCAATCGAGGGGGAGCATGTATGTCGACTACGTAAGGCCATTTATGGCCTGAAGCAGAGCTCAAGGGCATGGTTTGACAGGCTCACTACGGAGCTCAAGGGCATGGTTTGACTGGCACGATTATCCTTGCTGTCTATCTTGATGACATGGTTATCACATGAGATGATATAGATGGTATTCAGGAGACCAAGGCCTTCCTCAAGAAGGTCTTTATCACGAAAGATCTCGGCCAACTTCGTTATTTTCTTGGCATCGAAGTAATACGCACTACGGAGGGGCTCCATCTTTCACAGAGAAAGTATTGCCTCGATATTCTGAATGAGGCAGGACTTCTTGGATGCAAGCCATCTGGCATCCCTACAGAAGTGAGAAAATATTCAGCATCTACTGATCCAGCATTTGAGGATGCAACACGATACATAAGCTTAGTGGGAAAATTACTCTATCTCACTGCTACGAGGCCAGATATATCATATGCTGTGAGCAGAGCCAGTAAATATATGGAGAAGCCTCTTTATAGTCACTGGTAGGATGTTCTTTTGATTCTTCGATATTTGAAGGAATCTTCCGAACGTGGACTTTTCTATGGGGTGAATGGACACACTAATATCTCTGCCTATACAGATTCTGACTATGCTAGCTCTCCTGAGGACCGCCGATCCACTACAGGATACACCATATTTGTTGGGGATAACCTTGTCACTTGGCGAAGCAAGAAGCAGACAGTGGTATCCAGATCTAGTGCGGAAGCAGAATACAGGGCAATGGCTCAGGCCACATGTGAAATCACATGGCTTATTTCTTTCTTAACAGAACTTGGCATGTCAGTCGTCACTCCTGTACCCTTATACTGCGACAACAAGTCTGCCACATACATCGCCACCAATCCAGTTTTCCATGAGAGGACAAAACACATTGAAGTTGATTGCCATTTTATTCGTGATGCAGTATGAGAAGGACGAATCAGCACTCCACACATCTCCACTGAACTTCAACTTGCAGACATCTTCACAAAGGCTCTTCCAAGGAAGCGCCTAATGTACTTAGTATCCAAGTTGGGCATGATCGACAGATATGCTCCAACTTGAGGGGGAGTGTTAGAATTATTATTACAATTATATTTGTAACCTTTCGGGTTCCGTAACCCTTAACCCTTCGGGTTCCGTAACCTTTAACTCTTCAAGTTCCGTAACCCCTCGGGGGTACTTATGTATTTTTACTCTTGTACTCTCTAGGGTTTTCTCTCTATATAAGAGACCCTAGCCCTATGGAATAGACATCCCATTCCTTCCTCTTCTCCACATCTCTCAACCCACGAGTCTTGTCTCCCGATGCTGCCTTAATTTCTCATCCACAAATCCCTGTCTGCATCAGATATCTCTGACATTCCAACCCTTCTTATCATTCTGAAGTTCATTTGGGATAGTTTCCTGCTCACTTCTACATCTTAACTAATTGATCTGTCTTTACTATAGTTGTCCGACTTGCCGGAAATGTTTTCCCCTGGTACCTTCTTGTATTCTAGGTGTTTCAGATGATTTTTCGTGCTGCTACTTTGATGTCATGTATGCAAGATCAGTTTGTCATGGACCTTGCCATTGTACCTTATCTTTTGCCATGGGGAATCTCTCTTGTCGAATTGTCATTCAGGACAGTGGCCGGGATGTGGTTCCCAGATATAATTACTTTGGCAGAAGACATGGAGGCCGTGGTTGGTGGTTTGGACCTGCGGTCCTATGGGATGATGTTGTAACACTGATTCTGCTTAATTTTTTGAATTCATCAGGAGGAAGCAATGTGTCATGTATGTGTGTTTTATTTACAACTTCCAGAGAGACTTGTCCTTTTAAAAATAAAAATTCATTGAGAGAGGTATATTTCAGGTATTTCTTTCTTATTTAAAGGATCCAATACTTGAGTATGAAGAAATGCGTGAATGAAAGGAGATTTTTGAGTAGTCCTTTGGATACGATCCCATTTCCTTGTGTTCTTTATCCTATCTTACCCTTCATTCCTTTCTCATTGTTCTTGTTACACTAACTACGCAGGCTGTGCTCACTCCTCTCTTCACCCTATTCTTCTCACCCTCAAATTTCCCTCTATAAAAATCCCAGTTTTGCTGGGTGGAAAGATCATTAACTCCTAAATTTCAAGGAAAATCCATCTGGGCAGAGTTTCCAGGATCTTCAACAACTTCAATAGGAGATTGTATAAACCAACCTTCTTTGTAGACATGTTGGGACTTCAGAAGGATTGTAAATCAATTTAGATAGCAGAGGTCTTGGTGAAAATTATTTTTTTCTTTGTTTTTTGATTGGTTAGCGAGAAAAGGGTTGGGATTGTCGCGTGGTGGTTGAGGCAAGGTTTAGCTTCTTGGGCGATATGTACATAGGGAGATGGTGTTAGGAAGTGTTTTTTGAGGCAGATGTCAGGGTTGGGTTGTGGGGATCGCCGGGCTATTCACTAGGCATCGTGGCTATTTGTGGGGGAGGTGGATCATCTGCTGTGAAATCTCCTGCTGTAATGAAGGGGATCCGTCGGATGAGAAACATATGTCCCTGATAGAGGGTCGGATAGTCGGCCCCTTATCATGGGTGTTCTCTTGAGCTTATACACCTTGTTAACATCCTCATTTCACGCATCACCACGCATGCTTCCTTGCTCGCTCTGAGAATTCCCCCTTCAATGGTGACTCGATGTCCTCTTGACTCGATGATTCCTAGTGAAATCAGATTCTTCTTGACCGTAGGAATGTGTCTGACACCTATCAGAGTTCGCACTACTCCATCAAACATGAGGAATTGCACTGATCCAATCCCCTTGACGTGGTGAGCCTCTCCATCTCCTATCTTGGCCGTACCATCATTGCATGCCTAATATGTATTGAACCGCTCCCTGGATGAGGACATGTGATCTGAACATCCCGAGTTCAAAAGCCACCTTGAATCTGCCTTCATCTCCCTAGAGCACGCTAGCAAGTCTCCCTCGTAGACTGTAGTGGAATCCTCTTGGTCGGATTCAGAATCACCAACCTTCTTCTTTCCTTTATCCTTCTTATGTCTCTGACGATCAACTATTTTGTGACCCTCCTTGTCACAATAGAAGCATTCGATCGTACCTCGTGACTTGGATCGACATCTGAATCCTATCACCTTTGATTTTGAACACCTATCCTCAGTTGTCAGCACATGACCATCATCCGTTGCCTCATCCGTTGACCTCTGTCGAGACTCGTTCATAAGCAGCAAAACAACCGTCTTGTCCAATGTGATGGTCTTCATGCCATAGAGTAATGTCGTCATAATATGATCGTAAGGATATGGAAGAGAACTCAACAAGACGAGTGCCTTATCCTCCTCCTTAAAGAGAGATTCTCCTTCCGCATTCTTCTCTTCAAGTGTGAGCATATCTGTCAGAATCTTGTTGAATTCATTCAAGTGCACTTCAAGCTTTGTCCCATCGATCATCTTTAGATCATAGAGATTCTTCTTCATCAGTAGTATGTTCGTCAAAGATTTGTACTTGTATCGTCACTCGAGCTTTATCCAAACCTCTGCTGGATCCTCCAGACTGATGACTTCACGAAGAGTGTTGTCTGTCAAGAACAAATGTATTGTACTATTTGTGAGATTCCTAATCTCCTTCTACTCTTCCTCTTTCATCTTCTCTGGCTTCTATTCTTTATCATGGAGAGCTTTCAGAAGTCCTTCTCACGTGAGTATGTTCTTCACCCGTTGTTGCCATAAGGTGAAGTCGTTCTTCCCGTTGAAGGGTTCCATGGAGAACTATGCGCCCCTTGATGAAAATTTTACCATCCGCTTTCCTATCATACCACTCGTCGTCGTTGAACCAAGCTCTGATACCCATTGATGGGACATGAGCCGTTATCGTCTCCTATCGGATACCAAATGTTGGGGATACAAACCCCCCTAGATATGGAAGCGGACGCGCAATTGACTACCACAACGAAAGTACGTGAAAGAAAGAACAATCAGATATAACTGTGGTCGGTCACCTCTTGCGACCATCGGAGAAGAAATATAGAAGAATTAGTAGAACTCTCTTCTTACCTCTCTCTCTCCTCGCTCTCTTTCTCTCGTTTCTCTATTGGTATTCCCTCTTGCTGTGGTGCAGAGGTAATGCCTCCATCCCCCTCTATATATAGTCAGTTACAACCCCATAGTCCTATTTCCAATAAGACTATAAATAGAATACAATTCAACTACTATTATGATTAGGAGTTCAATCCCATTAAGATTCCTAATCCTAATTTAACTCTAATCCTAACAAGAAAACAAAAGAGAAAGCAATTGAGAAGTGTTGCCTATCTTCTTAAAGGCCATGTTGGCCCATTGTGAGCTTTGAGTAGCATTTTTATTGAAGCTATATGCTCCACATGTGCTTTCTTGTAAATCTTCCTTTGATGAATGAAAGAGAATACCCGAGCCTCTAAAATTATCGGGCATGGTACACAAAAGAGGAAGAGACAGCTTTCTACATTGGCCAATCTTCACACGGAAGTCTGGACTCCTCTTGGGTTCAAATAGGTCGTTTGCTTCTTATTCTTTCTTCTCCCGTTGACCAGAACTTAAACTGAGAGCTACCTTCGACGGGTAAATGGTCAAATGCACTGCTTTGTTATTAAACCTCGAAGTTCCTCAAGACATGTATGTAGCAAAACCCACCTAGTTGGTTTGGCTATGGACCTTTCACCAGAACAACCCAGTTTAAAATATTACCTATAGAAAAATTAGAATCATGACACGAACATGCTCGTGCTCCCTATAGGATTTGAAAGTGATATAGGGGAACCTATGCTTTTGAGCAAACCTTCAGAAACAATTTTTCCATTCTCTTTCGACCCAACCATCAGCAGAAGTGATTGACCTTAAGAGGATTTAGCAAGCCAATTAAGGTTGATGGTAACCCAAGAACATGGGGTTGACGCTGCCAAGGTAGTTCACGACTCGCCTGTAATCTGAACAAATTAAAATCATTTCTTGCTTTCTACATCTATCGCCTGAAGCATACACCTGGGATCTCAGAGGAAGTCCGTAACAAAAGAGGGCATCCCTGTTATCATCCGGCCTAACCACCCAGCATCTGGTTCGCCATTGTCGTGATGAAGTAGTCTACACATCCGAGAAGCTGTGCTTTCTGATGGGTGCTCCAAGGAGAAGTCCCGATGAGGTTGCAGGCTCTTGTAAAATCCATGTCCCGAAGAGCTCTCTTTCTGGACGTCCTCCCAAATGACAGATGGATGATATCGATGGACATCATTTTCAAGCGGATATCTGACAATCAAATATCCGATAAGTTACAACTTCTCAGATTGATTGAAGCCCTGCTACGCGTCTTATCCATGTCGTCACCCACCCGTAGGAGGAAGAACAGAGGATTTGATTTAAGTCTCTCACTCTGCACTTCATGTAATGCCTTTTGAAATCAATGAAAGAGATTGTTCGAGCCGTACAAAATCAACATAGGATTAGTTGAGTATGGGGAACGAGTGAGGAAGAATGGACCATGGAAAGTGCCAAGGAATATTTTCTTATGATCACAGCGGGTTTGACATGTATACCCCCTGTAAACTTTTCCAATTATATGCCAACTCATCTAAACATCATATACCCACTGACCTCGACAAACTTATTATCAACTCTTGCATTGAAGATCCTGTTAAGGTCAATTAAAAGTATCAAAAGATACGTCATAAAATCTTGCTTTCCTGCAGTAGTAACAACTTGACTCCATGCTCGTATTTCCTCTGTGCTATTGCAACCTCGGCACACCTGTCTGACTGTCTCAGGCTCACCACACACCTCCACCTCCGCATCAACGCCTCCTCCACGTGCGCCCGAGACACTCGTTCTTCTCACGTAGGAAAACCCGACGAGGGTCTGGATGTCAAACAGAGCATACAGAAGCTTGCTTCGTCCAAACGCCCTTTATTAAACGGGTATAATTGTCCAAATCACAGACAAAATCTAATCAAGGTATCACATTCTTGTCCAGAGTTAAGTATGTGGATCAATCATATGATACGTTCGGAGCTTCAACAATTGCATTGAAAGTCAGTGTCTGCTATATGGTTTTATAACTGGGGGCATCGGTCTCGTCTGATGCTTCGATGATGATCTAACGGTCATCATCCACCCTCAAAGCAGTTTCTTTATTGTTGGATTATTTTTAGCGGTGGATGATCATTACCAAAAGGCCATCATACAAAATTATAGATTTGCACCCTTCTGGTTGTCTCTACTTTTTTTGCAATTACATGTATGCTCCTATATATTCTTTAAAATGACAATACTGCCTTTCTACTGGTGTAAAAATATAGATAAGTGAGGGATAAGTATTATTGAAAAAACTTGAAAGGACATACGTGTACAAATCTCTTTATAAAGAAAAAAAAAAGACGAAGGGTTACATGGTCCAGTCATTCTCTCTGGGAAGAATAAGATAACCACATGGATGCCAACTAATGGATGAAAAGAACATGCCATTAGTGTAAGTGGCCATCCTGATGCCGACCTATGTGCAGAGGTGTCTTCTGATGAAGGCGTTGCCTAATGATATGATTCTGTTTTTTTGGGTTCGCAAGCAGCAGTACTATAATACAAACTAGTCTTTGTAAATTGTAATCATAGGTATCTCTACTAGAGTTAAATTTTAGGCTGGAATTGCAAAAAATCATTGCAAAAAAAAACGATATTTATTGGGTTGCACTATTTGGACTGTTGTACAATGTAAATCAACCGGTAACAATTAGTTGGCTTTGACTCCAATTGTACAATTATCTAAACTTCTTATGTTTAAGTTGTAAGATAGTATAATTCACCCAAACTCTGTCCCGTTCGGTAGGAGAATAAGCAGGAATAAGGATGGGGAATAAGGGGAATAAGGGTCTATTCTCCGTTCGGCTGGAGGATAAGAATAAGGAGAATAAGGTGAAATAATGGTAGGTAAGGTGGGATAAAGATAGGAATAAGAGTGAAATAAGATGAAATAATGGGGAATAATCGTACCACGGGGAACCGTGTTGGGGGCTTATTCCCCTTATTCCATTCCCCCTTAACCTCCTACCGAACACGCCCAGTATTACATGGCGGACTATATCTTCAGATAGCACTACATATATTCGCAACGCTCTTATTGTTATACTTCATTATTTGTTTAAATATTTTGAATTGATACTGTTTGGAATGCTCAGCAAGTAAGAGAGTGGATTATAAGTGATGAAGGAAAAGTACTTGACAACTTGAGCTTAAAGAGTTCACGACGACCGTAACTATAATGCCTCGGTGCAGTATCGAAAGAGATTGCAAATAGTATTGCTTGTGGGGAGGGGGGCATCAATCACTGCCCTTCCTTGAATATTATTATTTTGGAGGGACCACGAGCCCTCCTTGATTATTATGTCACTAGTGCAATGTATTAGGTTTTTAATAGGGCCCTTCTCTAATTGTATAATAAATAGGATTGCCAGAGAAAGGTTGCAGATGCATTTAATGGTCAATTGGTAATTTGGTAGAGCAACATGGTTATTATTTTGGAGGCCTTGGTTTGAAGCTACCTTCCTCAATTTTAGTTTTTTATATATTTTATCCAATCACTTCTAAAGTATCAAAATTTTAAGGATTTTTATCAGTTGTGTCCCTCTGAGATATTGCAATATTAGTTATGCCCCTCTTTTTTTGGGAATATCAGTTATACCTCCGACTTCTTGTCGTTCTATCATTTATGACCGTCGGGTTAGTTATCGTCGTTCCCCAATGAAACCGGACGTTAAATTTGGGGACACAAGTAGAATTAATATAAAAAGGAGGGCTAGAGAGTCATCCATGTATCTTCCTCCTCTGCCATCTTCTTCCTCCTCCTCCTCCTCCCCCTTCTCTTCCTCTTCCCCAGCCTCATGCTCCTCCACCGCTTCCTCCCCTAGCCCCCCCAACTCCTACCTCTACCCCCAGCTCCTTCCCCCTGCCCCGCGCCTCCCCCTTCGCCCTAAGCTCTACCCCATCACCCCCACCTCCTCCACAGCCCCCCACCCCCTCCTCCCCAGCCCACCGCTTCCAGCCAGTGACGAAGAGGGGGGGGGGGCTTATCTCCCCGCCCCCACCCAGCTCCCAACCAAACTCCATATATATGTTTAATATATAGTATAATATAATCTAAATACATTATTTAATAATTAAAATTTACATGTTATGTATAATAGCCTCCCATATCTCAACAAACGGGGCTACCCCCAGAGGGAGCTAACTTGGCTCCCCCTGCGTCATTTCACCCATTTTTTGAAATGTCTTCCGTGAATACTCATCACTATATCCCTATATTATGCTTCACATTTCGTGCGAAACAGAGACTCCTACGACCTCCATCCAGACAATCATATTTTAACGACAACAGAATTACTAAAAATGACCCTTCTGGATAGAGGCCGTACGAATCTCTATTTCGTGAAATTTGAATTACATAATATAAGGATACATTGATGAAAATCCATGGAAGAAATTAAAAAAAAACAGACGAAATGATGCCGGGGAGCCAAGTTAGCTATACCCCCAAGGGGGCAGCTCCATTTTACCCATATATATAATCTAATTACAATAGTTACCTGTTAACATTACATGATATGCATAACCGGATATTGATACATCCGTATATGTCCTCATCGTACCTGTTTATAAACCGTCACGAATATATAGTTTTTATTTTAACATATATGATATAAATAATGATTTTTTCCTTTGCATATACAGATATGGATTTGGATACCTCTCACTTTTTTGGATCTTAAAACAGATATGGTTACATATTTTTCTAGTATATACATATATGAGGACATATACATATTTGTATCCGCATGTTTGCAACCTTATTTTTATCTGCATCGATTTTAAAATAGTATGCATATAAATGTACATATGTCAAATATGTATAACAAATATGATAAGGGATTGGTAGACTTATCTATATTTTGCATCCTTATAAGTAAAAGGTATTGTATAATGTCATTTGTTTGAACATATTAAATCTAATGGAATTGGGTAAAATGGGGTTGCCCCCAGGGGCAGCTAACCTAGCTACCCCGCCTCATTTTTCCATTTTTTCATTTTTTTGAAAATAAAATCATGTAAATTCATTATTATATCTCTATATTATGCTATTCAAGTTTCGTGAGAAACAGATACTCCTACGACCTCCTTCCAAACATGGTCGATTTAAAAAATCCTACAACCATTAAAAAATGATTGTATGGATGGAGGTCGTAGAACTCTCTATTTCTCACGAAACTTGAATGACATAATATAAAGATATAGTGATGAATTTTCATAATTTTATTTTTCAAAAAAATGAAAAAATATGGGGAAAATGGAGGCGGGGGGAGCTAAGTTAGCTACCCCCAGGAGGCAACCCCATTTTTTCCAATGGAATTACTTAATATCACATTGATAAATATGTATTTCATGACATGAAGAGTGTTGTATGAATCTTTTTGTCAATACGATGTTTATAGATATTATTTATGTCCGATTATAAGTTTAGATGGGTATTTTTTTGTAAAAATACCTTCGCAATATTAGTTTTCAATCAATTATGAAATTATTGGAAGTTCGCCTTTTAGATTGAATTCGTTTCCACACACTCAACCTCATAAATTGAAACTTCCGTCAATGTTCTACATGTCCTCCGAATTTCTCTCAAATCCGATGCCATTTCCAATTTTATCTTAGTGGTTAAAAGTCCAAGAAATATTTAAGCAACTTAAATCCCATTTAAAAGAGAATCGGACTCTTTACCATTTATATAAAATAGCAAATGATCGTGGATTTGAGCGAAAATCGGAGAATATGTATAACATTATTCGAAGATTCTATCTATAAGTTGGATTTTAAGAAACAAATTTGAACAAAATAAATACAGCATCTCCTTTATAGCTCACATTACAATAGAGCAACCCCTCCGGAAATATTAACCACTAAAATGATAAGGTAAATTAAATAAATAATTTGCCCCCTCCATCTAAATAATTTAATCTCCCATGAAGGAATTTTTTGGCTTCGTCCCTATCCAGCCCCCCCTTCCGCTCCCTCCTCGCCAGCCCAACCCTCTCCAACCCCTCCTCGGCAGCCGGCCCCTACACCTCCTCCTCCGCCCCCTCCTCTCGCTCCTCCTTCCACCCCCTCCTCCCCAGACCGATCCTCTACAGTCCTTCCTTCAACCCCATCCTCCCCAGCCCGCCCCTGCACTTCCTCCGCCGCCCCCTCACCACCAGTCGCTGCCTGTAAAGCATCGGACAACAAATCGTTACTTTGTAAATCATGAGACCTTTGTCCCAGACTTGTCCTGAACCGATACAATCCAGGATTATACTAAAATTTTCCGGTCCGATTACATGACCAAATCGACAAAGAGTGCCAATCACAAAGTCTCTGTGTAGGTACTTGATTGGCGTTCGATTGGCCTTTGGCCGCCATGTCCAGATTCGTTTAGTATTCTGCTATGCTAACTCGATAGACTTCCCATTAAATTCCTTAGAAATAAAAACACTTTAGCCTTCAGATGGAAATCAGGGACTCAGTGAGCCCGGTTCCAATCAGTTGGATCTCAAATTCAAACACACACACACACACACACTACACATCAAAGATGGTGCTTCCTGTACCTTGCACCCCTTCAGCACACTCCTTGAGGCTACGCTCGACTTTGCGGAGAGCACCATCATCTCCTATGAGTCTCCATTAGGTGGAACCTCGGTACCTTGAGCTTCTCGACAACCTCTGACATTTCCCAATAGAACTGGGATCAAAGGGGTGGAGGAGGAGGGCCGAAGGAGGAGGGCCGAGGGAGGGGCATAGCTGATATTGCAATATCTCAGAGGGGCTCAAATGATAAAAATCCAAATTTTAAGTATAATTTGATATAAATATATATTTGAGTTCATTTATCTCTCCATTGTTTCTAACACTCGTAAATAAAAATAATTATTGTTTCCTTCTGACCGCGATTTTTTATTTCAAAATTTCACTTGATAATTTAGCATGTTTGGGATGGATTTAGAGATGCTTAAATTGTTAGATTTATCAAATTTTAAAATCACCATTAAAATACTAATCCAGTTGAAAATCTAACCTTAATAATATATTTAAATTGTAAAAATTTTAAATCTGTTTAAAAAAATCATTTGAAATACATTTTTTCTCATTTTTTGAACATGCATAGTAGTTGTATACTCTAGAAAGGCTCAAGTTCAAGACTGTACGTGGAACCTTCGCCTCATACGGCTCCTCTAGTAATGGAGGGGGAGGTTGATGAGGCTTGCGCGTTTAAGGTTGTTGCACATGTTCCTAACCTAGCCCATCATGAAAATGCTATTTAATCCCCAGACATATGCTTGCCACTCCCCCAAACATCGAAAGAAGATGCACCTAGCACGGCTAAGATCTACTCAATTTCAGGAGTCTCTAAACACTGCTTGGGGTTCTGAAGGGGGAATGGGGAAACTCCCAAAAGAAATGTACGTAGCGTATGTAGGGCTTCTTCGAGGAGGGTGATGAACTCGAACGAAAAAAAAGACATGACGAAAGAGTGCTATGCTTCTTTCCTCAGGTCGAGCGAAGATTGACCCTCGAATGCAAACGTAGAAGGGAGCTTGACTGCAAGACCCTTGGGTAATTATTGATGATTGTAAGTAGATTTGAACCTAGCAAGTTTATGGAATGATTTTCCTCGCTCGGATTTAAGTTCTGGATATTACACATAATGTCACATTGACATCCTTTTATGATATGCACGTTCATCCTGATTTCATTAGGTTTTTATAATTTCACCATCTATTATGTAGATGTTACCATGCTTGCAAGCCAACTGGTCGCTTTGGTGTTTTGGCTGACTGAATATTGACTACTTGATCACAATGGTTAGTTGATTTTTTAGGATATTTACACCCATAACCCTGAGTAATTTGGTAATTACCCCAGGAATCCTCGATAATCACGAATTACATCAGGAATCCCGAATAATCGCTCCGTTTTACATCCATAACCTTCCGTTAGTTTGGTCCATTAACTCAACTAGAGGGCTGAGTTAATCTAACCAATCAGTGATTTAACGGTTGGTGGCTGGCTTTGGCTGGGGCGGACTGCGAACAGGGGAGGAGGAAGAGCTGGGCGCAGGGTTCTCCAGGAGGAACGGGGGGGGGGGGGGGGGGGGGGCTCTCCAGGAGGGCTCAGGGGGAAGGGGGTGGACTGCGAACCGGGGGCGGGGTCTCTTCCAGGAGGAGCACGCGGGGGAGGGGGGCTTCGACGCTGGCAGGCGGGGCTCAGGGGGGAGGGGATGGACTGCGAACCGGGAACGGGGGTTCTTCTAGGAGGAGCGCGCGGGGTAGGGCTCGGGCGGGAGGGGGATGGCCTGCCAACCGGGGGCAGTTGTAGGAGGAGCGCGCGCGGGGCTTCGACGATGGCAGGCAGGGGGAGGGGGGAGGGGATGGACTGCAAACAAGGGAGGGGTGGAGCTGGGCGCGATGCTCCATGATGGCCGGGGGCGGTTCCAGGAGGGGGGGGGGGGGGAGGCGGCGCTCCATGATGGCGGCAGGGCGCGAGCCTCCGGGGGGGGGGGGGGGGGCTGCGTCGATGCGGGCGGCTCGGGCGTGAGGGGGGAGGGCTTCGTCGATAGCGGGCAGGTCTCGGGGGGGGGGGGTGGAGGAGGGGGTGGACCGCAAACAAGGGAGGGGTGGAGCTGGTTGCGGTGCTCCATGATGGCGGGCAGGGCGCGGGTCTCCCCAGGGGGTGGCTTCGTCAATGGCGGGCAGGGCACGGCGGGGAGGGGAGGGGGGGAGTGGGGGTGGCTGCGAACATGGGAGGAGGGCGCTCCACGAGGATGGCAGGGGGGGGGGGGGAGAACTGGGCTCCTCGGTGGGCGGGGCTGAGGGAGGAAGGGGCTTCGAGGAGGAGGTTCCTCGCCGGCAGGGTCTTCCAGGAAGAACTCGGGGGTTGCTGCTTGTCGGGGCCGAGCAGGACGGCTTACAGCTCGCATGTGGGGGCCGGATGCGCAGGGGAGGGAGAAAGTTGGAGCTCATATGCGGTATAGGCGCAGGCGGAGTGGGCATGGGACGAGCAGAAAGTCTTGAGGCTTGCCTGGGAGAGGGACCATCATTTTGTTTCATAGAATGACATCATGTTATAAATATGATGTCTTTCGAAGGGCAAAATGGTCAACATATTACCTTTTCCGTCAGAGTTAACGGAGAATTCAGACGGAAATTGACACATGGTTATGCCATGTAAAGGTTAAGCATTATTGGAGGCTCTGGATGTAATTCGTGATTATCGAGGGTTCCTGGGGTAATTACCAAATTACTCAGGGTCATGGGTGTAAATATCCCATTTTTTTGATAACCTTTATTTTTTGAGAAAAACAAGCTTGATCTAAGATGCTTTATGCGTGATTGAAATATATAAGATTATATGTTAAAAATAATATTATATATTTAAAGTAATTAAAAAATAATACAAAACTGACTAAAGTCCGACTAAATCTGACTAGCTGTCTAACTGACGATTAATCTTTAATCGGTGACTCGATGGATTGAATATCGATTGTCGACTTTTGCAAGCTCGGTACTTGTTACCGACATGAAGAGGATGATGCTATTTTGCTCTTATGATCACTCTCTTTGTCAATCTATTCCTACTCAAGTCCATGCATAATGTGCAATTTCCTGCACAATTGGATCTCATAGTTTGCATTTCCTTCCTGATCTGCTTTGTGGATCCGTATGCACTCTCCCAATCTTTCTTATGCATACGTAGTCTCCTCCTCTTATCCTATTTATTCTGGGTAATATTTCAGATTATATATCCTTTTGAGTATATCTAACACCAAGTGTGTCTCATCGTGGTTGCCAGGCACCATCTTGGTTTCTCCCAATAGAACATGGTTGATCATGGATGCTGGCAAGTGATCGTGAATGATTTGTGGGTGATTCATAAGGATCATTGGTCCAAGCTAGTTCAAGAATGGGGGTCCATTAGGGCTTACTTAACGAATCCTAAACAGAGTTCTATTAAACTAACCCAAAATCTTATTAAACAGACACACTGTAAACATATATATTTTACAGAATGAAACATTTGTCTACCTGGATTGGAGACTCTGCTATCCAAGTTTGCTGCAATCTGGTTAGTTTTGTTGATCTGATATAGGTGTTTGACCTTAAGTATTATTACAAACAATCTGATAATATTAAGAACATGTTACATGTACGAACATCGTGATTAAAAAAGATTAAAAAAAACAAAACGCTAGCATGTCGAGCTGGTAGAGGTGTGAGACCTATAGTAATGCCATGTGAGGCCTGGCTGAGTTTGTAGCCTCTGCACTCCTTACTCCACTGCTCAAACCGGACAACGGCATACGTCCTATTGCTGTTGGCACTATCTGGAGGCGTCTTGTATCCAAAGTTGCTATGACAGGGGTCGGCAAGGAGACGTCTAAATATCTCAACGACTTTCAATTTGGAGTTGGTGTATCTGGAAGAGCGGAAGCCATCTTACACATCACCAACCGTCTTTTGAGCAAACTTCACGGGGACAGGTCTCTCTCTATGCTTACGGTGGATTTTTCTAATGCATTCAACTTGATAGATAGATCTCTGATGCTTAGTGAAGTTAGGAGGAGATGCCCCTCTATTTCTTCATGGGTAGAATTTATTTATGCTCAAGCCGCCAGATTATATATTGGAGACAATTATTTGCGGTCATCAACAGGAGTGCATCAAGGTGACCCTTTAGGCCCCCTTCTTTTTTCTCTAGCATTGCACCCACTTATTCATGAGATCAGAGACAATTGTAAACTCCTACTTCATGCTTGGTATCTTGATGATGAGACAATCATTGAGGACACTTTAGAGGTGGCCAATGCACTTAACATTATTCAATGCAGGGGTCCAGAGATGTGGCTTATTCTAAATATAAAAAAACAGAGCTTTTCTGGCCCTCATGTGATGGTCAGAAGATCCGAAAAGGGTTGTTTCCCTTGGATATTGGGAGGCCGGTGCTAGGTGTGAAGTTGTTTGGAGGAGCTGTGAGTAGGGATAAAGACTTTATTGAAGATTTAGCTATGATGAGGGCTACCAAGGCTGTTGACTTAATGCATTTACTTTCTCAGTTGGATGATCCATAAAGTGAGCTACTTCTATTACGATCTTGTATGGGTACTGCCAAGCTTATGTTCAACTTACGGACATGGCAACCTGCATATATGGAACGAGTCGCTACTTGGTTTGACAAAGGGTTACACGGAGCTATTGAGGATATTGTGGTTTGTGGAGGTCCTTTCTTTGGTGACCTTCAGTGGAGAGTGGCGTCGCTACCCATCAGACTCGGTGGTTTAGGTCTTTACTCGGCTATTGAGGCTTCTTCCTATGCTTTTGTGGCCTCCAGAGCTCAATCCTGGACGCTTCAAGACCACATGCTACGAGACAGCGGGATACATGGTATGGATTCTGATTTTCTTAATGCTTTGCAAGGCCTACGTGTCGCACTCCCATCTCTTGATCTTACATATTTTGCTAGTAAGGATATCGTCCCCCTAAAGTCCAGAATGCTTTGGGAGTTCCTTTTTTGGCAAAATAGTAAAAGAAATGAAAGTTGAGTTTAACATGACTGCTAGACAAAAAACAATTTTCCGATGTTTACAAGCTGAACATGCCTAAGATTTTCTTCTTGCCATTCCTGTTGAGGGACTTGGAATGCATATGTCACCCATTGAATATCGCATTATTCTCAAGTACCGCCTCATGATTCCTCTATTCCCACTAGATGAGGCTTGTCCTGTATGCCACAAATCCTGCTTAGATGCTTTTGGGGAGCATGCTGTTCATTGTCGCGAACTTACAGGTTTTAAATATAGACATGATCTTGTCAGGGATGTTCTTTTTGATGTACTCAGACATGCGGGGGTTGCTTCAAAAAAAGAAGCACCGGTGAATTTTTTAACTGATCCACAAGAGGGGAGATCGACACTTAGACCGGCAGATGTCTTAATATTTGGATGGGTTGGAGGAAAACATGCATGCGTTGATTTGACTGGAGTTTCTCCATTAGTGGGTCCGATAAAGAGTGATTTTGTTGCAGGATTCGCTGCACTAAAGTGGCTAAGCATGAGAAGGCCTGCATTGACAATCAACATGTATTCATTCCCTTTGGCTTTGATACATTTGGGTTCTTGGCAAGTGAAGCAGTGGAGCTCCTTAAGAGGATTCAAAAAATCATGCATAGCAATGTTATGGTTCCTAAGTCTATGAATGTTGTATTTCGAAGGATTGGATTTGCCATTCAAAAAGGATTGGCGGCGCAGCTTGTTGCACGTCTCCCGTCAATTTCTATGTAATATCTTGGAAAACTTTTGTTTAGTTTGAAATGTGGATACTACTGCAGATAGAACTATAGAAGTAGCTTGCGGTATTACGACGTTTGATAGTATTCAAGAACGAAGGCTGAGGGGTATTGGGAATCTTTTCTTTGTATTCATACGTTGCACGGGAAGTCGATGGTTCGCCATGTGCTACACGAGCAACTTGGATATCTTTTCCCTCCCAAGTAGAAACCAGAGACATGAACGCATCGATCCTTTTCCTTCAACGAGAGAAGTCGTATCACGTGGAATCGAGGATGCAGTCTTGATCCATTATATTATATTACATGTTGATGTTGGACAGCTATAATTTGAGGACTTATGGCATGTTTTCTCCAAGTCACTGTCTCTTTTTGTCGTCGGCAGTATGACTTTAGACGTTATGGACATAATTAAATTAAGAGGAGACTCAATTATTGTGAGGTATAAGTAATGTTAGCTCAGGACTCTGTCTCTTTGAGTGCGTCAAGTAGCTGATGGAAACGATTAGCTAAATTCGATCCTGTAATCCCAACCTCTAAGATGTCATCCAGATGGCTTGAGATAATCGGCTCCATATCGATTCACGAGCCATCATCAAGCTCAACGAGCATCAGATATTCAAACCTTTGATTATCCCAACAGTCTGTTCAGATTAATAAACGCGCGAGAACAGCAGAAAGAGCCATTCACCTGTAGGATATAGTCATGAAGGAAAATATATATCTTTTAGCCATGCACATCAGTTATGTCAGTGAATGATTTTCCAGTTTGACCTAATAACGTTACTTTTTATATGCATGAAGAGTCATTCCAATCTATATAATATTAGATGGTCGATAGTTTCAACCTGCATGGTTTTGAAGTAAGAGAAAGCTCGAGTTGTTGACTAATTTGTTATTGCGGTGACTTCGTCCACCATTCTCCTTTCTTTCATTTATTTGCTTGCTATAATTCCCTTCAAAGGCTACATTTGTTCCTGAGATGGAGACAGTATTTTAGACTTGAGAAAGTCGATTTTTTTAATTTACTTGCTGATGCTAATTGCGCTGCTCTGCTGATGTCGATGTTGCTGCTCACTTATGGCTTGTGTCGGGAGGTGCTGGGCATTTGGATTGCTACTGAAATCATTAGTATTGACGGTTGATTGTTGAGGTGATGAAGTTATGTTCAGAGGTGGTTATTGATTTTGGATGGAAATGTGGTTTCCCGGCTTTTGCCAAGTCCATGGAAGGGATCGACGCAGCAGTTCGTGGTCTATACTGAGCAAAGGTGGTGCATGAGATGTTGCACTGGATGGGTTTCACCATCTGCGTGATGTATACAAATTGGTAGTTGAGGCAGTTAGGGAAAGCTGCCTTCACCACTATTCATACGACTACTTGAACTTCTTCTGCCTCGCAAACTGAGAGGTAGAGAAGCATGGAGTTCCTACCCATAAGTCTGATAGGGCGACAAAGCGACTACGAGTATGCTGGAAGTGGAAGAATCAGATTTTCAAGGTGTATGTGCATTCTATGCTGTTGGCACTTCTTCTTGAGTAAACCCTATTCGCTAAACCGGTACGATTGCCCAGCTCATAGAAAATCCAATGGAGGTATCACAATGTTGCCTATAGTTAAGTACATGGATCACATGGGATGTTTCGAGCTCCATTAATTACATTCAAAGTCCGTGTCTGCTCCATTGCTCTGCTATCGTCTCACATCCTTAGATTTAGTTTTTTTTAAGGAAAAAGGGTGTCAAACCGTGAAGGTAGACACCCAAAACTTATATTCACAAGTTAAGTACAAGGTTACAAAGATCAGGACTCATGTAGGAGTCTGGCATGCTCTATTACACTTTCGATACAAAATCTTTCCCCACGAAAAATAATTCCATTTCTTACCAACCAGATTGCCTATAGAATAGATGCTGCACCTTACACAGCCGCTGTCCTTAGATTTAGTTGCCAGCTCCCGTGGTCAGAATAAGATAATCACAGTGATGGCAACCAATGATGGATGAAAATAACAGACCATTAGTAAAAGTTACAAGTGTTAGTTCATGTGCACCATGTACTACTAACACTTGATTGTGCTTGCTCCCAAGAGAACATGGCATGGTTGATCGTGGGTGCTCTTTTATGATTGCAGGTGATCGATAAGGATCATTGGTCCAAGCTAAAGTTGAAGAATGGGACTCCATTAGAGTTTGCTTACCAATTGCCTAAACAGAGTTCTATTAAACTAACCAGACTTCATGCTTGAACACCAAAAAATCTATTTGAACACCAAGTTTGCCTGGAATCTAGTTAATTTTTTATGATCTAATATAGGTGTTTGCCCTCTAAGTATTTAATTACGAACAATCCGGTAATTATATGTATATCACAATAAATAAAATCGAGAATGTTAGTGTGTGTTGCTCTTACGAACACGTACGAACATCTTGATAAAAAAGGGTTTTATCAGTTGTGCCCATTTAAGACTTGCAATATCAGTTATACTCCTCACTTTTTTGGAATATCAGTACACTCCATAACTTCTTCCACAATGATCACTTGTGTCCTTCCATTTAGGGCTGGCTATTGAGTCACGGCTCGATGAGCCAGGCTTGGGCTCGACTCGATAAGGGCTCGTGAGCTTGGCTAATTAAGCTATTGAGCCGAGTCCGAGCCAGATTTTTGGGCTCGATAGCTTATCGAGCCGAGCCTGAGCCGAGCCCTGCTCAGCTCGATAACTCAATAACGAGCTCGATAAGGAATATATATATATATATATTCTATTTGTGAAACTACAATTATTTTTATTTTTATTTGTATTAGTTTTGCAACATTGTTAATTGTGGATTATGTGTTTATGTTGTTTATGTAACGACAATGTTGGGTTGACTATGTCGTAAACTTGGATTTTCTATCTTTTATCTATGTTAGCTAGGTTATAGTTAGATATTTAATATCTTTTTTCTTTTTTATTAACAAGCAGAATGTTACAATATATATTATCATTTAACTTTTATATACAACTCAAATGGTGGCCTATTGGTAAGGTGGATGATCTTTAAAAAGGAAGTCTCGGATTTGAGCCCATGCAAAACACTTTTTCACCAAAAAAACACCTACTTCCTTAACGAGCCTGAGTAGGCTCGAGCTCAGACCAGGCTCGATAAGAGGCTTGGGCTCGATAAAGGGCTCGGTTCAAGACTTATCGAGTCTGAGCTGTCTCGATAAGGGTTCGAGCTCAGCTGGGCTCGATCGAGCCTGAGCCCGAGCCTAGCTCTGGCTCGGCTCGTTAGGCTCGATAGCCATCACTACTTCCATTAGTCTGACCATCTATGAGTTGAACTATACCATGATTTATTCAGACCATGATATAGTTAAGAGGAGCGTAACAAGAAAAAATCCCACCTCCTCTTGCATGATCGGAATGGATGATTTATCTGTGGAAATACAAAATTTTTTATCATTTTGTATACAGATGGAGGTGTAGTTAGGAGAGAGAAAATAAACATGATGAAAAAGAACACAAATGGAGGAGGAGGAGGAAGAAGAAAAAGAAGAAGAAGAAGAAGAGGAGAAATTGTACCTGAGATCGGATGGAGGAAATTGCACGGGGAAGGCGGTCGACGGAGGAGGAGGAGGTAGAGGATGGGTGACGATGGAGGAGGAGGAGCTGGAGAAGGAGGGGCTAGAAAGGGAGGAGTGGTTGGATGAGGAGCAGGGATGTAAAAAACGGCTAAATGGCCGTTTAAAAGGCCGTTTACACGCATGCGGTCCTGGACCGCATCGACTAAGCCCAGGCGGGCACATATGCGGCCAGGCCGCTTAATCAGCGTTAAACGGCCGTTTAAACGCCGTTTTTTACATCAATCTGTCAAGAGTGTTAGAATGTGCTTGTTTTCTCTCTAACATGGGCCCCTCATAGTCCCCAGGCTCGCTGACCAGTTGCATCAAGACCCCTGTTCTAGTAGGGTATGGTGTGACACGAGGGTGCATACAATGGGTCTTCAACTTGGGGAGCTTCACCCCCTTTGGATTTGTACAATGAAGATGAAACAACTCTATAGATATTAGATTCTAGATATCCGATATAACTTGTTCGCTTCATTCCTTTTGTTGTTTATCTTCATAAATCAAAATCGAGATTCCAAACCTTGACTTTGGATTCTACTTGTTTATGCTATTTTTGACAATTGATAGGAAAAAAATCATTCAATATGACAATATTTGATATATATTGTGAATATGTGATTATGTTTTATAATTTAGTTATGTTTCTTATTAATTATATATGTAAATATTTTTTTATTAATTAAAAATACAAAACCGCATAACCTGTTTAATTTCTGTTTAAACTCCCGCATACCGTTTAAATGGTAATCAGTGACCCTACCGACTGAATACCGCATACCGTTTTTTGCAACCTTGATGAGGATGATGGGGTGGAGGCGGCGACAGAGGTGGGTTTGAAATGGGATGGGTGCTCGGATGAGAAGAATGGGGCGGAGGAGAACGCGAGGCTGGAAGGGGAGGGCGATCAGAGGAGGGGATGGAATGGGTGGTGGAGGATGGGGAGGAGGAGAGGCAACGGAGATGACGCTGGAGGAGGGGTTGCAAGGGGAGGGGTGGTTGGATGAGGAGGATGGGTCTGAAGAGGGGCTGGATGGGGAGGGCGATTGGAGTAGGTGTTGCAGGAGAGGTGGAGGGGGGAGACATTTCCACCATTGCTATTATATTTAGTTATCCTTGTGTTCCAAAGTTAACGTCCGTTTGATATGATGATGGACATCAACTAACTCAAATGGCACAAATTATCATTATGGAAGAAGTAAGGGGCTGAATTGCTATTTCAAAAAAGGGACTATCTCAAAGGGCATAATTGATAGAAACCACCACCACCACCACCACAACAACAACAACAAAGCCTTTTCCCACAATTAAGTAAGGCCGGCTACATGGATTCTTCGCATCCATTCAGATCTATCTTTGGCCAATCCCAGGTTATATCCACAAAACTAAGATCCCTTCTTATGGTCTATTTCCAACACTTCTTAGGCCGTCCTCACCCTCTCTTAGCCGGCTCAACATTCCAACACTCGCATCTCCTAACTGGTGCATCAGGTGATCTTCTTTGCAATTGTCCAAACCATCTTAAGCGGTTTTCTCGCATCTTATCCTCGATCAGAGCTACACCAACTTTCTTTTTGATTGCATCATTCCGAATCCGATCTTTACGTGTGTGTCCGCACATCCACCTTAGAATTTTCATTTCTGCTACTTTCATTCTCTGCACATGTCTATGGTTCACATGCCAACATTCAGATCCATAAAGCATAGCAGGTCTCGCGGCTGCTTTGTAAAACTTTCATTTAATCTTTAAAGGAATTTTCTTATCACAGAGAACAACAGAGGCTCTTCTCCACTTTAGCCAGTCTGTATTTATTATATTAGTAACATCTCTATCAATTTCCCCATCATGTTGCAGAATAGATCCCATATATCTAAAGGAATCTCTCTTCTGAATGTTATCGTCACCAATCTTCACCTCGATTCCTTCACCATTGCTTCTATCAAAGGTGCACTCCATATATTCCGTCTTAGCCCTACTTATACGAAATCCTTTAGTCTCCAACTCATGTCTCCAGACCTCAAGCTTCTCATTTATTCCATCTCTAGTCTCGTTAATTAACACAATATCATCATCAAATTACATACACCAAGGTAACTCATCCTGAATGTGACTGGTCAACTCATCCATAATCAAAGTAAAAAGAAATGGACTCAAAGCAAAACCTTGATGTAAACCAATGTTGATGTCAAAATATCCAGTCTTCCCAGACGGAGTCCTTATACAAGATAAAGCTCTATCATACATGTCCTTTACGAGGTTAATGTATAGGATATGTACTTGTCTCTTCTCCAGCACTCTCCACAATATCTCTCGTGGGACAGAATCATAAGCCTTCTCCAAATCAATAAAGATCATGTGGTGGTTCTTCCTTCCATTGTTCTCCTCAGCAAATGGATGGCTTCAGTCGTTGCGCGACCTGACATGAATCCGAATTGGTTTTCTTTTACATTGGAAATTTGCCTCAACTTTCTTTCGATCAAACGTTCCCAAATTTTCATAGTGTGATACATCAGCTTGATACCTCTATAATTTGAACAATTTTGAACGTGTCCTTTATTCTCATAAATAGGCACCACGATACTCCTCCTCCAATCTTCAGGCATTTTCTTGCTTCTCCAAATAACATTGAATAGATTTGTAAGCCAAGTCAAACCACGCTCACCTAAAACTCTCTATACTTCTACAAGGATGTCATCCGATCCTACACCTTTTCCAGGTCTCATAACCTTCAAAGCCTCCTCTACTTCCTTTCTCTGTATCCGTCTATAACAAGCACGATTCAAGTAACTTTCACTACAAGATAGATCACCCAAAGTGATATCTCTATTTCCTTCCTCAATGAAAAGTTTATGGAAGTACTACTCCCATCTAGTCTTTATATCCTTCTGAGTAACAAGCACATGACCTTCCTCGTCCTTATTGCATCTCACTTGAGAAAGGTCTTTGATTTTTCTTTCTCTTGCTTTGGCCAACCTGAATATCCTTCTGTCCCTCCTTAGAGTTGAGATTTTTATACAAAACTTCATAAGCTTTTGACTTAGCTTTGCTTACGGCCTTCTTTGCTTCCCTCTTCGCTATTTTGTAGTTTGTAACAGTTTCCTCTGTTCTATCCTTAAACATAGCTTTAAAGCAAGCTCTTTTTATTTTTAGCTTCTCTTGCACCCCTTCACTCCACCACCAAGCCTCCTTTTGACATGAAGCTCCTCCCTTTGACTAGCCTAGAATCTCTTTGGCTACCTTTCGGATACAAGATGCTAATGCCTCCCACATCTTGTTTGCACTACCGCTACAATCCCAAGATAAGTCTTCTAAAACCTTCTCCCTAAAGCTCGCTTGCTTCAGTGGAAGATTCCACCATCTAGTTCTAGTTATCTTAGAAACCCCCCTTTTCTTTACCAACCCTTTCATTTGTACATCCAAGATTAACAAACGATGTTGGGTTGTCAAACTCTCTCCTGGGATTACTTTGCAGTCTTTACAACACAACCTATCTCTTCTCCTCAACGCAAAGTAATCTATCTGTGTTCTAGTTGGCCCACTCTTATAAGTAATTAAATGCTCCTCCCTCTTCTTGAAGAGAGTGTTTGCTATGAAAAGATCATATGCCATTGCAAAATCCAAGATGGCTTTTCTCTCTTCATTTTTATCCCCAAAATCATGTCCTCCATGAACACTAGCATACCCTGAAGCATCTTTTCCCACATGTCCATTAAGATCTCCACTGATGCAAATCATCTCTTTGTGGGATTCCTTGTAGACTCTTATCCAAATCCTTCCAAAAATCTTATTTAGTCCCTTCATCTAAATCAATTTGCGATGCATAAACTGAGATGATATTCAGAATTTCTTCTTCAAGCACCAATTTTAGCAAAATAATTCGATCCCCGAATCTTTTTACTTCAACCACACAATCCTTTAAATCCTTATGGACAACCACTCCAACACCGTTTCTACCCTTATCTTTACCTGAATACCAAAGTTTAAAGCCTGTCTTCTTAATCTCCCTTCCTTTCTCTCGAACCCATTTAGTCTCTTGAAGACATAGTGTATGAATTTTCTTTCTTTCCGTCGTATCCACTATCTCCATCAACTTTCCAATTAAAATTGATAGATTTAACATGGATTTAATTGATAGAAATCCTAAAAACAAAATGCAATAGTATGTCTTGAGCTGCTAGAGGTGAGCGTCCTATAGTAATAACATTAATAATGGGATTACCATATAAATATTACCACATATAAAAGCAGATTATGGTGTCAGGACGTTTGATGGTATTCAAGGACAAGGCTAAGGGGGATAAGGATACATTGCATGAGAATGTCATGGTTCACCAATGTGATACTCCAACAACTTGGATTTCTTTTCCCTCAGAAATAGAAACCGGAGACATGAATGCATCGATATTTTCCTTCAAAGAGAGAAGTCGTATCACGTGGAATCGAGGACGTAGTCTCGATCCATTATATTATATTACATGTTGATGTTGGACAGTTATAATTTATGGACTTATGCCATGTTTTCTCCAAATCACTCTCTTTTTGTCGTCGGCAGTATGACTTTAGACGTTATGGACATAATTAAATTAATAGGAGACCTAAATTATTGTGAGTGCATCCAGTAGCTGATGGAAACGACTTCGATGTCGACTCACGAGCCATCATCAAACTCGGCACGGGGATTCAACCTTTATTTATTTCAACAATATATTCAGATTTAGGTTACCGAAGCCAATGTTTCAGATGATCTCCGATCAACGCACGAGAACAGCAGAAAAACCGCTCCCCTGTAGGATATAGTCAACTAGATTGTAAACAGTAATGAAAATTCCCACCGAAGTGTACACCCACTAAGTCCTTCGTCTTTGTTTTGAGAAAGGTTTTAAAAATCGGACATGACATTGAATCGGTTTGTCTATATATATATATATTATATATATATATATATATATATATATATATATATATATATATATTATATATATATATATATATATATATATATATATATATATATATATATATATATATATATATATATACACGTACGTACATACTACATACCTACGTACGTACGCGTACGTTATATATATATATATATATATATATATATATATATATATAGGGTAAAATGGGGCTGCCCCCAGGGAGTAGCCAACTTGGCTACTCCCGCCCCTATTTTTCCCTCATTTTTTTATTTTTTTGGAAAATAAAAATTTGTATGTTCATCATTATATCCCTCCCACATTCTATTAAAATTTCGTCACCAGGGAGTAGCCAACTTGGCTACTCCCACTCCTATTTTTCCCTCATTTTTTATTTTTTTGGAAAATAAAAATTTGTATATTCATCATTATATCCCTCTCACATTCTATTAAAATTTCGTCAGAAACAGAGACTCCTAAGCCCTCCATCCAGACATCATTTTTTTAACGGTCGCAGGATTTTTTAAATCGACCATGTTTGGATGGAGGCCGTAGGAGTCTCTGTTTCTGACGAAATTTTAATAGAATGTGAGAGGGATATAATGATGAATATACAAATTTTTATTTTCCAAAAAAATAAAAAAATGAGGGAAAAATAGGGGTGGGAGTAGCCAAGTTGGCTACTCCTTGGGGGCAGCCCCATTTACCTCTCTCTCTCTCTCTCTCTCTCTCTCTCTCTATATATATATATATATATATATATATATATATATATATATATATATATGGGTTAAATGGGACTGCCCCATGGGAGTAGCCAACTTGGCTACTCCCACCCTTAATTTTTCTTCACTTTTTTATTTCTTTGGAAAATAAAAATTTGTAAATTCATCATTATATCCCTCTAACATTTTATTAAAATTTCATTAGAAACAGAGACTCCTACAGCCTCCATCCAAACATGGTCGATTTAAAAAATCCTGCGACCGTTAAAAAAATGACGCCTGTATGGAGGGTCTAGGAGTCTCTGTTTCTGATGAAATTTTAATAGAATGTTAGAGGGATATAGTGATGAATATACAATTTTTTATTTTCCAAAGAAATAAAAAATGAGGGAAAAATAGGGGTGGGAGTAGCCAAGTTGGCTACTCCCAGGGAGCAGCCCCATTTTACCCTATATATATATATAGGGAAAAGGGAGTATGCACCGGCGGGTGCAGCTAACTGGCTACACCCGGCCATTTTTTTCATTTATTTTTTATTTTTTTTGAAAAAAACTTATGGAAATTTCCTTAATGTATTGATTAGAATATGTGTTTCAAATTTCATGCAAAACAAACATTCCTAACATGTCCATCTAGATAGGGTCAATTTCAATAATTCTGAGACCATTAAAATGTGATAGTCTTGATGGAGATGATAGAAGTGTCGAATTTAATTGAAATTGGCATGATATCATAATGATATATGGTGATTTAAATCCCCCTAGATTTCATTTCAAAAACACAAAAAACCAATGAAAAAATGGCCGGGTGCAGCTAGTTAGCTGCACCCGCCGGTGCAGCCTCCCCAACCCCATATATATATATATACATGTATATATATAGGGAGCAGGGAGCCTACACCCGGGGATGTAGGTAATTACCTACACCCGAACTTCTTTTTCATTATTTTTGATTTTTTGATGGAAACCTTATGGGGGATTTGCGTAATATATTGAGGGGAATACGTGTTTCAAGTTTCATGCAAAACAAACATTCCTAATACGTTCATCTAGAAGGGGTCAATTTCAAAAATTATGAGACCATTAAAATTTGGTAGTCTTGATGGAGGTGACAGAAGTTTCGAATTTAGTTAAAATTGGAATGGCACCATGGTTACACATGGTGATCTAATTCTATCATGGTTTTTATTTCAAAAAAATTTAAAAATAATGAAAAAGAAGCTCGGGTGTAGGTAGTTACCTACACCCTGGGTGTAGGCTCCCTCACTACAAGAAAGAGTAGAACAGGCGACGGTCAACATCCGTCGCTAAAGATAACATGACCGTCCCCATTGATCTATGGGGACGGTCATAAGACCGTCTCCAAAGGTCGCGTCCCATTTGGTATACGCGACGGTATTACAAACCGTCCCCAATACCCACACATAGGGGACGGTCAGGACCATCCCTAAAAGTCTGGCATAGGGGACGGGCGTGACCGTCCCTTAAAGCATCTTATTGGGAACGGTCGTGACCGTCCCAAAAGAGAGAAACGAAGGGGACGGTCGCAATGACCGTCCCCTTTGTTCATCTGCTAACAAAAAAAATTTCCATTACCCCCTATTTGATCCTCATTTTGCCCTGTTACAAAAAATCTGTATTCAAAAAAATATTACCAACACGAGACAAAAAATGCAATCCACATTCATAAAAAACTCATCCAACAACACATGCATTGAAAATACTACAATATCCTACAATAATTGTTCAAAATAGTTATACATTATACTAAAGTATCCTACAAACTAAGTAAGCTATCCTAGTCGTCGTCCTCATCCTCGTCGTCGTCGTCGTCCTCATCGTCATCAGCATCATCTTCTTCTTCGCCGTCACCGTCGTCGCCTAGCCTGACAACGGTATTATCATCAACTGTTGGGTGGCTAGTCGACGCTCCACCTTGATGTGCCTGCATGAATGCATTGAAAATCGCCATTTGTTGGCGCAAATCCTGAATCTCCATATTCATGCTAGACACCTGACTCTCTAGTTCCCTCTCCCTTTGTGTCTTCTGAGAGGTCGAGCCGGTCCCTACTCCATACCAATTCCGTATGGTGGCGCCACGACCACCACAACGGACGCGTCCCTGATGCTTTGGACCGGTCGCCTGGAGGAAGGCCGCATCAGGAGTAAGAGGTGGATGACTGGTTCCGGAGTGGTCTACAGAGCCAGTGGTTGTGAGACTCACCATCTCCTCCTACAAATTTATTTAAGTAATTAAGTTCGGATTCATTTAATTTGTAAAAAAGATGCAAATATGTTACGAATAACTTACATGAATTGGACCATAGGCAGGATCCACCCAATGAACTTCCCCGCCCACATCGCGGCTCTTAGACCTCTCGAAGACTTCCATTCGACTGGGCACTCGCTCGTTCTCCACTTCCTAATGGCAAAAGATTAGTAAACTTACGATACCATTTTAATACATATATAATGGTTATAATTTTAACACTAATCATAGAGTAGATTACTTACGAAGTCATCCTTGAGTTGATTTGTGTTTCTTCTCCCCATTCTATGGGTAGACTTGAAACCTTTCCTCTGATTTTCAGCATTTTTCCTTGAGATGCCCTATACGAAGATAATAATTTCAATAAAAGAATTCCAAATGATATATCTATAAAATGCATATATATATGTCACATACCGTGTGTTCTTCTCCCATCCAAATAGTGACCATCGCCCTCCATTGTTCTGCGGGTACATTCGGAGGACAATTTGCCAAATTGGCTTCCAATGGAAGCTCCGGGTCGAAATACTTTAAAATATTAAGAAAATTAATATATACTTAGATGATGAAAAACAAATTTGTACTTAACTATAAAGAAAGGTACTCACTCGGGCCTTCAGACGACCTCGATATTTACGCAACATCTCCCCCCCCATGGCCTAAAATCAGAGCATCAGTGGCCGGGTCACGGTCCCAGGAAAAACTAGACTGCAAAGAAATCAAAGCAAACATAAATAAGTTTATATATATATACTGAAGAAAAAATTTGATTTGTTAATATTATAAATACCTCCAAATCATGAAGAATGGTATCTTTTATTGACCGCTCCACTAAACCCCAGTGTGTAATGTGGAGAGGGACCCTGACTCTGCACACCTGTCCCAAGTAACTCTGGAAAACAGCTGAGTTCTCCCCCACCGCATCGCCTCCAACTATCCGCACCCTGAGTGTCTCACTAGGACGAAGACGGTCCAACACTCGGCACTGAGATGGGCCTCTACGTCTGCCTGAGCTACTCGATCCGTCAGGATCGGAGGTCTCACTCCCTCGCTGTGGTGCCGGCGGTGCATCCCGAATGCGTCTAGGACGTGGAGGCACATCTGCATATTATGAAACATTTAAATTAGATATAACAACAATGACATAATTCACATATAATCTAAAAAAACCACTCAATTCTGTTAATGATTGGAGGACAACATCGTCGACAATTCCTCGAATAGCTAATGGCAGTAACACTTCCATGTAAACATGACAGTCATGACTTTTTAATCCAGTTATCTTACGTTCTCTTTCATTTACACACCTCGACAGCTGTGATGAGAACCCATCGGATACCTTCAGACTTTTAAGGAAGTTGAAGATTTTATTACGCTCAGCATTGGATAAAGTATATACTACTGCAGGTACAGTAATCCGTCCATTGTCTAATTCAATTGGATGTAGTTCTTCCCGTATACCAAGTTGAACTAAATCTCGTCTCGTCCTTAAATCATCTTTTGATTGTCCCGAAAGATCTAACATTCCCAAAATATTTTCCAATACATTCTTCTCAATATGCATGACATCCAAATTATGACGCAGATGTAAGTGTTTCCAGTATGGTAACTCTCTGAAAAAAAATACTTTGTTTCTTCCAACCGCCGGCTGCACTTTTCTTGGTTGTCCGTCCTAGGCAACTGCTTCGTACAAGTAATTGCTGTTCCCAAATAATGTTGCCATTCACACGAGCTAAGTCAACTCGTTGTCCATAAGGTGTCCCGTCGAATTTCTTATTACTATCTGCCCTTTGCCATCTATGCTTTGGTGGAAGGAATTGACGCTGACCCAAATAGCAATGCTTCATACTTCCAGAAAGCAATGTCAAATGTGTTTTTTCAAAACAGACCGAACATGCGAGTTTTCCCTTGGTACTCCAACCAGACAAATTTGCGTACGCGGGAAAGTCATTTATAGTCTACAATAGTGCAGCTTGTAATTTAAATATCTCTTTCCTACATGCATCATATGTAGGTATTCCAGTAGTCCATAAGACTTTTAGTTCATCCATTAACGGTTCTAGGTACACATCAATTAACGGTTCATCCATCCATGACTTATCCATTTTACTGCACAATTAGAATAAAATCCACCACCATTATGTTATTATAGATAAGAAGTTTTTCCACCCTAAACCCTAATCAAGTGTTTCTCTTATACACAATAAGAATTTCTACAATATGTTGTTTAACATGTTCCATTCAATAACATGTTATCCTCTATCCTATAATATGTTGTTTAATCTAAATCAAGTTCCATCCTATAATATGTTGTTTAATCTAAATCAATTTTCATCCTATAACATGGTTCTCTATACAATGTATTCCTAAAATTAGAGATTTCATCCTATTATTATACAACAAGATATTACATTAAACAACAAGATATTACATTAAACAACATCTATCTCTAAATCTCTATATTTTATCATAAACAACAAGTTATTTCATCATAACATGAGGAAAACCATATTACATTAAACAAATCTAGCAACCCTAACCTAACAACAAAAAAACCCATTCACATGGGGAATAACATTCCAAACAAGAATATCAAGCAAAATAAACAAGAATAAACACAAAGGAGTGTTACTATATACCAGAAAATAAGATTGAGGGCGACCGGAACCACGGAGAGGGCGGAGGGGCGACGTTGGTCGGGAGGGGCGACGTTGGGCGGCGTTTTTGGGAGAGGGCAAAGTGAGGAAGAACGAAGGCTGAAGGGGTTTTTGTCGATCTAACCAATGGGGACGGTCGTAGCGACCGTCTCCATTGGAGACGATCGGCGACGGTTCACTTAAAACCGTCCCCTTTGGTGAGCAAAGGGGACGGTCTTAGGCGACCGTCCCCTATGGTCAGGCCACTGACCTAATGTGACACCAACAGAGGCGTATTGGGGACGGTCAACACCGTCCCCAAAAGACCTGTTTGAGCAGAGGGGACGGTCAGAGGGGACGGTCTTTAGTGACCGTCCCCTCTGGTCTCCCTTTAAGGAAAAAAACTGGAGGCGACGCCAACATAAGCGTATTGGGGACGGTCAGAACCGTCCCCATAGGACCTGCCAGGGCAGACGGGATGGTCACCACGGACCGTCCCCTCTGGTCACTCACTTAGGGTAAGAGACCGGAGGCGACGCCAACAGAAGCGTATAGGGGACGGTCACAACCGTCCCCAAAGTCCATCGCAAGGCAGAGGGGACGGTCGTCTCTGACCGTCCCCTCTGGCCGTCCACTTAGATCCATTACCGGAGGCGACGCCAACAGAAGCGTATTAGGGACGGTCACGACCGTCCCCAATGAGTCCCCTAGGCAGAGGGGACGGTCTTGCTGACCGTCCCTATTAAGCTATTACAAAAGGGGACGCCAGGTCGCATAGCGTCTCCTGATATGAAATATTGGGGACGGTTATGGCATGACCGTCCCTAAAAGCTTTCATTAGGGACGGTCATTCTATGATCGTCGCCAGTTGTCGTCTCCAAAGCTGGAACTTCCTGTAGTGCCTTTTCCCATATATATATATATATAAGCATGTATTTATATATCAATGAAATAGTCGTTTAAAATGTCCAATCTTTCAATAGAATAACATGATCGTCTATTTCGAGTAAACTCTATAAAAGTTAGTCACATTTTTTAGAATTATATATGAATATAATATTGTAATCATTTATTTATACTTTTATCTAGAAAATCACTCTAAGAAAGTCCTGGCAGAACGTATATTCCAAAAAAGAGAGGGACATAACTTATATCGTAGAAGTTAAGAAGGGCATAAGTGATAAAAATCACATTATTTCATTATTTAACCTTCGTTTTTTGAAAATTTATCAAACAATCAAAATTGGGTCAATTTGGGTCAACCTGGTCCGACCATCCGGGTCGCACCGGTCCGACCCGATTTTTTATTTTTTATTTTTTTGAAATTAATTACAAAAAACCGGCTGAACCGATCAGGTCAGAGCTGGTTCTCGATCCAACCGGTCCGACCGAACGGTCCTGTCCGATTTTAAACCCTAGTTTTGAGAGTTCGTTTTTCGTAGAAGAGAAACTTCTCGTCAAATCGTAACATCGAAATAGGAGACAAATAAACAATAGGTTATGTCGCTAGTCTCTATCGAACTGATGAAAATTAATATACATCTATTAACCATGCACTTCAGTTACGTCCGAGAAAATGATTTTCCAGTTTGACCTAATACCGTTACCTTTTATATGTTGTTCCAATTTATATAATATTGGATGGTCGATAGTTTCAACCTGCATGGTTTTGAACTAAGAGAAAGCTCAAAGTTGTTGACTACTTAACCCTAATGGTGACTTCATCGTCCTTTCTCCTTCCTTCCATTTATTTGTTTTCTGTAATCTCCTTCAAAGGTTACATCTGTTCCGGAGATGAAGTATTTTCTGATTTCATGAAGCTATTTTCCTGGTAAATTCAAATTTGTTGTAATTCATAGACATATGCAGAGAATGACAGTAACATAAATAAAAATGTTAAGATAGATATGTGGTCATGCATGCAAAAATCAGATTCGGAATGATGCGATCAAAAGAAAAGTTGGTGTAGTCCCGATAGAGAATAAGATAAGAGAAAATATTGAAGATGGTTTAGCTGTTTGCAAGAGAGGCCGGATGATGCACCGATTAGAAGATGCGGGTTATAGGATGTTGAGCTGGTTAAGAGAGGTCGAGCAAGGTGCATGAAGTGTTGGATTAAAACTATCCAAAGGAGTCTTAATTTTTTAGATTTAGGTTTGAGAATGACCTTAGATAGATTTGAATGGAGGCAAAGAATACATGTAGTCAATTCTACTTAACATGGAAAAAATGTTTTGTTGTTGACTCAAATTTATTGTATGCATCTTTTCTGCACTTTTGTATGTAGAAGGGGAAATAGTTACATTAGTGCAATGCATGCCTTTTTTGGATATTTATATATGTGTGTAAAAATCTTACATATTTATCGAAGTTATCAAACAACAATTATTGATTATGATGACGTTTAAAAAGAACGTTTCTTTAATCCTAAAATATATTAGTTCTAAAACGGAGAATGTAGAAGGTTATTTAGATGGCATTTTAAAAAGGATTTTTAGCCATTGTGCACCTCCGAGATATTCCAATATCAATTATGCCCTTACTTTTTTGGGATATCAGTTGTGTCCTCAACTTTTTGCCATTCTATTACTTGTGTCCCACCGTTAATTTAATCGTCAATGAATTGAACTTAACCACGATGCAGCTAAGAGGGGCATAATTGTCCAGACTTCTTCTTCTTCTTCCTCCTTTTGTTCTTCTTCCCTTTTATTCATAATTTATTTCTCTTATTACATCTTCATGCATCCATCAAATCGCTCAAATTTTTACATGTTCATGGATATATCACTCATTGCAGATCAAATGGTGAATTTTATTGATTTTTTTGTGAATTTTCATGAATCAATTAATCAAAATTTTATCTTAACTAAACAAATGCTAAAAGGTCCCTTGTTTCAACCCCCATCCTCCTCCACCCTCCCCTTCCTCCTCCATCAGAGGCTTCTTCATTCTCCTATGCTCCCATTTCATCGAGAAACCTTGTAGCTCCTCCAACAACTCGTCCCATTGCGAGCATTGGATGCAACAACCTCCTACTTGCGGTGACGACTGCAAGGCGTCCCTTGGCGGAGGAGGCGGCGATAAGGCACAACACAGTGGTGGGTGGAGCTGGGGGCGGAGAGGTAGGTGTGGGGGCAGAGGGGAGGTGCTTGGGGTGGAGGGGAGTGATTATCGTGGGAATTCGAGGGTCGTATGGTAACGTATTTGCAAGTAAGTACGTAGAGGTCGAACCACAAATAGCAATATGGGTAGCCTATGGTTTTTTTGTGAACCAAGGGGTTATATACAACCATGTCATTTATCATGTATATACATATATCTTTTTGTGGGTTTTTAATGTTTATATATATTTTTATGGTTTGTTTGTTTTCTATTTTTTATTTCCTTTTCGTATTTTTAGATTTTGTATTTTCTTTTTCTTTTAAGGTATAAATATAATATAACTATATATGAGGCTAAATATAATATAAAGTAATATACTTATAGACACAAGTAAATATAAATAAAATTCATAAAATATTTTTTGGAGTTTATATATATTTTTAATAGTTTTATGATTTTTCTAATTTTTATAGAACTCTAAAATAAAAAATATCCCAAATTAGGGATTTAATAAATACCCAAAATTGATTTGAATATTAAAAATAGTAAATAAGGTCTAAAATTATCCAAATAAATTTTAATATATAGATAATTATATAAAGAGAATTTTAAAAAAAAATAGAAAAAGTATTTTTTGATTTTTTTAAGGAATTTTTAGATTTTTATGAAGGTTTTTGGGGGTTTTCAATTTTTAGGCTTTTTATTTTTCTGTTTATAGTGATTTTTGGTGTGGCGTTAAAATAGGGTAAAATAAGCAACACACACACATATATATTGGAATTTTTCGAAATGTTTTGATATTTTTGTATTTTATACACTTGAAAGGGGTAGTTTATTCTCTAAATTATTTTTAATAAATGTCAAAAAGGTCCAAAATTTTAAATAAAAATCATGGCGTGAAACTACAAGCAATTAGAAACCTACATCTATTTTCTCATGATTTTTGGAGCATCATAGCTATTTTAAATAAATCCATCAACCATACAAAAAATATAATTACTGGAAGGGGCATACATAAAAATAAAAAATCTCCAGGGGCCTCTATGCAATTTAACCAAAAATATATAGCGTGCTTTACATCTTTGCCAGATCGAACATAAATACAAAATTTTCTGGGGGTATGGTTGTAAAATGACCACCTCACGTGGGACGACTCATGAGGTGACCTGGCACGGACCTACATATGATATCTAGGAAATTCAAGGGCCAACATGCAATTTCTCCATTTTATTTACACATGACATTTTATTTACAATATAAATAAATATATAAAATGCGGGGCGAAGTTATGCAATTACCCCAATCTTGCGCGCGATCGAACAGTGGAGTTTCTTCATTTATCCACATATTGTCATATGGACAACGGATGATGCTTTGGTGATGGACGCTTGGGATTATATCCCTAGCCTGATCTGATGGTGCTCAACAAAACGCATCAGACAGTTGCTGCTTGATCTGGGATTGTGGTGTGATCGAACAACCAAGAGGGTCTCAAGAAGAACATGGGAAGAACTCACCGATGACGAGCTTCAATCCGCCCTCCTGGGCTCCTCCATCTATCTGGAAGGCTCGATGCGAGGGCGAAATAGAGGTTAGGCTCCTCCTCTCCCAATGGGGTCCTCAAGAAGTATGCCGGTGCCCTAGCGAAGTAGAACGAGGTCGATGAAGATCAAGGGCTCCAGGTACCTCCTTTGCATACGAAGTCAACTCAAACGATGCCCTTTGGCCCACCAGTACATGCAGGAAGATTCATTGAAGACAACCAAGGGGACTGGAGGTCTTGGGGAGTGAAATGGAAGCGAGGTGGTGCAGGCAGAGATCTCCGGCAGAGCTATGGTGAATGAGATCTGATTTCCAGATCCATGAAGGATCTAGGTGAGATGAGATGCTTGGGATGTGAAGAAGCAGCAAGGGAAAGATATGGAGGCGATTTGGAGGGTCGACATACTGTGGAGCACGATGGATGGTTTTCATCAGAGCGGGCTCTAGCGAACTACGAAATGATAATTTTACACTAATGTGCCTAATAAAGACCTAATCTAAGGACATAAATTAAAACCTAGACTAAATATTACTTAAAAAGTAAGAAAGAGGTAGCTCTTATACATGCGGTGGTCGGTAGGGAGCATGGCGTGTCGAAGCACTGCCTGGGTGCACCTCCGTCCTCCTGGAGCTGATCTGGACTGCTAAGATGCTCCTCCTGTCACGAGAAAGCTCCCTTTTCCATGAAATCAAGCTTCTAGACTCGGAACAATGACCAAAAAAGAGGGAGGCAGAGGAGTTTCTTTATAAACATATAACAACACCCTTATTGACAGTTGGAATGGAGAGAATCGAGATGATGTACAAGCGATCTGAAAGGCCGACGTGGATCCTGGAGAATCAATGATGAATTTTTCTGAAGAATGCAAGCATGATGGATCTATTTATCGAGCGGTAAAAATGCATGAAAATCAGGGGAAAGGCATTTCTGGCCCAGGTCGGAGGCACATGGGGAGTTGACCCGAGGTCAACGAATGAGGCTCTGAGTGGTCCACACAAGCTCTCAATAAGACAAAACTACCTATTTATTTGAAAATAATTATTTTAAAAAAGCAAATTCTTTTATTAATTTTTGATTATAAAATAATAAAATGTTTATGATTTTATGAAGTATTTTGTGATGAGTCTTATTTATTTTTAAGATTATTTGTTAGTAGTTAATTTTTAGGGGTTTATTTACAGGTATATTCACCTATATTTTGAATATTTTATTTTTATTTTGCATAATTTATTTTATTACCTTATTTTATATATTTATAACTTATTTTTATGTACAAAATATATTTTTATGATGTCATTTGTATCATAAAATAAATAGGGTAAATATTATATATGTATATTTACATGTATTTTACCAATGTATTTTATATGAGTATTTTATTTTAGTATTTTATTTATATTTTTATTCCATATTTAATATGTACATATATTATAGATAATATTTACAAAATTATGAAAGTATAAAATTACGAAAATAACGAAGAATGAATAAAATGAATATTTTAATCAGGTATATTATACAATAATGGTCCAAAATCAAACTTTCACACCTTAACTCTAAAAAATGTGAAATCATTTCATTAAAAGCTTATTAAAAATTATATACAGTTAACTGTGTTTTTGATATATTTTGAGTTTTTATTTGAGAGATATGGGTATGGGAATTTGGGATTTTGGAATTTTATTTAGGATGTAACTTTTACACTGTGTATTATTTTTATATGAAATCAATTTTGTATTTTCTATATTTTATTATCTACACATTTCATGTACAAAGCTTTTTTATTTGAAGTATAAAAGTGGAAAATAAAATAGCTCCCAAAAATGAATAAAGAATGAATGAATAAAAGGGATTTTTTTGCATTTTGGGCCCTTATCTCCTCTTACTTCATTCCTTGTCGACCTAATCATCGAGATGCCTAGGTCCAGGATTTAGGGTTATAAAATACACATGATATTTTATTCTTTTATTCTTTTTTATTCTATAATTTTGGCATCAAAACAATATTTTACACAATATTTACACAATAATAAATGAATGTTAAATTAAGCAAATTATGGGTATTTACATGAATTTGCTAGGGGTTTTAAGGCCAAAATGATATAATAAATATGATGAAATGGATATTCATCAAGGAGGTAGGGCGGGGGGTGGGGGGAGGCCCGCCGATCGTGCACCACATGGTGAAATCGAGCAACATGCTACTAGATGTCGACCTCAACGCGTAGATCAGAGACTTCGGGCTTGCGAAGCTGGTGGTAGGAGACGAGCAAAATTTAGAGGGTGTGTTGGCTCTAGGGTATGTGGAGCCAGAGGTGGCCTGCAGGAGCATGAGGGTGAGCGGGAAGTGTAGAATCTACGGCTTTGATGCATTAGTGCTAGAGCAACTAACAGGATGGCAGGCAGTGGAGTATAAGGTGGAGAAGGTGGAGGTGCTGGGGAGGAGGAAGGGAAGGGGAGGAAGAGGAGGAATATGGGTGAGGAGGAGGAGGATGGGGAGGAGCTCGGGCGGAGGGGGAGTTGTGGGGGTGGTAGGAGGAGCTAGGGGCGAAGAGGGAGGTGCGTGGGAGGAGGGGAAGTGCATGGATGAGGGGAGGAGCTCTGGGCAAAGTGAGAGGTACCATTGTGAGGGAGGAGGTGCTGGAAGAGTAGAAATAGGATGGGGGTGATGAATCTCCATTTCACCACCTTTATTCTTTCACTTTGACCTTTAAACCTTAGTTAATGCATGTAAATAATATTATTTAGTACAAAATAATAATGATTATTTACATTATAAATACTGTATAATATATTGCATTAAATGGTAAAATAAAAGAATAATGAAAAGGAAAAAATAAATGAAATACAATAAGTATTGAATGACCCTACACCTCGAGTCCTAAGCGTCATGCTAACTGGGTCGACAAGGAATAAGATAGGGGAGATGAGTGCCAAAAATAACCTTAAAACCATAATTTTTAATTCCCTATAAATGCCTTTGGGACATATTTCATTCTTTTTTATTTACACTCCAAATCAATAAACTTTGGACATGAAACTTGTAGATAAAAATTCATAAAAAATACAAATTTTATTTCACATAAAAATAGTGCAGTGTGCCTTAGACACTCAAAATAAAAAGTCACAAAGAAAACTTTTTGGACATGTATCTTATCTATATGAAATCAAAATTCACTAAACTCACCTTTTATTATTCTTAAAATTAAATTGTCTTTTTTAATAAAGATAGTTTCTTTCAATTTGAGTTAGGTTGTAAAAGTTAGATTTTGGACCCTAATTGTACAATATACCTGAATAAAATAATCAATTTATTTATTCTTTCTATTTTTTCATATTTTTATATTTTTGTAAATAATATATGAAATATACGTACATAATTAAAATAAAATAAAACCATTAAAATACAATAAAATAAATAAGTATATAATACTACATAGATAAAGTATACTTGTAAATACCTATAAAATAAATATACATATTTATTTAAGTGTATATACACCTTCAGAAAATTACAATAAAAATATTTATGTATATAAAAATAAGTTATAAATAAATAAATACTGTATAAAATCCAAAAAAGAAAATAAAAATGAAATACCTATTATATAGATAAATATATCTACAAATATACATGTAAAAATAAACACCTAATAAATTAACTTATATAAAGAAATAAAAATCATCATAAAATAAGAAATATTTTTTATATTTTGATTAAAAATAAATAAAATTATTTATTGTTTAAAATCGAATTAATGTATTTTTTACCCTATTTGTTGTTTAACATGCACAAGTGGACCAATGGGAGACCAGTCCCAGTTGACCTCAATCAACTCCCTGACCTCCCTTGGTCTGCGTGTGTTAGATGCTAGGCTCATGTTTTCCTCATTTTATCTCCATCGATTCTTCCATCTTCTCAGATTGATTCCTCCTCGACTTTTGTACCTTGATTGATGCTTTTTCATGTCAACATCTCATCTCGATATGAGGGTCGTTGAATCGAGCACCGTTCCCAATCCAGATTGCCATGTACATAAACACCTATGTCACCCTCATTTTGAATTTAATCCCTCTACAATAGTTCTTAGCTTTTGAGATCGGGCTGTTGAATCGATCACTGTTCACAATCCAAGTCCCATTGTACATAAACACCTCTGTCACCTTCGTTTTAAATTTGATCCCTCTACAGTGGTTCTTAGCTCCTGAGATCAGCCCTCAGGCTCGCAGATGGTGATAGGAGTGTGAGGTCGTCGTTCTGTAGTAAGGAGGAGTTGCTTGGAGTGTTAGACATGTGAGCCCTTGGCGAGCCATTATGCAATAAATGTTATTGCGAATATCATTCCCTGATCTGAAATGAAGAATAAATAATTTGCATAATAGGTCCCTCTGTACAATTAGGGTTATGTACCATGGCTATCTTAATGATCATACCGCTTCTTAATGATCATACAGCTGTTGATTCAATAATTGAATCATAGAGGCTGGTGCTTGGATGAATATCTAAAGGGTTAGATTGAGGACTCATCAAGCATCGTCAAATGATTGTTAAGATGTGATCTCCAGCCTGAGTAGGAGATGGCAATCCTTTCTCACATAGGATGATATCTGACTGACCTCTTGATGCAGGTCCTCTGCATAGGCATAGAGATTCAGAGGTGTCAGATTAGTTAGGTCAAAGAGTTGACTTAACGAGATCGAGATAACCAAAGTCCTATGTTGAATGCTGTCACAGCATAGGCACGCATGCTCTGACCAGAGACAGATGTATTACTATATGTCTGAGTATGTACATTTGGCAGACCAATAGGTTGATGACCTAACCAAGGTCTATACACCGGCGTGCTGGTGTGCATATAAGGGCATATGAGTAATACGATCTCTCAAAGGGATCATACAGGTTCACTACTGAATCGGAAGACATGAGCTCACTCATGAGATATTGGGAGGAATCAAATTCCGTGCACGGTCGTCTCGCTTTGGAAGCTTGATTGAATTTGTAGGTTTGACATATACTTTTGGAAAGTATATGATCAAGACCTAGGTATGATATATGCTTTTGGAAAGTATATGATCGATACCAAATCCCAATGATCAAATGAGAAACTTAATGATTAAACTCTGAAGAAGACAGTGTAAAATTGATCTTAATCTTCAGATTGATCATGGGTCTTCCAGTATGCAGGATGTACAGGTATTGGGAATACCTGAGGGTGATGTGATCATAAACGATTGTATATCCACGACGCTTCCATTCCGAGGGAGTGATGAAACAGGTCTGGATTTTAGTGACTCCTTCCAGTAGAGAAGTAATCTGATCTTAGTCTAAGTGTTGGACATTGGTCTGAATGAGATTCAGATTCAATGAAGATTAGATTTGCGGTCTTGATTTAATCAAGCATCTGTGGGAGGTCCGTAAGATCTGGATTTGAGATGAGATCTCAACATCCAAGTCACTATACGTGGAACAATACAATCGCCCTGTCCTTATCTCCAAGTATCTGCGGAGAAAGCACATTATTCTTGAAGGATTTCGAGAATAATTCATTTGATGAAATGCATATCCAAGCACGAAGGACTTGATGATTAAATGAGATTTAATTATCAAACATAATATGAATATGATTCATATTATTATCCAAGATAATTAAATAGGATTTAATTATCAAGGATTAGAGAATGTGGATAATACTATCCATGATATATGTGCATTATAAATATGATTTATAATATATATATATATAAGAGAGAGAATTATGTAAATAGCATTTGTTAATTAATAGTGTGAATTGGATTCACATTTGTTAATTAATTGGAAATGCAATTTACATATTAGTTTGGGTTGTGAATATGATTCACATAATTTTCAATGGCATGATTGAAATATTCACAAATTAATTTGGAATTAATTTTGGTGGATATTTTTGTGATAATTGAGAGATAATGTAATATAATAAAAAGGAGAAATAGAGCCACCAAATTTAGAGGTGGCATCACCCATGAAAGAGTCATGGGTGACGCCCCTTAATTTTAGGAGGCTATATTGACTCCATTTTATTATAATGATTAATCTCTCAACTAATTTATTTATGTTAAATTAAAAATGTGTTGATAATGTTGCAACATATATTTAATTTAATTATAAATAAATGTTGTTGGTTTTAACCAACAACAATCATAACCATTGATCTTACATAGACCAAGCCTAGCCGTTGGATCTATGAGTCCATGGATTGAGATCCAATGGATCCTAAACTAATATAAAAGGAGGGCTAGGGTAGCCTTCCAAGGTACATCATTAAGAGTTGTGCAAGGTTACAACTCTCTCTCTCTCTCTCTCTTTCTCATTCTCGCCCTCTCTCTTTCTCTTCTCCATCAAGTGGCCGTCCACTTTGTGTTGAGAAAGGAGAGACTCTTGGCTTTCGCCTTCGACGACTCATGGATCTCCATCTTCTTTGGAGTTGCTTACTCTAAAGGAAGACGACAGATTTCATTTGACGAAATCGGGGGAGCCATCGCTTGGATCTTCATCGAGGATTGCGGGAAGGAACATGACTCATCATCGCGCCCGCAAGTGTGTTCTTCATGGATCGGACTTAAGACAGGAGGATCTCTACTTTGGGATCTCGCGATCACAACCACGCTTCAAGAGGTATTCCTTATACTTGGTGATTTGATGAAACGATCCGAGAAGTGTTCTCGTGATCATGTGGTTTCATCTTTAGATTTAAAAATTTTAATTTCCGCTGCATCTAGCATCTAGTGCGACTAGTTGCTCCGATTGCATACGATGCGATCAACACGCTTCCGTGATGCGCTTAAGGATTCTCAGTATCCTTCATGGAGGTCGATCCACCATCATCGGTGAGCTCCATCTTGTGGTCCACCCGACTCCCGCACCTGCTAGTTAAGCCATAGTGTAATTGTAGATTTAGGTAGATTTTAGGTTTAGCTTTAATTTCTTGCTTTTATTTTGCATTTTGAATCACTGCTGTAGCTTAGTTTTTGAAATTCAAAGTTCGTCGGAGATCTTGCTCAAGCCATCATTTTCACTGTCTCCAATCGTGCTCCTCCTCGCCTTTCATCCTCATTTCATTCCTCATCACTTCCTCTATGCCCCACACCGATCCCTTAAGCCTGATCCTCTCATGATCATGAGATCAGTTCTCCCTCTATAGCAGTTTACCGGAGACCTCCGCCCGACCCCATTTTGCCCCATTTCACCCAAATCAAACAACCAAGAACCCTATTTTTGTGTGCTTGAGCTTTCCTTGCAAGTTCTGGAGGTCAAAGGCCTCGTTGGAGGCAAGTTTTGCCAAAGTGCAGGTTCCCTGGGCACCTAAGCTTCTCCGACCTCCTAAGACCCCTCAAATGGTCCTTGGAGCTTTTGCTGATGTCATTCTCCATGGATGACTTCTAGGATCCTTCCAAGCACTTGAACAACACATAGCCCCCTAGAGTTGCAAGAAAGGAGTGATTGAAGGAGCCCAAACATATTGTTCTTCCCCATTCTTCAGGAAAAGCAGCATCCATTGGATCCTTCTTCCGCCCCAGATTGAAGATCAATCATTGGATCGCACTACGCCTCGACCGCATGATCTCCAACTGACATCTAATCCACATCTTCAAAATATATTTCTATGTTATTAATATTTTTCTAATGTGTTTTGAGTTCTGAGATAGTTTTACATATTTTTAGGTATTTAAATTTGAATTAAAAATTTAAACAGGGAACAATGAAGCAAACATAAGTATTTATGATTTTAAAATATCAAACCACTATAGAAAACCCATAAAATATTTTCAAAACAAAAAAAATATTTAAAAAGGAAATTATAGAATGTTTTTATGAATTTTGGAGAATTTTTATAAGATTTTTAGTGTTTTGTGATTTTTAGGGGTTTTCTTGTATATTTTCAGTTGATTTTTGGAAAGATGATAAAACAAATTAATATATATAGGAAATAATTTCAATAGTCTTTTTCAAAACATTTTTCTATTTTTTTGGTATTTTATAAGTTAAACAGTAAAAAATACACTCTTTTGATTTTAAAATTAAAATACAAAAATATGACATGAATCTACAAGCAAACATGCTTAACCCTATTTGTTTTAGAATTTTGGAGCATAGATGATATTTTAATAAATAGAAAATATGCAAAAAAAATAATGAATTGGAAGAGGCATAAATGCAAATAAAATAAAGGCGAGTGATAATATGAAAATATTGTAAATTTTTATAATTGTCAATGAACTTTTCAACATTAAAACAAAATACAAAAAGACGTAAGGGTTTAACTGCAAAATGCCACCTCATGTGGGATGACACGTGAGGTGATGTGGCCAGGATCAAAATTGCAAATAGAGGAAGATCAAGGTGACTTCTGAGCTGTAGAACTTGAAGGTTGTTGATTTTAAAACCCTAAGTCTCAAAGAAGTTTCGCCAAACTAATAATCCAAAGGTCAGGGCTTGTACCATTTTCACCTTCTGATCTTGGTCTTCGTATGGAACCTAATCTCATTTCACCTCATTGCTTTGATTTAGATGCTCAGGGACGAGCATGGATTAAGTATAGGGGGACGATGAATATCAGATTCATCAGTCTAAAATCGATGAATTAAGCTCAAATCTCTAAAATTCATTGGTATTTCTTCATTTATTTTGCATAGTTAGCGTTCATGCATGTATTGATGAGAATTGCATTTTATTACTTATTATTTTATAAAATAATAAGCCAAAAATCTCAGCTGAAAATGACCTGTAAAATAGCCTAACTTCCTTTATTTTTAAATAATTCATGCTAATCCAATTGACCCAAAACCATCTCCATTGTGTACATAATATTAACAAGCATAAATTAAAAATATAAAAAAATCACTAATCTAAATATGTGGACTGAAAACCCGAATCCTAATTGCATGATTCTCGGACTAAAACATCGATATCTTCCTCATCCAATGTCTGATTTGATCCTACTCACTTTTGAACTAATGTACATTCAATTATCTTCAAAACAAGACCAAATTCAAGTGAATCAGAGCCTTGTATGTGAAAGTTGGGTTTTGAGCCTCTTATGTACATTTTGTATTTTAGCTGTTTTTGACCTATTATTTTATGTACAAAATTAAATCATTTTATTTTATTTCTTTTTTATTTATTTTCTTTGATAGAAGTTTTATTAAAATACGTAAAAATCTAAATCTAAAATGAACTTGAAATCAAAGAAACTAACTGAGTTTGAGTTTTCACTAACTATCTGTACAAAATTTGTCATTTTCGTATTTTATTTTATTGCTCATTTTTCTGAATTAATAAAAATACAAAAAATAGATTAATGTATAAATATTTATCTTTGTTTTCAGATTTTTATCTTTGTTAAATATGTACATATAAATATTTATTTTTGTTTCAGATTTTTATCTGTTTAAAAATGACAAAAAATATTATAAAACCCAAAAATCAAGGTATTATATGTACATGGGAGACTCTTAAAATATCACTTCATACAAATAATCGATTTTGATTTTGGTCTCTTCATGGAAGTTATAGATCTCATCGAGACGAACAACTTCTGTGAAGAAAATTTTTTGATCTGATGTCGTTTGCTATTTCTTTTTTATTTATCTTTTATTTTTTATTTTTCTGGGGATGACACGATGCTGCTCCTGGAGCCGCATGTGTCACCCATTTTTGGGATTTATATATACTTTTTTTTGTAAAAAAGTAAAAAAATACTTCCATGTAGCTTCATCTGGGCCATCCGATCCATGGCCGATCGGATGGCCCAAAAGCCATCCTCTTCCTTCGGTCCTTTCCCCTTTTGAGGCGGCGCCGACGTCCCCCACGATTCTCGGACGCATCAATCGGACGACTGCCTTCCACATCTCGCTGCACATCTCGTGAATTTCATCAACCCCAATCAGATCACACCCCAGATCTTGCTCAATCTCTTGTCAAATCCCATTCTTGATTCCATTATTGATTGACCTCGCGATCTCCATCACTTTCCATCTCCAGCGCCAACTCCTCCACTATTTAACACCCTCTCTGGCCCCCCTCCATCCTTATCCGCCGATAGCATCTAATTCAAGGAGGAGCGGCAGTGACAGAGTCCCTCCTCCATCTTCATCGGTGAGGTTCGGTGTCTTCCTCGATACCTCGCAGACCGCCCTCCGTGCGATCTGCTCTTGCTCCGACCGCTCTGTGATGTTGAGACAATTACGTATCCATATCCACTATATCCACTGCTACTCCTATTTCCATCCAAAGAATCCACCTTCGTCTCCTTTGTACACCGCTCGCAAACCTCCAACCATCAACTCCATCATCCGCTACTGCCCCTTTCCGATTCAACTCCATTAAGCACCGCCGCATCATCACCTTCAGCGCCGCTCTTCGATGCCACCATCTTGCGGCTGAGCCCAGTACCGTCCCTGACATTTCGTAGGCCCTAGGTAAAAGAAAAAAATGCACCCTTATCAAATAATTCGATGAACAATGTGTCCTTATATAATTCCATAAAATTTTAGACTTTAGCATTGAGTTGTTCACTGAAAGTTATTATATAAGAGTTCATTTTTTGATGAGTTGTTTCATTGAAAAATCGATTCCATAAGGGCTCATTTTTCAACAACTTGTTTCATCGAAAAATTCAATTTCACAAGAGCTCATTTTTAGGTGAGTTGTTTTACTAATAATTTGACTCTACAAGGTTTCATTAGGACATATACTATTTTCTCCAAACTAAAGGTTGGATACATGTAAAAATGGGCCCCTTATGTTGACGGGGCCCTGGGCCATTGCACTCCTAAACTAGCCTCAGGGACGGCCCTGGCTGAGCCACACCTCGACCGCCATCCACCTCTGCATCAACGGCCAAGAGCAGCACCTCTTTCAACACCTGGGGCACACCTTCATCAGCTGCAGCAATTGAAGGTTCCAAAGGTCACGCACTTCCAAAACCCAGGTGATCTTCAATATCCAAGGGACTCAGTTAGCCGAAAATTCGATCGTTGCGCCACTGCCTCCACCCGCTGGCCGCTTCCCCCGACGACGCACCGCAACCACCATCTGCAACTACACCTTCGTCTCTACCGCCCACCGTTGGGTGTTGGACCCGAGGCTCTCCCATGTGGTCTGTACGTGCGGAGGGAATGATATTCTGGCTTCTCGCATAAAGCTCTCCAGGCTGCATACGGAGAGGGAAAATTACAAAAACATCCTCTGAGATCTACATTATATTAGAGCAGCCCCACCAGCCCCCCCCCCCCCCCCCCCGCATTTCTGGTAATTACACTTCAGTCTTCCCTGCATTATTTAATTATTGTAGTTTTTTGCAGTGATACCCTTGTATTCTCCCTCCACTTTGAACCACTTTATTGTATCATTTTATTTATTAAAATTAGGTATTTTGTTCTACAATTAATTCTCTCTACATCTTGGCATATGTTTGATACTTTGTAGAAAACTGCATATTTTCCCATCTTGTGCCTCAAAATTTATAAGTAATTAACCATGGCTCTAAAAATTGCCAAAAAAAATCACAGATTGTATAATTAATTTTATTTTACATTATGCCTAAAAAAATTGCCTTTGCATGCATAATTTGCCCTACAAAAATCCTTTTGTATATTTCAATCTTTAATTTTTAATATGCACTAAATCTAGTATTTTAAGGTTTATGATTTTTTTGAGATCAATCATCTAGTGATAGATCTTAGGTAATTTTATTCCTTGAAAATAAATACGTTTAGTATTTATTAAAATTAATTATTGAAATTCACTTTGTTTGCATTCATAAATTCATAAAATATTTATCTTGCATTCAAAAATTCCAAAAAAAAATACAATGCATTCATTTAATCATTATTGTCATCGTGATAAAATTTCATAATTTTTAGATATCGTTCGATTTATTTTTACATTGTAGTCCTTAAAATTGCCCACATTTGTATTTTGCATCCCAAAATTGCATTAAAAATACAAAAAAATTATCATCTCGAAAATTGTATACGAACTTTGATAGACAAATTTCTAGGTTCTTCCTTTGCCTCCTTGAGTTCAATCTTGAGATTTATCCAAGTAAAATAAACATAAAACCATGCTGAATAAAATTGATTAATTTATTGTGGTTATTTCTTGATTGATTCTGAATTCTCGACGTAATTATAACAACATATCCATCATTATTTTTAAATCTTAATTCTTACAAATTAAATAGGGCACTTCGCGGCTCATCATTAAGCCAAAGATAGATGAAGGATCCATCCTCAACTTTGTCGTGGTAAACACAATACTTATATGATCTCATGTTGAATCATAAACCAACTATGACATTTTCGAACCTTTTGTACCACAGTTTGGGTGGCTTCCTAAGTTCATATAATGACCTTCAATTTGCATACATGGCATTCCCTATCTTGATAAGAGAATCCCTTTGGTTGTATCATCATAATATCTTCTTTGAGTTCACCATGCAGAAATGCATTGGTCACAACTAGCTGCTCATGCTCCAAATCTAAATGTGGTACAAATATACAGTGACATCTCTATGGATGTGTCCCTCGTAACAAGATAGAATACCTCATTACAATCCACACCTTCCTTTTGATTATAGCCTTTTGCAATTGGATGTGTTTTGTATTTGATGCCATCACTACATGAGATTTTACTCTTTTTCTCGAAGAACCATTTTCATTCAACAATTTTCCTCCACTTCGATAACTTGGCAATACCACATATATGATTCTTGTGAAGAGATTCCATCTACTAAATCATAGCAACAATTTTATGTTTGATTTTTTGTTCCCACAACAACCTCATTTTAAGTCGAGTGCTCGAGAGACTCTATCTACTCAGCAACATGTGGTGCACATGCGAACATGCCTTCAACATCTTATCTTTGAGGAGGACGTGTTTCTCTACGAGTCCAATCGCCAACAATACTGTGAGCCTCTCCTCTAGTTTCTCAACCTCGATTTGTTCAGTATCAATGTGATTAAAAGTAGTGGGGTCAACTGCTTGGCCAATACTAGAACAAATTTGAATTCCAATAGTTCGTGGATACTATCACATATCACTAAATATCACATTTATTTAAGAATAGAATTCTCGTCAAGGGAAACATTCCTACAAAAAAATAATTATTCTACCATGTGAGATCTGTTACCTTGGTTAGGGTTCTTTCTTCTTATCATATTCTATACTAAAAATTAGTCGTTTATAAGTACTTTTGTGGAGATGACATTAGGGAAGGCATTATACTTTCAATATTTTATATTTTTTAGGCTTAAATAAGTTAAAGGAACGTCTGAATTTGAAGCCAATATATTAAGTATCCCGAGCCATGCATATCTCTCATGATTCGACAAACAACTTGATTATTTAAGATTTGGACTTGGATTACCTCCATCCATAGAAACACATAATCAATAGCCAAAAGGATGAATTCATAGTTCTAAGATACTTTGATGGCCCCAATAAAAACCGATCAATTGGTCATATGTTGAAGAGTTCACTAATGTGAATTGGCTCCATGGTCAACTCTAAGGTTTATGGTTTCTCTTTCACTTAGCATTCTAGACACAATTTCACATATATACAAGCATCCTTGAAAGATTCAAACAAGGGAATTAAGTGTGTGTGTGTGTAAGTACAATGCATGTGTGTGTCTATCTTTATGTATTATATGTGTATGGGGAGTATGTAGCTCAGCTACATATAACTTCCTTGTTCATCACCTATCAGTCACCCATTTTGTCTCAAATTTTGAAATTGTACATGCTCCAAGGAATAATCACTTGTAGGAAACATAATCATGGGTGGATGGAGGTGATAAACACACAATTTCTTATAGCTCAACAACATATTTCCTTTTTCCAATATGCGTGTATATGATCATGTGTATCTATATACGTATGTGTGTGCGTATGTATACCTAGGTAGATATGTGTACAAATACACACACACACACACACAAAATACAAATGCATACATACACATGCATGTATCCATACACACACACACATACACACACACATACAACATGTACATATACGCATGCATATACATATATGTGTATACATAAATACATACATACACACATACATACATACATAACACATATACATGTATGTGAACACACACACATGTGTGTGTATTCATAATAGATACACACACGTGTGTGTATTCATATGTGTGTGTACATATGTGTGTATATGTAAAAATGTGTGTCCTTATATATACATACGTACACATATACATGTGTTTGTGCAAGTGGGGCTCATACACACACACAGACATACACACATATCTATCTATATATATAGCGAAAAATGAGGTTGCTCCCATGGGGATCTAACTTGGCTCCTCCGCTCATTTTCCTCACATTTTTTTGAAAAATTAATATGTGGAAATTCATAACTATATCCCTATATTATGTCATTCAAGTTTCATGCGAAACAGAGACTCATATAGCCTCCATCCAAACAATCTTTTTTTAACTGTCGCAGAATTGTTGAAATCGATCCCCTCTGGATAGAGGTTGTAGGACTCTCTGTTTCGCAGGAAACTTGAATGACATAATATATATATATATAGTTATGAGAATCCATAGAAATATTTTTCGAAAAAATAAAAAAAAGTAGGGAAAATGAGGCGGGGAAATCACGAAAGCTCCCCAGAAAGCAGCCCCATTTCTCTCCCACACACACATGTAAGTAACTTTCTTACACCCACCCCTTTTTTTCTCTCAATTTTTTTATTTTTTTGAAATGGATCCTCATGGGATTTATTTAAAATACTAAGTAGAATATGTGTTTCAAATTTTGTGCAAAACAAGCATTCCTAACATGTCCATTGGAAGGGATCGATTTTAACAAATCTGAGACTGTTAAAATTTGACTGCCTTGATGGATAACCTAGAAATCTTGAAATAAGTTGAAATTTTAATGATGTGATGGTGATATATTGCGATCTAAATCCCCCAAGGATCCGATTCAAAAAAAATAAAAAAAATAGAGGAGAAAAGAGATGGGTACACATGGGTGTAGGCTCCCTTTTCCTGTATATATGTAGGAGCTGGGAGCCTACACCTAGGGGTATAGGTAACTACCTACACCCGACTTTCTTTTTCATTATTTTTGGGTCTTTTGAAGGAAAACTTAGGAGGATTTTCTTAATATATTGAGTGGGATATGTGTTTCATGCAAAACAACCATTTCTCACACGTTCATCTAGAAGGGGTCAATTTCAGCAATTCTAAAACTATTAAAATTTTGGTAGTCTTTGTGGAGATGATAATAGTCCCAAATTAAGTTGAATTTAGAATGACAACATGGTGATATATGATGATCTAATTCCTAAAAAGTTTCATTTAAAAAATAAAAAAATGTTGAAGAAAAGAGACGGGTGAAAAATCGCCCAAACGTCCTATTCTTCAATAAGAATAGTATCGTTGTGTTGGTTGGGTAAATTTTACAGAAAATTTATTTCTGTCTTATTTATACTCCTAAACTAGATGTTTATAGTGTTAAGTACGTAAGTGTCAAACCTAGGGAGATAAACTGTTGGAAACTAGGGAAAATAATAGAAATCTAAGGTATAATTGGTCTTCAATTTTTATTTCTATTTAGTTGATTTTTTGAATTTTTATCCGATTTTATGAGTTTTATGTTGCTTTTGTTATTTTAATATATCTATGTAAGAATATAAGTGTAAATTTTGTAGTTTTATATTTTGATTTTATTTTTGTAGTTTATGTTTTAAGTGTTTTATGTTTTTTATTTAATTTTTGAAAATGTTTTATTATTTTTATTTAGTTTTTAATGTTGAAAATTATAATTTTTATTGAAAATATTTTTTTGATTTTCTAAAAAGAAAATAGAATAATTTTTTATTTTTATTATAAAGTAGATGAAAATAACATCAAAATGATAGGTTGTACGTTTTTATGTGATTTTTATTGAATTAGTTATGTATTTTTGAAGTGCTAATGTATTTTATATTTTATTATATTTTATTATTCAAATTTATTTTTTTATTTATTATGTAAAATATAATAAAACTACTAAGGTTAATTTTGTAGAATTTTTAAAGGTGCTTTATTTTTTATGATTTTTAAAGTTTGTTATATTTTTTGTATTTTTAAATGATTTATTAAAATAGGATTTTTTTATTTTTTTGAAAACTGTTATAATACTATATATAATATAATATTATATATTTTTGTGTATTTTTTATTGTATTTTTAAATTTTATACTTTATTTATTAGGGATATAGTATAGTGTAGTGTATACTGGATAGGGATATACGTGTAATATGATGGAAATATAAAGTGTATGTGTAAATAGCAGAAGCACGGAGGATGTACGCCCAAATATTCTAGAAGTTCACGTACAGACCACGTGAAAGCTTCAACCTTGGACCTGTGTGGAACAACAAAACTCCGACGGGTATAACCGCATTTAACTCTAGGGTGCGTTTGGTTACTGGGTTGGGCCGGGTTGGGTACCCCTGTGAATAGTATACGATTGAGAGGGTTGGAAGGAGAGGTACTCAGGGTTGGGCCAACCCAACCCTGCCCAACCCTGCAACCAAACGGAGCTTATCTCGAGCGCATGTGCGCCGCTGGATACTTGAGCGGTGGGGTGGTGCACATTCTAGCATTGCCGCGTGGTTGGTCATTCAGCCCTTGGATCAGATCTGATCCAAGGGTCACAATTCAATCTGGAGCAGAGCGTGTTCTTCCCCTTTCTCAAATCAGGAATCGGCTCCAATGGAGGCAAAGCAGTGGTGCTCTGATTGTGATGTTGGACCTTCGATTAGCAACGTTCTCAATATAATGGCTAGATGCTTCATATATTCAAGTGTAGGTACTGCTCGATGGTTACAGTTCTGATCTCAATGATGGAGATTTCAAGGGCAACTGAGATACTTAGCTGTACAGACTCATGCGGAATATGGGCTAACAATGGAGGTGGTGATGGACTTCTTTTTCAGATCCCCAGATGTAGTAGGTGTTCTTCATATGCAATCCCAGGTTCTGCAGATGATGTTATTCTCGAAGATGAAGCTATGCTTATTGCTCAGGCTTTCATTCTAGACGAACCCACGAATTCAAACTTGCGACTCGAGGTGTAATACCTCGTTCCAGAAATAATAGAGGAACAAGCACTACAAAAAAAAATAAGGTGTGACCACGAAATGTGGCTACGGAAACTTGTGGCCACGATAATTCCGTGGCCACTAGTTTCTCGTAGCCACAATCCGTGGCCAAAGTATTCATATAAGAGTTGTGGTCACGATAAGTTCTGTGGCCACTTGCAGTGGCCACGGCATATTCGTGGTTAGAGAACTGTCGCGACGAGACTTGTAGCTATGACTACTGGCCACGACATATCGTGGCCAGAACTCAATTCTGTGGCCACAAACCCCGTATCCGTGGCCATAGTTCTGTAGCCACAACTTATTTTCCTTGTAGTGAAGAATGATGATGGATGATCGATCCACAGAGGATTGGGGGATTGGATCGAAATACTCAAAGCAGATCTGATCTGAGATGGTCCGATAATGAAGAGAGGATGTAGAGAAGTGGACCAAGTAGGGATGGTGATGGAATCGATGATCGGATATGGTATTTTGTGATGAATCTTGAATAGAAACTCATGAGAAAAGAGAGATTGAAGGAGAAGAGAGTAAGGAGGAAAGGGGATCAGAGGAAACCTGCTTGGAAAGGATGGAACTATGGAGGTTGTCGCCTGGGAATCGAACCCTTTCAGATCTTCGATGATCTTTGCCTCCACGCATGATGATGTAGAGGCTCCTCGTGCGGTGGAACAAAGGATACAATGACGGCGACTGATTGCGTTGCTCCCTCTCCTTGCTCAATGGGAACATAAGAGGCTTACTGTCACCCAGACCTCTCTCGTTCTCAGAACTCTCAGGGAGAAGGGATTGAAAATGGTGGATACCGTCAATTGAAGGGGATGCTAGGTCTTATATAGAGGAAGAAGGGGTGGGGCGCACGAAGGCGGGTCCGGTCACTGGTGTAGCGAGGAGGTTGAATACCGACCAACGACCGGGCAGTTGGCATGGTTGGAGGAAGAGGAGGCGGAGGACGGAAGGAGGAGGAAGAAGGAAGCGGTATAGGGGAAGGAACATGAAAAATAAAATAAATAATAATAAAATAAGTAATGAGATTAAATAAAGTAATTAAAGAGATAAATAAATAGATAATCACATAATTACATGAGTAATTAAGTAATTAAATATATGATTAAGTGTATAATTATTTAAATAATTAAATAACTTTTAAATAAATAAATAAATAAATAAATTTAATTTAATTTACTAAAAAAATATTACTAAAGTATATAAATATAATATATTAAATAATATAAATTAAGGTACATTGTACAATATATACCAATATAGTCTCAAAACCCACATTTTGCATATTATCTCCGCTTTTAGCAAAATCAGTTTCATTTGGTTGATAATTATATGAAACGAACATCAAAAGTAACTACACCCAATTCGGAGCCCATATGGTCGAGTTATGAGGTCCGGAAAAAATAGGTCACGGTTTCGTGGCTTCAGAATTTATTGCATTTTCACTTGAACTATATTATTATATTTTCTATTCATTTTTAGAAAAGTTATATAAAAGAAATTAAGTTGAACGGGGTTAGGAATAGTTAATTAGAAAATCGGGAAGTTTCTACATATAGTACATATAGACAATGGGGCCCAAAAGCCAAAACTCACTTGTTTTATTCTAAAGTTTTTTTTATATTTATAATAAATGGTATGAGTTACAAAATGAAGTTTAAAAGTGAGTTTGGTCGATTTGGACTTATCTATAAATAGTTATTAATCTTGGAAGTTAGCTTTTACGGCTTTTCGGTTCATTGTAAAAAATTATTTTTATATTGAATATTTTTTCCGATAATTTCATAAAATAATATATATTTCTATGAACAACTTTTGTGAAGAAAGTATGTTGATTTGATTAGCCAAGTCTCCAGTAAGATAATGTAAGCTTTTTCTGAAGATTAGACCATTATGGTCAAATTTGTATTTGGTGTATGGCTTCTTTTTGGTAGAAATGATTGTTGCACTGCACAGATCTTTTGTTCCCTGATGGATATAGCATCTTTTCTTTCCGTCCATTTTTTGGGGTTTGAAAAAAATTTGTGCTTGCAGATCCTTCCCTCATCTGAAGTTTTATTTCACCCTAAATCTCTCCCGTCTTTAGATGTCGGTGCCACTAGACAAGGATGGAAACATAACACCGAAATTTATTGCCCTTTGCATCATTTTAAGTAAAAAAAGCTATTTGTATCAAAAATGTATTCTATGCATGTGTGTATGTATATATTGTATATGTGTATATAAAAGAATATTGAGAGTTTGGTTAAGGCATGCTTGGTGTTGATCCTCCCTTCTCTCTAACCCTAAGCAATAATACCAAGCTCTTATTGCTTTCTCAAACGAACATTAGGCTACTTCAAAGTCCCATCTTCTATTTAAAAAACATGTGTAAATAAGAGATCGAGGAGGGTATTTGTTTATTTAATCAACCCTTCATTATTGGGTCATATGAAATGGCATTATACGGACTTGGACAAGATTAGAGGAGGGGCCATGCATGTGTCCCCAGATTATTTATGGATCGTTATTTTCTCCCCAGTTTAATGCTAAAGTAAATAAACGATATTGTTGAATGCTGGATTGGTATGTGGTAGTTAATTATTCGTGGAATATATTAGTCGAAAAAATCATATATGAACTCTAGATTTGGCCATGTCCTCGAATCTTCACGATACCAAAGACAATCAAATGAAATAGACACCATATCAAATAGTATCCATATAGAGGTCAAAGGACTTTAGGAAGAGATTGCAGACCAGGAATTTGATACACCACTTGTGTGGCCTCTATGTGCTTTTTTTTTCTTTCTTTACATCCTCTAGGTCATGTTTGAAAGAAGAGGAATGGAAAATAAGGGAGATTTTTTTATTTGCTTCAGCTATCTTGCATGATCAATTGTCAAATGTAGACAGAAACGTAGATAATGACGTAAAAATGATGTGACAGCCTTATTTCGCAATCGTTCATTTTGAGATGAAACTTCATTATTCTCGACTAATAAGATTTTATCCAAATATGACACTAAAAAATGAGCTTTACTGGCATTTTTTTCAAAATCTGTCATTAAATCAGTTGTTGTTAAATATATGGATAAAATGTGGCCACCATAAAGGAGAGCCAAGTTAATTTCCCTGCCTATTTTTTTAAACTTTTTTTATGTTATTTAAAAAAAAACACGGAGAGATTAACTTAGATTAATAAGGGGAATGCGTGATTCAAATTTCGTAAAAAACAGACATTCATAATCCGTCCATCTGGAAGGGACCGATTTCAGCAATTTTGATATCAATAAAAATTGATATGGTTGATAGATGGGATAAAAACCTTGAAATAAGTTGATTTTTTATGAGAATATATTGATATGAGGTGATCTAAAATCTCAGGGGTATTTTGAAAACGCACCATAAGAAAGTTTAAAAAACGGATAAGGGGAGCTAACTTGCACCCATTTGAGTGTAGCCCATTTTCTCCTAAATATATAACCACAATATTATTCATTGCAAAATAACTTTTTATACTTGAAAACAACAACGAATATCATGTATGTCACTATATCATTAGTAACAGTTCATATAGCGGTACTTATCCATTGACAATTTTTAAAATTTCAGCTAACTGTCGGTACTTTTTTAAAAAATATTTTTATGATATTTTTGTATTTTTTTCAAAATATTTTTATCGAATTAATACAAAAGAAATAAAGTCAATCTGAGTTGTGTAAAAATAGGTATAGATGTTTCAAGTTATGTGTACACATGCACAAGTAGTATATTTTTTCCTTTTTCTCATTTTTTTCTATTTTTTATTGAGTTGACTGAGGCCTACATATTTCAATCTTTAAGTGAGGGTCGGAACTTAGGCCTTGCATGCATATTTCCTCAAATGTTTGGCTAGTACATATACTTATACATGCATATAGTCTGTAATCTTCTTGTTTATTTTTGGAATTTCTTTTTGCATATTTTTAGTATTTTTAGATGATATGCTTCTTATTTCATATGTATGAGAATACAATAAGGTTATATTAATGCAAGCATAAATTTATTTGTTAAGGAGTTTTTCTCAAATTTTGATTCATAGATGGATGAAATATGGATTCATTAATCAATTGGAAGTTTTGAAATTCAAAATTAATTCAAAATAAATTAATAAATAGTTTTATTAATTCTTGATTAAAGCATAAAATATTTATTATTTTATGTAGTATTTTAATATAATTTTTATTTATTTTTAAAACCTTATTTATTATAAGCTACTTTTTACAATGTATTTATAGATATATTGACCTATGTTTGGAATATTTTATTTTTATTTGCATTTTTAATTTATTATTTTATATTTCACTTTTTATATAATTATAACTTTTTTAGACATATAAATATATTTTTGTTATATTTTTATGATATCGCATGTACACTTAAATAAATATGTATACTTATTATATATGTATAAATATAGTAAATTCATCTATGTATTTATGTAGACTATTTTATTATTGTGTTTTTATGGTTTTATTCTATTCTAAATATTTACAAATATTATAAATAATATTTATAGAATTATAAAAATATAAAATTATAAAAATAATAAATAATAAATAAAATGAATATTTTATTCATGTAAACTATATAATAAGGGTCCAAAATCAAACTTTCACACTTTAAATTTAAATTAAATGAAACCACTTCATTAAATAGATTATTAAAATTTACATACAACATGTAAGATTCATTTTCTTTATTAATTGTACTCGTAATATTTACTAATGTATTTTCCAATTTTCAATCGTGTTAGGAGAGATAGTTGAACAATTCAAATTTTTAAGATGAAATGGAAGTCGGAGAAGGCAATAAGTTCTTTTTATTCATGATGGTATGCAGAGGCTCATGTAAATCAAGACTTTATTTTATTTTGACTTTCAAAAAGGAACAATATAAGATACATGAACTCCAATATATAGGATTCCTTGGTCTATTTCATTCAGAGTCAACCTCCTCCAAACCAAGTAATAGGTAATGAGCCATTCTGTTGTGTATTTCCACCTAAGACCGAACATTCTGGACGGGTTCTATCTGGTGAAGAATCTTTCACCAAAATGAGGTGGTATGGACAAATAGGTTGTGTTCATTACAAACAAAGTTCGACCAGTTTAAGGAGAATATGATAGATCGGCAATGGGATCTAGATAATCACATCATGGTAAGGAAGACCAAGTGCAAGAGACATTGCATCAAGCTAATTACCACACAATGTAACAAATGCATAGGCTCGTTGAGGAGTTGTCTAGAAATCATTTGTGTAGTTCATTTCATGTTATTCCATGTCATGACCGTGATGACGACCATCCAAAATCGATGATGATCCAGTGTGTGTTTAGTTTTAGTTTTATATAGATCTACAACAAGCAAAACATGTAATATTGAAGTACTTTTTTAAGCAAAACTTGTATGAACAATGCAATTTGTTTATATTTTTTGCTCTCTTTGTGTGGCTTGATATATCAAAATCTTCCTCGTATATTATGGTGAGAAATTTTTATTGCTCTCTCTTTGCTCGGATTGCTATATTATTTTCTAAGGTGACCAACTCTCTTTCTAAGTGCACACAAAAGAAAGAACGTTCTGATGACCCTTCTGAACTTATAATAACAGGATTTTGATTCTTATGAGATGTTGTGCTTTGCATTGATTAGTACCAACATATAGAAGTCATCGTCTCCTTACTTCTCTATTGTAAAAATTGTTAGAATAGATTAGAGTCGAATGTTATTAAAAGACCTTTGCAACCAACATTTGTGTTGCATATATTTGCGTGGACACATTTAAGGCGGAATGTATGTGATTAGTAGAACAAGTAGGGAAGCAATGCACTATTGTTATTTTCCCTTTGAAGTTGACTAATTTAATATATTACTGTTGTTTCTTTGTGTTAGGTTATTCGGTAGATACCAAAATCTTATATTTAATAGACATTTCCTACGATTGTCTTGTTGAAGCTTTTAAAAAGATTTTTATCAGTTGTGCAACTCTAAGATATTCCAATATCAGTCATGCTCCTTCCTTTTTGAAAATATCATTTATGCTCCTAACTTCTAGCCATTCCATCACTTGTACCCCTCGGGTTAGTTGATGTCCATCCCGAACGTAAACATACATTAATTTTGAAAAGAGATAGGGAATTAAATTTAGGCAAATAGGCTTAAAAGTCCATCTTCTTCACCCTCTTCTCTTCATCCTCCTATTGAACGCTTTTGATAAAGGTCTAAAGTATTCTCACAAGGCGAGAACATTGTCGTTGTGGTGACCGCTCATGAAAGGTGAATCAGACAACAATTAATCCACAATCAATGAAAGATAATGCATTGTAGAGTTAAACTCTATTATAATTCTACAAAGTGAGTGCATAGATGGAAGTATGTAGAGGTCGAACACAGGGAGCACACAAGATAGATTTTGAAAATAAATCCAAAAATTTGCCATCTTCTTTTCTTTTTTTTTGGGTGTTTTTTTGAAGTATATAAAATTTTCATGGATTTTTTATTATATATTTTATAGTTTTATTTTTTTTATTTTTTTATTTTTTGATTTTTAATTTCATTTTAATAAGATAATATATATACTAATGGCAAAAATAAATTATTTCTACCTTCTTATTTTTCTCTATATATGTTAATTTTTCTTATAATTTTACCATTTTTTAGATTTTTAATTGCTTGAAAATTCAAAATCATGACTTATATTAAGATGCTGAATTATTAAGGAATTTAAAAATATATAAAAGTCCCAAAATTTTTCAAAACTATTTTTAATACATAATAGATATAATAAACAAAATTTAGAAATATAAATAAATATTTTTTGATTTTTGTAAAATGTTTACTGATTTTCATAAAGATTTTGGAGCTTTTAAATTTTTAGCATTTTTCTTTTATTATTTTTAGTGGTTTTTGAATTTTAGTTATATTTATACACATTTTTGACTCGTATATCTCTAGATGCATATATTAGCTACATATTTTTAGCATATATTTATATTATTATTTTCTTTTTCCCTTCATTTTCTTTTGTTTGATTTTCAAAAGTTAAAAATACAAGAAAAATTTTCAAAAATTAAAAATTAAATAAAAGTTCGGATATTCTACACAAGGTGAGAACACAATCGTCAACAAAGCCTTGCTCGCCCATATATGATAGAAGTGTCAGTACTTTGCCGGTCCCAAGTGATAATCGAGGCAGCAATAGATCAAGATTTTAGCTCTATTCCTTAGGGGATGTGCCTCGCTTTGTCCGGAAGGTACCTGAAAAAATGAGGGCTTTGTGAACCCAATACAAGAATATCCATTAGAAATTTTATTTTGGTCAAAGTTTTTTAAACAGACCCCTTGTTTTAACTTTTACTTTTTTAAGTGGTTTTTCAAAATAATCCCCCTAATGATTTTTGTTGTATTTTCTTTAAATCTTAAGTGAATAAAAACATAGGAAGATAGTAGAAAAGAACTACAAATTAATACTAAGGTGGAAATCTCACCCTTGTATCAGAATGATGAATGCTCAGTAAGAAGACTCGCAGTACTTGGAATGCAAGATAGAAATTTAAAATCTACAATATATGGAGTGCAAAGCCGATGAAATCTCCCTTAGAAGGAATTGATATTAGCATGAAGAACCAGATTAAGTTTGATCTTGACCCAAACGTAGATCTATAGATGCATGCAAATATTAAATATTAGGTGTTTGGACCTTAGATTACTCGTTCAAGAAATCATAAAATATAAGTGCTAATTTTTAAAATAAAGGAAATAAAGGCATATAGCTTAAAACACAAAATAAAATAAAAATAAGTTGTAAAATAGGGAGAATAAAAGGGTAGAAAGTGAAGAAAATGCGAGAAAACTGAGCGATCCCCCAAGTGAACAAACACTTGGTAAAATATGCACACGAGAGTCAAGTGTCCAAGTTCTATATTATCACAAATTAATTGAAAAAAAGGTCCCTCTCACAAAATAAAAAGAAAAATCTATATTAGAGCTTCTCTTCATATACACACTCTCTCTCTCTCTCTCTCTCTTCTTCACTCTCTCTAATCAGCCCATAAAGAATGAGTTGATCTCATCGTAGCTTGGATTCTCTAAAAACCTAAGAAGTCACCTTCGTCACGCGGTCCCTTGCAATGAAGTCAATAAAAAGAGATGATCAGGAGTGGATAAACAATTATATATAAAAAGAAAATGAAACAGATAAATATGCAGATGAATGTATATAAGTATCCTATCCTACGTTTCTCCCCGACAATGACGTCATTTGATAGAAAACTGGGCAGCGGTTCCTAATGCCTAATCTTGGAGGGCATGTGATGTCCAACAAGTTGGATCTGGCAATCACTACATTGGCCACTCTCACAGTATTCGGAACATGAACAATCAATTGAATTAACAATCAATCCATGATATAGATGAAACAATAAAAGGATGCATGGTGAAATTTATTATACCCTACATAAAGACGTGTATAGACAACAAGTGTAGAGGTCGAACCACTGAGAGCAAGTCATGAATAGACTAACTATTGTTTATTAATTATAATAAATAATAATTATTTTGTATTTTTAGCATTTTGATCTTTTGTGGGTTTTAATTATATTTATTTTTATAGATTTTCACGGTTTTATATTTTCAAATTTTATAGTTTTTATTTTCATTTTAATTATGACCATTTTAGTTTCTTTTGTTTTTTAGATGTACTATATATGTGAGAGAGAAAGAGAGGAAAGGATCCTAATTCATGCAGTACGTAACTTACCTACTCCACTTTTTTTCTACTTGTTTTAATTTTTTCGAAAAAACTTACATAGATTTTCATAATTATATCCCTCTAACATGTCATTCAAATTTCGTCAAAAACAGGTATTCATATGTCCTCCATCCAGAACATAAAAAATACAGCAAATCTATTATCGTTAAAAAATGATTGTCTGGATGGAGGTTGTAGGAGTCTCTGTTTCTGACAAAATTTGAATGACATATTAGAGGGATATAGTTATGAAAATCCATGAAGTATTTTTCTACAAAAATAAAAAATAATTGAATAAAAGTGAAAATGGAGTAGGTAAGTTACCTACTCCATGGAGTAGGATCCCTTCTCTCTCTCTCTATACACACACACACACATGTATATGTAGAGGGTCGATCCTATGAGATGGGATTTTGGTGAGATGGTGAGATGTGAAATTATGAACCACTAGTTTCAACTAGGAGAGAGAAAGACGGGAGAGACAATACAGGAACTTGTGATCCAGAATCTCTCATCTCACCATCTCACAAAATCCCATCTCATAGGATCACTCCTTTGTATATGTATATGTATGTATGTATGCGTGTGTGTGTAATGGGTGGTGAATTGTAATATTATACATTGCATGTGATTGTCTAATATGACATAATCTATATGCATTATGTATGCATTTAATAGCTATGTGTTGAACTAAGTATTATGCCATAAATATGTGTGTCATTATAGATATTGCATATATTATTTATCTATCTTTGTCTATTTTGTTTATTTGCATGCGTTAGATATTGCATATATTATTTATCTATCTTTATCTATTTTGTTTATTTGCATGTGTTGGATCGATGTAGTTGCGTATGTATATGTTTATATATAAATGTATTTATAGAATATGTAGTTGAAAAATGTGTGTTTGTGTGTGTGTGTGTGTATATATATAAACATATTATTTTTTAGAAAATAGTTTTGCAGGCTAATATATGCACAAAAAATTATAGTTTCGCTACTTATTTATTGATGCTCGTAATTATATTTTTATATGTTCAATATTTGTTGGTTTGGTCTACAATTTCAATTATATTCAAATACTTATTTACATATTATTAGATTCAATTTGATTCGATTAGTAAAGCTTAACCACTTGTTCCACGTGAGTTTAGTTTCATATGGTAAAAAATGATGACATAATCCTTTGCTTGAACCAACTTGATTCCATAGTTCATCCAAATTTGGTCATTCTTTTTATAATCTTCATATTCGATCTCCATTAATGACAAAGCTAAATTAAAAATCACTACAAGAAATCTACCTATGGCAACAAATAATTTGAATATTCGTTGCCATATCTTTCAATGTTAATTGTATGACAACGAATATCATTTTTTTTGAAAAATTAGCTTTTATTCTTATAGTTAATAATGAATGTCATGCTCCTTTCCTAAAGTTCATATATACAAGAACGATTTATTTGTTGACTTGTTCGTTAAAATTATTACAAATTGCTGCTAAATTTACCACTAAATATCAATCGATAACCATTATTATATGATTCATTGCTAGGAATATAGCAATAAATACTATAATCATTGTCAATAAAAAAACAAGCATTATTCGTTATTATAGGGATTTTTTTTAAATAATTATCAAGAAATTCATAATTAATTAAATAAGCATCAAAAAAAAATTAAAAAATAGGCATCGATCGGCACCTGAGGTGCCGATTTGGGGCGCCCCCTCCAAATCGGCACCTCAGGTGCCGATTTGGGCAGAGGCGCCAAATCGGCACCTCAGGTGCCGATTTGGGATGGGCAATTTTCAAATCAAATCCCTTCAACAATGTATTTGAAGTTCAGTACTGCCAGAGATTACAAATTATTATTATCTTCATTAGATATGAATAATTTAAAAATATTTTGAGGAATTATGTAAATAATTTTACAAAATATTATTCTACAATTATATTTATGTTCATTTGAGTAAATTTGAGGAATTACTTAAATAAATTCTAAAAAATAAAATATCAATATTTTCCTTTATCACACTATTTTGGATCTATCAGTAGAGCTTCGTGGTCTCATCTTCTTCCCGATAACGTTATTGTAAAATGTTAAGTATATCTCTATTTTTTTATTATATTGTCCATTATTGATACATACTTAGAATATTTATAATTGACATGTCAACAATATTGTATTAAATATGAAGAAATTGAGAGTGTGAACAACATCATTTATCATTGATATATGTGAACTCAAAAAGGTACAACTTGACATGAATTAATTTTAAAAAATTACAAGTATTTTATTAAATTCATAAGAGAAGAAATATGAGTTTACAAATAATAAGAAAAAAAAATTACAATAACTTAAAGTTTCTATATCTTCATAAATCCCTTCAGACCTCCTCCTCCACCTCCTGCACCACCTCCCTTGTCGTTTCCTTTCCCTCCATCTCCTAATTTTTTGTGAGTCTCTTCATGTGTTGTCTTCTTCTTCTTATGCTTGGACATTTGTTCTGAATGTGTTGGAACGTGCCCTGGAGGATGCGGTCTAGCTGACGACTTCCGTGGCGGTTCGATTGTTTGTGATTCCTGATTCCTTGACGTTCGTACACTTGTTGAATGGCGAGGCGGCTCTGATGGAGGAGGCTCCGTGATCCTTACTCCGGGAGAAGGTATTCGAGGCGGCTCCGGACGTTGTTGTGGTATCGTGGATATACCAAACAACTGTCTATCAAAATCTGTTACCTCCATTTGCCGAACACTATCAAATATCTGCGACTGCAAATCTTCTGAACTGTATTGAGTAGACGGTATGAGCTGAGAGGGTCCAGAGTCAAATTGAGTCGAAGGTCCAACAAGCGATGGTCCTACAAGATTGTGACATTTTCATTGTTATAAGTATCACAAAATTTAAACATAACTTATTGAATTGAGTTTGTATATTGTATAATATATTTATACCTGAACCTCTAAATCCGGCTTCACCAATTTGAGACCCTCTAAATCCATACTCGATATAGCTCATACCTGAAAGATGTTAATTACATTATATGTCAAATAACTTACCTAATAAGTAAGAGGAGAATGCAATGTAATAAATTAAGTACACTATTACATGTAGATACGAATCCTGGTTGAATTGGTGGAACTTCCTGTCCGATGTATCCCTGACTCGAAGGACCAGCAAATGATGATCCTGCAAATTGAGATTGACTAAAAGCTTCTCCTCCATATCCTGCAAGAATTAGATATTCAACTTTTAGAAAATAATACATAAGATAAAAATTTGTTATTTAATTTAGTCATTCTATTACCTGAAGCTCCAAATCCAGTTTGGTCATATTGAGATGCGATTCCTTGAAGACCTGATGAGTACCCTTGCCCGCTATATCCTGCAGACGTCATTCCTGAGGTGCCAAATATTGACTCCTCCATTGTCTGACCCTGGGAAAATGCCTGCTCACCTAGTCCTCCTATATTTTATGAGGAGCTGTTATTATATGTCTAAAAATCGATATATGGATAAGAGTTGACTATACATAAACAAATAACTAAAACCTGAACTAGCAAACATCGGTGGTGGTTGCGTCCCCTCCCCACCATATTCCGTGTACTCCCTTCCTGTAAAATTTTCAACATAGAAATTTATAAATTCACGATTTTAAGATAACAAATTAGTTTACATTTGTAAGAAAAAAATTACAAAACCTGATACTCCTGAACTATGATGCTCCTGTGATGGCATGAATTGTTGATGCCCATATTGATGGAAGGGATACATCAAGGAGAACATGTTCAGTGTTTCATCGAACATGCTAATTGTATTTTCGACTGTCGTCCTCATGTCGGTAGGTAAGTCTGTTGATCGTCTAAGTTGTTCCATACTATTTCTTCCTTGTACAATCGTATCCACCTAGTCCATTTACAAATATATTAAGAATGATTTAATTGAATCTCAATAGAATATGTAGAGTGTTTAAACATACCAGACGTCTTTCCATTGGTCCGTGTGGTCGGTAAGCTACTACAGGAGGAGGAATCTGTGTTTGGATCCATCTTCTTGTGATATTCCAATACCATTGCATATAAAGATCGGTATCAGAATCCGGGTGCTCATGAACAACTGTGGCTTCCCTATCAGCCCAACGATCCACGTACTGTCGATGTATAGTAGCCCAGTTTAGGATGTCTCCACTTCGGGTTTTGTTACGTCTAGATATAGCATTTATCCTCTCCACAGAAACCGGAAGGTGCTGACGCATCCCGAATTGTCGCATCACACGATCAGGTAGGTGCATCACTACAAGATCGTAACAAATAAGTGGAACACGACTCATCCATACAGGCTGTCCACTTCTGCAGATAGGATGCAATTGTGATATCTCAACTTCAGCGTATGGTGTCCAAATCATCTGTATTTTAGTAAAAAAAATTAGATCTTGTAGTTTACAATCATTTAAAATTAATATGAGTATTACCGTTTTTATACCTGATGCTACAAACACTCGCTGAAAATGTATAGTGCTGGCGGTTTGGCCTTCTACTGTCTTGAACCACGTATATGTGCCAGGGTTATGTCTTTCTAAAGCATGAATGAATCTCCGGAGATCACGATATGATTCAACCTCATTTCCATAAACTATATCCATTGCACGACGTCTAGCATTCCAAGCTGTCATGTAGTTGATTTCAATTTTCAACTCGTCCTTTATCTTGTACATTATCGCTCCTGGGGTCATACTAACTTTTGCTTTGAAGAAAGATAAAATATACTGTGCTACAAAAATAGAGGTGCATTGACGATGTTTTACTAAGAGGACAGGATTTCTGCATGTGTGCTTCCCCCTATATCCTGAAACGTACCAATCTCCTCGCGATTTTCTTTCGGATGCATGTAAACGCCACCCACAATCATCATAAATACAAACAACCGTGAAAATGTTCTTGTTTGACGCCTTGGGTTTGTATTGCACATGATTTTCCATACTCCACTTCTGTAAATCGTATTGCAGATCTCTTTTCGACTTATAACTCCTACCTAACCAATAATTTAATCCGGAGTCATCGCTGGATTCTGATTGACTCTCTACAAATACTACATCTTCTGCTTCTGCGATTTCATGATCAAAAACGTTCGACAACTCCTCCATCGGTTCTTCTTCAGCATCATCGTTATTAGCAGAATATGAGTTCCCCCTATCCTCATCACCTAGGGCTAGAACTAACGAACCATAACCAAAATCATGACAGGTATTACCACCAACATTTTCTTCTAATGTTTGAGTATCATTTTCTGGCTCGTCATTTTCAGACTCCTCATTTTCATCTACTGTTTGAGTCTCATTTTCTGACTCATCATTTTCGGACTCCTCATTTTCTTCAGATATTTCTGTCACTAAGTCATCTTCTACATTTACTTGTGATGGCCCTTCGATATCCTCAAACATGGTCTCATTTGTTGGCCTGATTTATTTAAATTTTTGTCAGTTTAAATATAAATGGTGAAAATGTTATATAATTTGAATGTGAATAATTTTACCTCGAAGATGACGGCATATTTTCCATATTAAAGGGAGTAGCTTGTACGAAAAGATGGATAAATCTCACATCGACGATTGAACTCAACATTGCTAATGTTGATTCATCATCGTCAATCGGTACTGCAAAGAAAGTTGATCCCTCATACAACCACTTACAAGTTAATGTAAGTATATACTTGTCGAGGGGGAGATCGGTGACTTCGGAAACTCGAGACAGTAAGCCAATGTAAGTTAATTGGCATGGTAATGTAACCATCCGTTTCTTACCCCCAATATATTCTACGTGGTCATCAGAGACATCAATCGATCCTCCCCAATATATTAATACATGAGTGGTGTTGGGGGCCATCTATACGAATAAAATAATGATTTAATTAGTTTAATTACACAAAATAATTACTTAATAATCGGATGTAACAATTACTTTACGAATAAAATAACATTTCACTCGGCTGTTATCTTTGATAATCAATAATTCAATTGATATACTAATCACTCAGAAATGGAATCCAAAAGTCCGGTCTTGGGGGCTCATCGGTGCTCACCACAGTGAGTCCTGCCAGCGATGTATAGAGACCCTCTCGGCGCTCGATTCCAAATCTAAATGACAGTAATTTTAACATGAATTTGTGCACTTTTAAATCTAAATAAAAATCTCCTAATAAAATGTCTACTGTCCCCTACTTACTTAATTTCGATTTAAATAACTATTACAAAAATTTCTTCATTAAATGTCTAATGTGAGTGACATTAAAAAAATCATATTACATTTATAATTACTATTGTCCAACATCATTAGATTACTTCATAGACAAATGATTTACCATTAAAAATAAACAATAATTATTTTGAAATATGTTTTAACTAATCATGAATTTTGCACAACTAATTACTTGTTAAATTTAATAAAAATTCATGAATAAAATTACCTGGAAGATGCGTGTCTTCTACAAGAAATGTTATCCAAAATATAATAATATAGCGTCCTCACTGATATAGCGTCCTCACTGATAGAACCCTGCAAAAAACGCAGAACAAAATCTACAAAAAAAAATCTTATTCTTACTTGAATAAGATTAATCGATCGAGAGCAGCAATCGCACTTTAGAATACAGAATCAGGGAACCAGAGAGAATGAATGGGGAGATGATGAAGAAGGAAATGAGAGGGGGAAATTGTGAGGAGGATGGAATGAGGGGGGGGCGTTTTATATAGGAAATGGGGAGGAGGGGACCGTTGGCAAATTTCCGACGGCCCTCTCCCAAATCGGCACCTGAGGTGCCGATTTGGAGGGGGCGCCCCAAATCGGCACCTCAGGTGCCGATCGATGCCTATTTTTTTAATTTTTTTTCTTTGATGCTTATTTAATTAATTATGAATTTCTTGATAATTATTTAAAAAAAATCCCGTTATTATATATTAACTATGATACGACAACTAATTTGAATTATTTGTCGTCTCAGGTCAATTTTGTTGTAGTGAACATTTTCAAGAAATTGAACTTAAGTGCTACGATTTCAAGATAGCAGATGATTCAACGGGGAGATCGATCATAAAGGATGATTTCAACGTAATCGAGTCTCTCAACAAATCTTGAAACATCAGACCCTAGCCCACCAAGATTCCAAAATTTCCATTTTTACATGCTTCTTTTCCTCCATTAGGTTCCAGATGAGAACCTGAGCTATCATTAAGCACTACAAGAAAAATGAATTGTGGCCACGGAATGTGGTTACGGAAACTTGTGGCCACGATAATTCCGTGACCACTAGTTTGTCGTAGCCACAATCAGTGGCCAAAGTCTTCATATAAGAGTTGTGGCCACGATAAGTTTTGTGGTCACTTGTAGTGGCCACGATATATTCGTGGCTAAGAACTCTCGCGACGAGACTTGTAGTTACGGCTACCGGCCATGACGTGTCGTGGCCAGAGCCCAATTCCGTGGCCACAAATCCCATATCCGTGGCCATAGTTCTGTAGCCACAACCTATTTTCTTTGTAGTGAAGAAAAATTGATCTTAACAACTTGCTGCTTTGACTTGATTAGATTAGTTGATAATTATCTAAAACATTTATCGATTGGTAGTCCCGATGCACAAGATTCTATTTGCAAAATCTTTAGTATTGTAAGGCTTGTTGTCAAAGCATTGGACGAAACGATGGAAAGTTTTCGAGCGATTCCCACAAATTCACGATTTTTGTGAGACCTTACCGTGCAAATTCGTGAAAATCGCTTGATCAAGATCGAACGACCCACATCCCTACTACAGAGTTTGTTGCAGCAGATCCTACAGCAGAAGATTGAGTTATGAGATAGTGAGCCAAAATTTTGGAGTTATACAACACATCCGTCACTTCCTCCATCTACTTGGACATATTGTTGTAATTAGCCATTTTAGGTTCTCATCCGAACTGTTTCAGATAAGTCAACCTCTCTTGATTAATTTAATCGAATACTTTGATTAAATATTGCTTAACTCGTTTCAAAAAACTAATAATAAAGCATTTATAAGTACTGATTAGAGCTTGATCAACCCAGTACTCCTTACATCTGATTTGATGAAGATATGTAACCCTAATCGTACTGAAGGACCTGGTAACAATATTTCACTATGATCGCATGTTTGAATTTGCATGTCTAGTAGGACATTTCGACACGTAGATGACTTGAACGAACGTTCTCTTGTTTTCGGAGATCTAAGCACAATTAAGAGAAGTTAAGTGTAGAGGATGACTCTCAATAGTTTAGTAGGTATCCATCCGTCCTTCAAGGGTGTGAAGAGCTACGTTTAGCGCAGCCTAATAAAAGGTCCTTATCGCCATTCGTCGCATCGATGTTGAGGGCATCTCTTCTGGATAGGTCCCTTTCAACACCCTCAAATGGAGTTCATAATTTAAGGAAACTAGGACAAAGTTATTGAATACGGTCATTGATGACGCAAACATGCAACTACATGTGCGAACACAACGAGCAAAGTAAAGGGATAGACATTGGAGGGGGTTGGCAAGAGAGCAAGTAGGCGAGCCCATAACTCCGCGGGAGGATGGGCCCAAGGAAGACGATGAGAACGATATGTTAGAGGTGATCCTAGATAGCACGAGAGACGGCTAAACTATTAATTTTAAATCTCTTGCTTGTTCAAAGTAGTTATGTTCTTCTTCTACTGAAGCATTTAAGTGGATTTACCGATGCATTTGTATATTCGCGAAGATCCGATCTCTAACGCTAGCCAAAGATTTATACTCTTGTATTTCGGTATTCTAAGATTATATGCGGTACAATTCTTAATGAATGAGCAAATTATCCTTTAAATATGGGTTTTTTTATTAGAAGTTAGCTTTGGCTTAATATGCGTGGGCATGATTCCCATTCCATGAAGCTTATCTCCCGTCTCCCTGCACCACTAGTTTGCGAAGATGCGAGATCATCTGTAACACCCATACCCTCAAAGATAGTCCCACATCTAAAATTCACAAAGTGTGAGAGTGAGTTATAAGTGATGAGGATTACTACTTGACAATTTAGGTTTAAGCATTTTGGGTGGTTGTCTTTGAATCCGAACCCAACAAGTTGTCAGAGCCAGTTTTTTTCGATAACAGACCGAGAACCTAAACATGGGACGTTACACCATCATTGGCCATCCTATGGAGTATGAACTGCCTCACAGTCAAGAGATCTTTTGGATGCCCAATGATGGACAGGGACTCGGTCGTTCATGACATCACAACTGAAGTTGATTTGTAGAATTTTTGGCGCCGTTGTTATTTATACGAAATGCAACGTCCATTCACATTAGGAGATATTTTCTTCCTTCGTTTCGTAGTTGTTCGGCTAGAGAGCACTGCATGAAGAGTAATGAACGACGGAAGTGTAAGCTTTATTTAATTAAGATGGTTTTTTAAGGAAATAGTAATTTCTGAATTTTGAATCATGATAACCTGATGGAAGACAAATTGCACAATTAATGTAATATTTTGATAATAACATAGCCCCCCACCCTCAAGTCTCCCACTGATTGCAGGTAAATCTTGTAAAATCTATTGGTTTAGACACTACAAGAAAAATGAGTTGTTGTCACATAATATGACTACGGAAACTTGTGATCACGATAATTGTGTGGCCACTAGTTACTCGTAGCTACAATTCTGTAGCCAAAGTCTTCATACTAGAATTGTAATCATGGAAACTTTTGTGCTTACTTGTAGTGGCCACAACATATTTGTGGTTAGAGAAATCTCGCGACGAGACTTGTAGCTACGGCTACATGCCACAAAGTGTTCTGATCAGAGCTCAATTCTGCGGTCACAAGCCCCACATCTGTGGGCATAGTTCAATGATCACAACTTGCTTTTCTTGTATTGAGATGCCTTGAATACTAACACATACACATTTTATTTGGCTTTGTGAATCTTGTTTGCTTCAGATTCTATTTGTATTGGGATTCAGGGAACCACTCTCATTTAACAGGATACAATTGTACGAGGTATTATGTAACCCCCTTATAGTTTGAGTGTTTTCCATCCTCTCTGTTTTATAATCATATGTGCATAGAGAGAGATGAACTTGTCAATGATGTATCTCAGTTAAGGGTATCCTCATAAATCTTATGTTGTAGTTGTTTAGTTCTTGCTTGATTGATTGTTTGATAAGTGTTCTCCATTCGCTATGTGTAGCAAGTGGGTATTAGAGCTTTGAGTCATATGAAATGGGGGAGAAGATGACGTAATACAATCTGAATATTGAGAAGTTCAGAGCTTCGGCCTTTGAAAAGTGATATAGTTACCCCCTTAAAGCAGTATCGTATTTGACCACTATTGAACGATGACAGAACGAAAGTACTCTAGCCATCGGTGTAAGAAGAAAATACACACTCGATGATATATGTTACGCCTAACGAACAAGATCATCATGAAGGTTGTTCATGAAAAGACCGTAGCGAATGGACAGTTGAGACTAGAGAGTCTTTATATGACAAAGTCACTGATCAATAAATTGCAAATGAAGCAATGTGTGTTATCCCTCCATATGCAAGAAGGTATCCATTTGAAAGAGTATCTAGATCAACTAAATATATTACCTCATGGAGGATGAGGATGTGTAACCACTAAGATTTTTTATCATTTCCTTTTCCAATCACTAATTATGATTGAGTTTTAATGTCAATTAAGGGCAAATTAATTTTCCAGTTGAAGAAGATTTTAATACCCATTAATCTCTCTCTTTAATTATCATAAAACGTCGTGACCTTCAATTCAAGCATCATTGCTCACCCCACCTTTCTTTGTGTATTAGAGAGAAAGATGATTAGAGAGAGAGCAATGCCGGAAGACTTTTCTTCTTCGTAGGAAATGACAGTGATGCCTCGAAGGAGTGCAAGAGCTCATGATGTCGGAGGAGCCACGGGCATGTAAGTGCGGGTTCGAGGGATACACATTGGATCTAAGGTATGTGTCGGTTTGGAATTATGATTTTTAAGTGTATGTGTCAGTTTCGTAGGATTATCATACATGTAATGACTTGTATTGAAAAAGTATGTGTCGAACTCTAAGATTTGTCCTATGTAATATCGTTCCACTTTGGAGGTGGTTGTTTACGCATATTTGATAGGTTCCCTAAGAACATTTTTGTGAAATCTAAGCATATGCACAATGAATATAGAAATATAATGTTCGTTCGTGCTTAAGGCAGGAGAAGTTTTTTCCGTTGGATATTCCTTATCTAAACACATCATATGTACGGTGCAAACTTTTTTTGTTGATGGTTTAATGCATACAATAAGTTAATCACATATTTATTTACATATGATAAGCATATGTTAACTTCACGAGACGCGTCCACATTTCTAATTAATGGATTGCATACAAAATTTGTTCCTTGATGAGATTCACTATAATAATTAAGTTAAGTTACATTTACACATGGTCGTTATTTGTTGATATGGTAGATATCATTGCATTCTAGTAAGGAACATTAGAACTTTCAAATTATTTAGTTCATATGTAATCATGATGATTAAACCATAAGTTCGAGTGCATGAAAAAGTTTACGATAATCATTTAATCAAAAACAACTTTGTTACAATATATTTAGCATAAATCAATAGTTTTTTTAAAAAAAAGTAAATGGTTAGATATTCTGCGGATATTTCTTAGGGTACTCATTTTAATAGTACTATGTTTTGAATTCACAACTTATCCAATATAAAATGACGCATTCTGGTTACAAAAGTTTCGTGGTAATACTCATTAATTCGGAAGCATTCAGTCTACGAATATAATTGGTTACCTATTATGCGATGTAGTTCTTTGTTAGTTAACAATAACATGTTGTACATCTTTTGTGTGCTATCCATGATTGTAAGATGTGTGGTATAAAATATTATAGATGATAGTACTGCAAGAAATCGTATTTTGGGACCTCAACTATCCTTTTCTAATGTAGGCATGTGTACCGCTTATATAGTTAAATATTATAAGAAAATTAATAATTATCTCATTGTTATGTATGTTATGCTCTGGTTACTTGAAAACTTGTGATAGACGCACATCCAATGATTTCCAATTAATAACAAAAGATTCAAGGTTGTAATACCTAACAGTACTAATTTGCTTAAGGTTAGAAAGTCATTAAAAGTTAATAGTATGAATTGGAACTGAAACATTCACATGAACCACTATGGTGTGGAAAAGGAATTGATAGTAAAACAATTGAAATTTCCTTACCAAGAGTAATGGCACGATAATGATAAGTGAAGCTAAGTGCTCCACCTAATGGTGGGAGCCACTTCTAGAGTTCAATTATCGTATTAACCCAAGGGACAATGCCGCAAGGGGCGTATGGTTGCAAGGAACCACAGAAGCAAAAGCTAAATTCTCTACAGTTGTACATACACTATCATGTTATCGCTGCAAGGGATGTATGATTGAAAGGAACCATAGAGGCAAAATCTAAGTCCTCTACAATTGTAGCTACACTGTCATATTATGCCATGGAGTGTAAGTATTGGCGACTGAATTGTATAACAAGATACATACATGAAAGTTATGTAAATAAATAGTTTATAAAAGGTAAACCATTACAAGTATGCAAAGAAATATTTTATAGAGATAAATCATTATAAGTTCTGAAATAAATGATTTATAACGGTAAACCATTACAGGTATGCAAGGAAATGTTTTATAAAGATACATCATTATAAGTTATGAAATAAACTGTTTATAACAGTAAACCATTACAAGAATGCAAGAAAATGTTTTATAAAGATAAATCATTACAAGTTGTGAAATAAGTGGTTTATAACCACAAAACATTACACGTATGTAAGAAAATGGTTTATAAAGATAAATCACTAAAAGTTATGAAACAAATGGTTTATAACTATAAACCATTACAAGTATGCAACAAAATTATTTATAAAAATAAATCATTATAAGTTATGAAAGATAGTTTATAAAGGTAAACCATTACACGTTATGTAAGAAAGTGGTTTAATTAAAGATAAACCAGTACATGTTATGCAAGAAAATGATTTTATTAAAGATAAACCATTATATATTATACAAGAGATGGTTTAATAAATAATAAACCATTACATGTCATACAAAAATTGATTTAAGAAAAGTAAACCATCACAAGTCATGCATAGTTATCCTAAATAGGGGGCCAACACGCAAAGTCATTTATATGATTAAAGAAATATGTAGTTGCTATGTATATTATGATATATGACTCACACGATGAAAGAAATGTATGTTATATATTCTTGAGCATATTAAATATGTATACCTACGTTTATGAAAGAATCTAAATTATATATGTTAGAGAACGAACTTAGACATGAATGTGAACAATTAGGCTCATAATGATGTTTTGCCATAGGAACTCAAGTACAACATTTGTAACATGTTAAAAGCCATTAGAATCCCCATGCATGGACCCCGATACATACTAGGCATTAGGCTCATGCAAAATTTATGTTTATTTATTTCATGTGAAGCAAAAGTTTGACCAAGTAGTCAAGTTCTGCGACAGACTCAACGAGACAATCAGCATGGTATGGATAATGCATGATTACGGTGGATATCTGTATGCCTACTGGAACAGAGTGTCGTGTTATGAAATTATTTAATTTTACTTTTGCATGTATACTCTCACTGAAGTTGAAATAAAGAAACTCTTGGTTTGAATGGATTTTATGGATCATTTTGAGAATGATTTTGTTGCTCATTGATTACCATGCATGATTCATTAATGGTTCAGTCGTACGACTTAATGTTGCATGCCTCCGTCTATCAGCGTGACCCATTCCGTTACAAATGGTATCGGAGATGAAGTTCTTCTGGGTGTAGGATATCCACAATAGATAGTGACCTAAGACTGAGATGAATAGAGTCAAACCTAGGTATTACATGCAACTAGTTGACCCTTTGATTTTAAATCAGATGACCCATCATTATGGAATTAAGGTGATTAGAGACCGTAAGTCATCATCGAATAATGTGATTGTTAAGGACTTACATCAATAATTATTATAATTGATGACAATTATGATTCACTAGTGAAAGTATCATGTAAAAGCTTTGGTGGATTATACTGATGACATTTATTCTCAACATTCCCTTCATCTTGTAGGGTAAACATGATATTGAGAAAGTTAAGCATTGAATATAGGAGATGGAGATGCCTTCTGAAGCTACAAACAATCTTGAGAATGATAAATAATTTTGAGATACTTCGAATGAAAGATATAGCTAACGAGTGACTGAGTGAATGCAAGATGATCCACCTTTTTGAGATGTATTCCATTAAATAAGATGACTTTATTGAATTCTCATACCCTTGAGAATGCTGATGATTATAAGAGATCATGACTATCAAATCTTTGATGTTGTTACAAGATTATTAAAGAGTATGCAATAAAGTCATGGAGTAGAGAAGAATGAGAATAAGACATGTGCAAATGAGAAACAAATGAATTATTGGCTAAGCATTACACAACATACCAAATTTGTACTTAGTGCATAATCATCTCGATTACATCATAAGTTGGATGTTGTCGATTTTTATTAGCATGCCTTTCTAGATGGTCGTTTAGGATGATCTTCTTATAAACAAGTGGACTCTCCATTAATGTTATCTTATAAACTAGATTTATTTTGAGAAGTCATGATCAAATGACACTTGTTGAAGTTAACAAATTAGAGAATTAGTTACAGTAACAACAGGATAAGGGGGTTTTCTTTGGTGACTTAACGTTCCTCCATAATAAGCACTTTTCTCTTTGTGAAAAAGGAAGGTAAATCACATATCTCTACATTGCATACTAAGTTGTGGATACGGTGACTTTGAGGGATTAATATGTACCATTTGGATAGATGGTTTATTCAATTTGATTATCAAAAAGATCTTTTCTAAAATCAATCTACTTATGAGTTACCAATAACCTGGAATAAAGGAGGAGGAAATTTCATAATACCTTTAAGTAAGATTCTACTATTGGGAATTTTAGATCTTGAGGTAATATCCTACCATATCAAATTTTAGATCTCTCCTTTCGTTTTCATAAGGACTCGTGTAACTTTTGTGGAGTTTATGAATCGACTATTTTCAAAATACCTTGATGACTTTGTGATCATAATTGTGGATGATAATGCTATATATTATTGTGATATGGAGAACCACCAAGTACATCTCAATATTGTATTCGAGACCGTACTCCAACACCAGCTTTATACAATGTTCTCTAATTATAACTTCTTTGTTGGACAAAATCATCTTTCTAGTCATGTCACATTTATGGATTGTATTGGAGTTGATCTTAATCAAGAGATTAGCGAGAAAGTGAAAATTATCGAGGTAATTTAAAGGATCATGACAACATAAAAATATGTTGATCTTTAAAAAAAATTGAAATGCCCAAAGGAAGAGTTTTATTTTACAAATTGAATCGATGAGTATGTGAGATACCCATAAAGATTTTGGATTCTTGGTGACAATAAGTTAAGGTAATGAGGCCTTAGATGAAGCTCATAAAATACTATTCATCCAAGCATAACAAAAATGCATAAAGGCCTATATAAAATTTATGGTGCTCAAAGATGAAGAAAGACTTTGGTGAATTTAATTCCATGTGTCTCGCAATTCTAAATTGAACATCATAAATATGTCAGTCATGTACATCCTAGTCATGTACGTCCTTTGGAGACATGAAGATGGGTTTGGAAGCATATCTTGATGATTTTGTTATTAATTTATCTAAGATAAGAATACATCATTATGATATCGTATCTGTTATTATAGATCATCCTCTCATTAATGTGACGTGTATCAATTGAGACCAAAGCTAGTCGATACTAGTAAGAAGAGTGCTGAATAAAAAAATTTGATGCAAAAGAAATCCATTATCTTCGGTATGTCTCTTTACCAAGAAATTTCAAAGATGAAATTTTTTTAAGGGTGGTAGATTGTAATAATTTTCATTTTTTTACCATTTCTTTTTCCAATCACTAATTATGACTGAATTGTAACGCCAATTAAGGGTAAATTAATTTTCCAATTGAAGAAGATTTTAATATGCATTAATCTCTCTCTTTAATCATCATAAAACCACATGACCTCCCAATTTCCACATCATTGCTCGCCCCACCTTTCTTAGTGTATTTGAGAGAAAAAGAATCAGAGAGAGGGAAATGTTGGAAGACTTTTCTTCTTCATAGGAAATGATAGTGATGCCTCGAAGGAGTGAAAGAGCTCGTGATGTCAGAGGAGTCACGGGCATGTGAGTTCGGGTTCAAGGGATACACATCGGATTTAAGGTATGTATTGGTTTATGCATCAGTTTCGTAAGATTATCTAGTCGAAACACTAGAGAACGAACATGACCTTACTACTTCCATAGATGAGTTCATTTCTTTTTGTTTTGACCTATCTGAGACACTCAAGATCAGACCGAAAAGGTCAGGCGTAACCAAACTTCTTCCATTGACCTGCATGTGCCTTCTCACCCTAGGAAAACTGAGGATACCTTCCAGGTTGACCCTGATTGGTTTGTATCAGTTGAGAACCCCGATGTCGACCTACACCTTGTCAAATCTATTCCTCAGCGATCCCACAAGAAGGTTCGCATTCTATATTCTTAATCCTTTGTTTATCCATTTTGTTGTACATTCGCTTTCATTTTACCTCTGTCCATCCACCATGTCGCTCATCCACCCCATTTTCGTATGTTGCCTTGCTTAGGACGTATTGTGTCCTAAGTAGAGGGGTAGTGGACGAGCCAAGTATTCTTTATTCATTATGATTCATCACTCTTGTTGTTTCCTATACTTAAGGATCTTTTATCCTAATTATAGGGGGAGTGATGTCTACATTCCCTTCGATCCCTTCTTCTATCTTCATCTGTCTTTTCTCATTTTCGTTTTCATTTTTCTTTTTCTACCAAAAAGGTGTTGCCTCTTTTTGACAATTTGCTATACCTAGGACATACTTTGTCCTAAGTATATAGAGATGTGCAACCCGAGTTCTTTCATTCTTTGATCCCATCCACTGTCTCCTCGTGTCTCTACGTAGGGATATCTTATCCTAAGTACAAGGGGAGACAATGTGAGTACGAGCGTACATTCCCACCATTGATCCTCTCTATCTTGTGTACAGTCTGTTATACTAAGGATTATTTGATCCTAAGTATAGGGGGGACAATCGATTTCTCATTCATTCATTTCTTCATTCTTTCACTCATTTATTCTTTAAGCTTTTCTATACTCAGTACTACTTATGTCTTCTCTTTTTCTCTCTGATCTATGAGGACATAACTCAAACTAAGTATAGGGAGTCATATATACTGCGTATATACTTTAGGATAACTCGTACATTCATATTTTCAATAATTATGGCTAACATGATATATAAAATACTATATATAAGTCATTAAAATCACTTAATAAAAATGTGTATTATTCCTAAAATTCGTTTTATTTATTGATTAATAAATCACGTAAAAGCATTTTTTGTAAAATATTTGAAAAATAGTTTGAAAATCTTTTTAAAAAATCTTTAGAAGACTGTTTGAAAAATAACAAATATTTTCAACCTTTTAAAAATATTTTATTTGTAAAATTTATTTTCTTTGTGTAAAATAAAAATCTATTGAAAATATATTTGAAAATGGTTTGGAAAATGGCTGCAAAAATATTTTGAAAAATCTATACTGTTTGAAACACCTTTGCAAAATGTTTTGCAAATGTTTGTAAAAATTATTTGCAAAAACTATTTTGGACTGTAGTTTTCAAAATTATTCGTAAAATTAGTTTCAAATAAGTTTGAAGAATATATACATCATCCAAATAAATAAACATCTTTACCAACTATATATATATAAATAATTTGTAAATCCTTTAAAACCCTAACTCTTGTAAATAATTGATGAAATCCTGTGTAAATATTTGTACCTATTTCATTTTCAAAATTCTTATATTTTGAAAAAAAACCCAAAAACACTTGAAAAATTAAAAATTCCAAAACCATTTGCAAATCTTTTTAAAAATCCATAAAAAGTTCGAATTTGAAAATTGCATCACAAAAATATTTTTCTGCATTGTACATAACATTTGCATTTTTAGGATTGAGTTTGATAGTTGAACTACTCCAAGTAAAATTCAAAGATTGGAGCTTGTTTGGACCATAAATCTACCTAATCACAGGAACCTTATAGGATCTGGAATTGAGGTACTTCAGATCTGATTTAATTCTTTGAGAATCATGAGACTTGGTTCAATGTCATCTTGACTACCTAAGTAGAGTATTTCGGAGCACACACACAGCTCTTATTGTTAATGACCTAACTTAGATACCTACACCTTTCACTTGGCTCAACTCAGTTGGAGTGGTGAGGAGATTGGATTTGTCGATATGAGACGTACACAAATGGAAATATTTGTCATAGTCTAGGGAGGGAAGTGGGCCCCAATGTGTCCAGTGGCGTAGATGTCTAAAGACATGAGAGTGCGGGTTGCAATAATGCTTCAAAAGAGGGATAGTCTTCTGGCTCAAGAGGAAAAAATCCTTTGTAAATGCGCTTTATAAAGTATTTCAAAAAAAGAAGAGAAAAACTCCAAAAAAGTGGACAGCCCTGATTGAAATAAAACGTCGACCGGAGTGTACATATTTGCATAGTCAACAAGCAAGCTTGAGCTTGAAAGTCATATCATGTGAGCATGCAGCTGGATGACTTGACTACATTGGTCATGCATGCTAGGATAGGTAGCTACACTGGCTATTGTTCATTCTCTTCTCTACCCCCTCCTCTTGAGTTGATTGTCACTTGAACTTAAAAGGGAATACCCTACTCCTCGAGGAAAGACTTGCTGGATTGGGGAATCATTAGGTTGTCATGCTAGAGAAGTCAGTCTCTTTGGCATTTCAGTTGATGAGAGCCATTATGACACACACACATACTGTACAAGTGAGATTCATAGTCCTAAGGGTTTGCAAATGAGTTGAAGTACTCTAACCTGACTATTGAGGAAACTTGAGCAGGGTTTTGGGATTCTCGAAGGTTGTTGTGTTTTGAATCCATTTCCCAATAAAAGTTCTAACCGCACTAAAATTCCAAAGGTTTGACTTGAGCTCCAACTTTGATTTTGTGAAGACAAGTTTGAGAATTAAATTTGAACCACTTTCTTTCTTTTTATTTTCTTTCTTTTTATTTTCTTTCTTTTTATTTTTCTACACTTATTGCATAAGTGTTTGCCAGGGACTAGCAAAGGCAAGTATAGGGGTGATGAATCTCTATTTCATCACCTTTATTCTATCATTGTATCCTTAAAAACCATAGCAAAAGCATGTAAATACCCTTAATTTTTGTATAAATTAACATTCGTCCTTTGTTGTATAAATACTATATAAAATAATGTTTTTAATGCAAAAATGTATAATAAAGAAAAGAAAAGAAAAGAAAAAGAATAAAATATTGAAGATATTTTGTAACCTTAAATCCCAATACATAGGCACATTGATGAGTAGATCGAAAAGGAATAAAGTAGGGGGAGTTAAGGGTCATGTATTCAATAAAAATCCTTTTTATTTGGGATCTATTTTATTTTCCACTTTTTTTACCTCCAATAAAGAAACTTTGTAAAAGTTGTAGTAGTAAATATAAAAAATACAAAATTTATCTCATGCAAAATAATATACATAATAAAAGTTATACTCTAAATAAGATTCCAAAATCCCAACTTTCCATATCCAAATCTCTCAAATAAAAACTCAAAATATAACAAAATCGCATTTAAATGTATATAACTTGTAATAAGCTATTTAATGAAGGTGGTTTTATATGTTTTGGTCTTAAGTTGTGAAAGTAAGGTTTTGAACCCATATTGTATATTATATCTGACTGAAATAATTATTTTATTTATTATTTATTATTTTTATAATTTTATTTCTTAAAATATTATTTTTAATAGAAGTACATATTAAAAATAAAATAAAACTATAAAGAAAACATTAAAGTAAAATATCTGTACAAAATTCATAAATGAAATACCTATAACTATACATATACAATTAATTGACCTATTTATTCAAATCTCCATATTATATTAGAAAAATATAATAAAAATATATTTATGTATATAAAAATAAGTTATAAATTTATAAAATAATAAAATAAGTAATAAAATCAAAAAATACTAGTAACCCTCAAAAGCAACTTTTAATTATATACCTCTAAAAAATAAATAAAAATCATAATAAAATAATTTAAAATAAGAAATATATTTTATTTTATAATCTAAAATTAAAAAATAATTCATTATTTTTTATCTACTTTTTAAAGAAATTCTAATTGGTTCACGTGGACCAATCAGGTTCCCCAGACCGTTGACCTCGGTCAACTATCTGACCGAGGCCCTAGGTCTGTCAAATCTGGTTTTTAGCCCTTCTTCTCGACTTTTTAAATGCCGATTCTTTCACCTATCAGCGTAGGTTCCTTCATCAACTTTCTTCCTTCAATCTGCTAATGTATATGCCCCATCGATATCTCGATCCATGGAGCGCTGCAACGCTGCCACCACCTCGTTCTTCCCCTCTGCCCAGGCAACCTATACATAAGCCTTCACTTGACTTCCTTCTTCGTTTGAACCACTTTAGACCAATCTTGTCCTTCTCTCTGAAGCTCTGGATCGACGACTGTGGAAGGGGCGTCTCCAGCTACCTCGAGCGAGGTCATGCGAGGCCAAAGGAGGCTTCCACCATCACCTCCGGCATAGCACCGCTGTCGAGGTCTTTGCTTTCTAGTTTAGGCCAGTGAGGTATTTTTCCTCCATTTTCTTGCATGTTTAGTTTAGTCTTAGCCTTAGGTATCATTTCTTGTATTATCTTCGCATTGAAGTTGCTTACATCCAACCTTCGTAAATCGCCGGAGCTCCACTCCGGCGAATCTCCACCGGTACTATCCCTTCTCTTCCGACCACACCACTGCCCTCATTCCATCCCACTTCACCTTATCCACCTTTGTTAACTTAACGTCCACCTCGATTCCACTCAAATTGAGTCCATGGTGCCCCACCTCCGCCACCATCGTTGTTGTACCTCCGCCTGATGCCCTACACTCCATTTCCACCTTCTAACAGGACGATGCAGTTTTCCCTCATCCCTAGTCTTTTCATGTGTAGGTTTGAAGCTCAGACGTCAGCTAGAGGAGAATATGGACCCTTGTGAAGAACGTGGGGCCTTTAGGAACCTTCGACCTTGCAGGCGACCTCCGGCGTGCCCCAGATCATTCTGAAGCCTCTGGCCGCCAGAATACCCATCTGGGAACCTTTTGGGATCATTAGCAGTGGTTGAGGATCGTTGTACGTGAGGATATTAAAGATTGAGTCTCGTCTATGCGTAGTTCTTGGGCTGCTCATCTTGACCCCTTCGTTGTCGTTCGATCGTGCCTCGTTCGTCCAGGCCTCCAAATACCATCCGATCCGTCATCAACATCGTCCGATCCTCGAGCACGATCTAATCATGATCATTCATCTGCGAACCGGTATTGGGCATCAGGAACACGACACGTAGCATAAGTGATCAAATCAACCGTCAATTCGCGCCTTTGTTGTGGATATTTTGCATGCCACGCCCTAGCGATTTTTGTACTTAATAATGGAACCGCAAAATCATTTTTCATTTTTTGTATTTTAATCTGTAGTACATAAACATTCATCTATCATTTTAAAACTTTTGTAATATTTGCTACTTAGATCCTGCACTTTACTTTTATTACATTTGGGTACATTGCCATGTCAGCTGACAAACTCTGGTGTATTTACACTTAAACCCTTGCAGGTTTAGTATATTGTGATTTAGACGAAAATTTTGGATATTCGATTATAATATTTTGGTAAAATTGTAGGAAGCACGTCAACTTTATTTTTAATTACATTTAGGACCCTACCAATTCATTAAATTTTGTGTGTTTGTTTTATTTATTTAAATTGTATTTTGTGCTCATAGAAATCCCCAAAATAGGATTATGTGCTTGATATAGGGTTCTTCCACACTATAATTTTGGATTTTATTTTTGAGCACTTTATTATTTATTAAAAATGAAATAGAGCATAATTTTTCCATGTTTAGCTTTAAAAATACATAAAAAATATAAAATCATTTTGAAAAATCCCTCAAAAATATATTTTATTTATTTATGTATCTTAATGCTTCTGATCAAATTTATTAAAAATAGAAAAAGAAACTCTTAAAAAATGAAGAACCCCAAAATCATTTATAAAAATCTAAAAAATTCTTAAAAACTCCAAAAATATAATTTTTTGTGTTATAATTTTCTTTATATTATTATTTATCTTATAAAATTGATTTGGAAATTTGGTCATTATTTGATATTTTTAATTTCCATTACAATTCTGCTTATTTATTTAATCCTTGATTTGAGATATATTTGACTTTAAAATCCATAAAAATAGCAAAATTAACTAGAAATTAAAAAACAAAAAATATTCAAAACCCAAAATATTTAATTCTATGATTTTTATTTATTGTTAGTTGTATTTATATCTGTAATAGTCCATGTTGTATATATATCCTTATATATTCTATATTATATATTTAAAAAGAAAAAGAAATTAAAAATCAAAAAATACAAAAAGAAAATAATAAATAATAAAATAAAAAACAATTAAAAATCAAAATTATACATTTAAAAATCAAAAATAAAAAAACCCACAAAAATACATAGAGAACAAGAAGCACATATTTTTGCATTCACTTGCATCATTCTCCCGTTTGCTCCCTGTGTTCGACCTCTACATACTTGCACACTATAGACATCTATTATGGAGTTACAATAAATTTCAACTACAAAAATTTTACTTTTCATTGCTTAATTTACATTGTGGGTTAATTGTTGATTTTCTAGGATTTCTTGAGCAGTGCCACAACGACTTTGTCTTCGCCTTGTGAGGACATATTCTGGCCCTTGCAAAATCCCGATTATCAGTGCACTAACAATGACTTGGAGTTTTGTTCATCATAGTTAAATGAGCTATGCAAGGATGAGGGTGTTGCAAGACACAACACTATTAGGGTATGACACAATAGAATGGATCAACAAAATAAATTTAAAAGACAATTTTAGAAAAAGCAAGGTCCATGCTCTTAAATGTAAATCTTGATGGGGATTTTTGGATAGAGTTGTGAATACATCTTGTTATTTGATGAATCGCATTCTTGTATTATCTATTGACTACAAGACGTCCCTTGAGGTATGGCATGATTATCATGATGCTTACTCAACTTTACATAACTTTAGTTGTGATGCATAAAATCATGTCAGTGAAGTAAAGTACGAACCAAGGGTAAATGGGAAAAATGTGTATGCCCCCTAGGGGGAGCTAACTTAGCTCCCCCGCCCTTTTTTGACATATTTTTTTATATTTTTTGAAATCTAAAACCGTGTAAATTCATTATTAAATCCCTATATTATGCTATTAAAATTTCGTGCGAAACAAAGACTCCTTCGACCTTCATCCAAACGGGGTCGATTTAAAAAATCCTGTTACCGTTAAAAAATGACTGTCTGGATGGAGGCCGTAGGAGTCTCTGTTTCTCACGAAATTTTAATAGCATAATATAGGAATATAATGATGAATATTCATGGAAGAAATTTTCAAAAAAAATAAAAAAAAGGGTGAAAATGGGGCGGGGGGAGCTAAGTTAGCTCCCCCTAGGGGGCAGCCCCATTTATCCCAGGGTAAATAAAGGGGTATTTATAGGTTACGGTGCAGGAGCAAAGGGATATGGAATCCAGACCTTTCTGATCACAAAACCATTGTAATCATTGTTAGAAAGAATGTTACATTTAGTTGTGCAGCATATTACCACTATAGTGAGGAAAGTACGAACCAAGTGCAATCAAAAGGGTTATTTACAGGTTATGGTGCATGAGCAAAGGGATATAGAACTAGTCCCTTCTGATAAATTATTGTTAAAAAGAATGTTACCTTCGGTGAGGTTGGATGCTTCACTAGAGTGTTGAGTCTATCGATGTAGAGACATATGATGATTTTCACGAACAAATTGAGTTTGAATGTGCACCAAGTAAAAATCAAGTAATTAATTATAATACTCCTGATCAAGCTACCACTGAACAATTTGAAGGTAAGCAATTAAAACGAAGCCGTCATAGCATTGTTGTTGACCAACCTCATAAAGAGATATATTCTCCTCAAAGATACACTATTCAGGACATAGTTGTATATTCACTATAGGTAAATTGATGAGGCAGATTCCCCGTAGTGGTCCACTTACAAGGAGGTTACTATAGGAGTAGAATCACTGAGTTGGATCGTCGTAATTGCAATCCATGGAGGTCATGTTCGTTTGGAGAATAAGCACTGGAATAAAGGGGCATATCCTCGCCCGACGTAGTTCCCAAGAGTATGGCTATTTCCATCCGCATCTCATTATTTCATCTTATTCCACCCTTTTTCCTATATGTATTCTGCCTTACCTATCCTTATTCCACCTTATTCTCTTTATTCATATCTTTCCAGCCGAACAGATAATAAACCCTTATTTTCTTTATTCTCCATCTTTATTCCTGCTTCGAATGTCCAGTAGAATTGCAATCTCAATAAAAACACGATCCAATTCCTAATACAAATAAGATATAAGAATTCAAGGCATCACAACAAATGTAATGACATTGGTCAGGGACAACACCAACAGTAAGTTTAAGGGACCATGACTTTCCCTTGATTATGCAATAAAAATATAAAAAAGGTGATAGGATATATGTTTATCTAAGTTAAATTCACTCTGAACTCTCCTTTCACCCTCTCTTTTAATATCTAGATAAATTTTAATTTCGAAAATATTGTACTTTTTAAAATCTGAAGTTATCTTCGGCTTAAGATTTGATTGTCATAAAAAAAACATAATATTATTTGATGGTTCTCGTGCTACATACTTATTCTTGCTTGATACCAAAGATTTCGCATTAAAATGTTAAAATGGGAGAGATTGATATTCTGCATGTGCTCATTTATTCCATTCGTGGAAGCAAATTCCAATATTGACTAGTGGATTTTACATGTAGATCTGTCTGTACCGGAAGCAACTATACAAGCTTCTTGACATTTAGGGCATGTTTGATTGCCAAGGTACCACGAGTACCCTGACATGTCCCCAGCTCTATTCCTGCATTCATGGTTTGGGAATACTTGTATTGACCCTACAACTTCTTTGGTATAATAATTTTTAACCTTGTTGAATTACACTTATTAACATAAAAAATATATTATAATCATTAAAAAGTTAATATAATACATAATCAATGTCACATCACATCACAATGATCATTCCAACCATCCCAACTCTTCAAACAACTACTATTGACATGAGGATACCCCAACTCAGCTCAACCCAGCCCAATCTAGTAACCAGACAGGCCCTAGACTTCAGCTTTTTCCAGCTTAGTGAAGAACGAACACTACTATTTGTAAATAATGTAAGAATTAGCTAACAGTAACTTCTCCTTCCTTCTGTAATATCAAAGCAGAGTGGATGGAGTGTAGAAAGGAAGTTCATGGTGATGGGTCAGAGGGGGAGGAGGAGCATCATGGCCCCTTGTTTGAATGTTGATAGGGTCCCTTGGGCAGGCAAGGGAGGCCATATCGTACAAGATATTCCACACTTGTTGTTCTTAAATAATAGCTGTCTAAGATTCCCCTCATTGCTGCAGCTTCTTTTGGAGGAGATTCCCTCTACAGTGGGATGAACAACTGCGTTTAGACAACTGGCTTCGCGCGTCCTCTGTTGCCTTTATCTAGTGCTGCTCAAATATTAAACTTCTCACAGATCCCATGTGCATCGACCACATGCGCATTGAATAATCTCATATACGTAACTTTTTCTTTTAACTAAAGCAGTCTTCACCAAGGTTTTAAAAATCGGATCGGATATTTAACCGGTTAGTTTTTGGTTTGGTTCAACTGGGTCGAACTCTCGGTCCAAACCGATCGGACCGGTGATGATGTCAGTTTGGCATCATCATTCCTATCAACTCAGAAAAAACCAGAACGTGCTTAATTTATTGGTCCGACTGGTCGAACCGGCTTTTTGAACCGACAAAACCAGATATATATATAGGGTAAAATGGGGCTGCCCCCAGGGAGTAGCCAACTTGGCTACTCCCACCCCTATTTTTCCCTCATTTTTTTATTTTTTTGGAAAATAAAAATTTGTATATTCATCATTATATCCCTCTCACATTCTATTAAAATTTCGTCAGAAACAGAGACTCCTACGGCCTCCATCCAAACATGGTCGATTTAAAAAATCATGCGAGCGTTAAAAAAATTACGTCTGGAGGGAGGGCTTAGGAGTCTCTGTTTCTGATGAAATTTTAATAGAATGAGGGAGGGATATAGTGATGAATATACAAATTTTTATTTTCCAAAAAAATAAAAAAAATGAGGAGAAAATGAGGGTGGGAATAGCCAAGTTGGCTACTCACTGGGGGCAGCCCCATTTTACCCATATATATATATATATATATATATATATATATGTGTGTGTGTGTGTGTGTGTGTGTGTTTATATATCAATGAAATAATCATTTAAAATGTCAAATCTATCAATAGAAAAACATGATTGTCTATTTTGAATAAAACTCTACAAAAGATAGTCATATTTTCTAGCATTATATATGAATATAATATTATAATAATTTATTTATAGTTGCTTCTAAAAAATTACTCCAAGAAAGTAGTGGCACAAGTTATATTCCAAAAAAGAGAGGAGCGTAACTAAAATCACAGAAGTTAGGAAGGGTACAAGTGATAAAAACACTATTATTTCATTATTTAAACCTTTATTTTTTAAAAATATATTAAACTATCAAAATCAGGTCAACCTGGTCCAACCAGCCGGGTCAACCCGGTCCGACACCGATCTGATCCGATTTTTTATTTTCTTTTTTTTAATTAATTACCTAAAACCGACCGAACCGACCGGGTCGGGGCCAGTTCCTGGTCCGACCGGTCCGACCGGCCGGTCTGATCCGGTCCGATTTTTAAACACTGGTCTTCACCTTCTCTGATTAAAGCTCTGCACCCCTAAACAAGTATTATCAGTCAACCGATAGCTCGGTGTATCAGATCATTGGTTCCGTTACACACGAAGATGCATCTAAAGCGAAAGCTATTACAAGTTTTTCTTTCGAATATTTACTGCAACTCCAAGATTTTGAGATTTGGCTCATATCCCCAAGCCACTGGGGGAGAAGGAAGACAGAAAAAGAAAACAGAGCAGGCACATGGCCCCTGGTTTCCCCTCTAAATCAGGAGCCTAAAAAGAGCCCACAGGCACAGGGTCCCTCGGAAGCCAAAAGCCATTGCACTTTTTCAATTCAATGTAATCAATCCCATCTGTCTGTTGAATAGAAATACATCCCCCTGCTCTAGAAGAATCAACGGCCGCGATTGGACCAGTTGAATTTGATTGGTTCCCTTGTATTTCAAGTTTCAAAATCTACTCCCTTCTCATAGGCTTTTTACTAGATAGGACCGTTTGTTGCAAGCCGAAATGCAGCAGATTCTGCAATAGCCATGTGCGTCGCTCGATCATGATCGAGCGGTTCGCACGATCTTGCACTTTTATGTGGACCCATACCATGCAAAATCGTGTGAACTGCTCGATCAAGATCGAGCGGCTCACACCATCACAGCAGGGACAACAGCACAATAGACAATCTGTCTCCGGGTTTTTACAATATGCAGTCTCTACCAGATGTGCATAGTAAATCGTGACTCGATAGGATTGGCTTTTACCGAACTTAGACCGGTTCGGTTAATCGATTTTGAACGTTCGGATCAAATTGGTAAAATTTAGATTTAACCACTGATCAAATCGATAATTTGCAACCTGATTTAGCCCGTTTTAACGGAAATTGAACCACTCAACTATGATTCAAAATTGAATTTATGTTAAAATAATAATGATTGTAATAAGTCTTGAAGTCATAACCTTTGGTTGCCAATTATAGAGTACCAACAAACTACCACCTCAAACTTTTTAAAAGAGTTGGATAGTAAATATAATCAACCTATTATTATTCTGGAGTATTTAGTTGAAATATTTTTAGTATTTATATGAATAACATTTAACATTGTATATATTCAAGAAATATTTTATGTATAAAGTAAGATATTTACATAATTTTTTTATTTTATAAATTATTTTAAAAGTATTTGAGTGTGTATTTTGTACATATTTTAATTCATTCCAGTTTAGTTTCATGGTTCAACCATTTTTTCTTATTGGATCGATTTAATCTGGATTTGAAAAACACTGACATCATCACCCAGATGAACCAGATTGATTACATAGTCTAACACAGTTCAGCTTTTTTGATGAATTTCCAGTTCAATCTCCCATTTGGTTTCAAAAACAATGGATGTAACATGTCTTTATAGGATTGAATCGAAATTTTGTTGCACTACATTTCCAACAATGTAAACTTCTTATCAAACGAAGATGAGTAAAAAGAGAACTCACTTCAATCATCTGGTGGTATTGTGCTTACCATCCAAAGTATCAGGGTTCAAATCACCTGCTCAAGCAAAAAAAGGTGAGTAAGAAGATGTAGTTAGACGCACAAAACCCGGTTTTCTAATCTGATAATTCAACTAATGCTCCGACAATCACTACTAAGATGAAGGTACATTCAGGAGGGCAAAGGTCTTTACTTCAAGAGCTATAGCTATCTCCATCTCCCACATGGGTTTTGCTTTGTTTGTCGCTATTGTAGCGATATCAACCATATGTGTGTCTATATCTCTTCTAAGCCTCGTGTTGCTCGATAAAGCCTCAACTTGCCCAAAACTGGTTCGAACCCAGAACCATTTTTACCGAATGAAGTCATCGTTGAGAAAAAAACACACTAGCTTTGAATCTACCACGCCTATCATTTATCATATATTCTCACAAGACACTACTTCTAAAGCTCGAACCGGAGACTTCTCAATAACGCAACGACAAGACCTTCATTGCTTCAATGAGTGGCACGTTCGCGAAGAAGATGTTCTCAAATCGAACATGTAAACATGTAAAATCCAAGGTGAAGTCGAATACTTCATGGCAACCATGGATCGAACGGGAATTCAACACGTCAAAATCACCATAGGGTTTGTTTAGTTGCAGGGTTGGGCAGGATTGGATTGGATTGGGTTGGAGTGGGCTGGATGAATAGTAAATTTTGAGGATTGAATATCCCTGTGAATAGTATCCCAACTCAATCCAACCCTGCAACCAACGGAATGCCTATCTCTTAGCACCCAAGCAGCCTCATCACATCCAACTCGGACAAACAAGGGGAGGACCATCTTCGCCCCTATAGAAGAAGATTCGCCCCAAACAACGGGTGTGGAAGCCCTCGACAGGTTACCGGCTTCACCCACGAGCGAACGGCTTCTACTATCTTCAACTCAGCTCTGATGAGGAATGTTTACGCATCCTGGGAGGTGGCCCATGGCTTTTCCAGGGCCGACTTATGGTCGTCCGGCGTTGGGAGGCAAACATCTGCTTAGAAAGAGACATCCTCTCCGAGATCCCACTCTGGGTGAGATTTCACGGCCTGAGCCTCAGCCACTGTACCCCCCTGGTGCTTAATAAGCTCGCAAGCTTACTCGGTACTCCGCTCTTCATGGATGCCGCAACGGCATCCGGCCACCGTGAAGGATATGCCCGGTGCTGCATCTCCATACATGCATCAAAGCACGTCCCTGAAGCTCTTCCATTGGTCTTCTACTCGGGCTCACGACAGATGGTTGGGGTGGAGCTCGAGTGGCGGCCACACAAATGTGAGACATGTGTCTCCTATGACCACCCTTCCTCATTATGCCCCTTCTCCGCATCCCAAGGCAAAGGAGCCACCGAAGCACCTGCTGTGGTCGACTGTGATGCTGCGATGGGTCAACCGCAGCATGATCCAGAAGAACCACCATCAAGCGATCCACGCCTCGACACAGCCCCGCAAGCGCAAGCTCAAGCCCCTGAAGCTGACACGAGCATCCCGCCCTCACAAGAAAAGACTGCTGGCATTCACTCTATTGCTGCTCGCAAAAGGAACTTCGGAAGGCCTTTCTGTAACGTCCCGGGCTTAGGTCCCCGGTCCGTTATCGAGGAAAACTGACCCTGACAACTTGTTGGGTTCGGACCCAAATGGACCCGTTGACAACCACCCAAAATGCTTAAGCCCAAGTTGTCAAGTAGTAATCCCCACCACTTATATACCACACCCACACTTTGTGAGTTTTCCATGTGGTACTATGTTTGGGGTTAGTGTGTTACAACCTCCCCCACTTATATTCGCAACGTCCTCGTTGCGACATGGCCCATCACTGATTCTCAGTGATAGTGGCGGCTGCACACTCCGGGTAGCCATTTCCTCCAACCTCTTTGTAGGGGCGGCTCCACCTCTCGGGTAGCCCTTTCCACTATCAGGGAGAATTTGGCTCTGATAGCATTTGTAACGTCCCAGGCTTAGGTCCCCGGTCCGTTATCGAGGAAAACTGACCCTGACAACTTGTTGGGTACGGACCCAAATGGACCCGTTGACAACCACCCAAAATGCTTAAGCCCAAGTTGTCAAGTAGTAATCCCCACCACTTATATACCACACCCACACTTTGTGAGTTTTCCATGTGGTACTATGTTTGGGGTTAGTGTGTTACAACCTCCCCCACTTATATTCGCAACGTCCTCGTTGCGACATGGCCCATCACTGATTCTCAGTGATAGTGGCGGCTGCACACTCCGGGTAGCCATTTCCTCCAACCTCTTTGTAGGGGCGGCTCCACCTCTCGGGTAGCCCTTTCCACTATCAGGGAGAATTTGGCTCTGATACCATTTGTAACGTCCCGGGCTTAGGTCCCCGGTCCGTTATCGAGGAAAACTGACCCTGACAACTTGTTGGGTTCGGACCCAAATGGACCCGTTGACAACCACCCAAAATGCTTAAGCCCAAGTTGTCAAGTAGTAATCCCCACCACTTATATACCACACCCACACTTTGTGAGTTTTCCATGTGGTACTATGTTTGGGGTTAGTGTGTTACACTTTCCATGCCTTCCCCTACGGTTCAAAAGCTCTGCTGCACCGCCCGTCATCAAACGCAAGGAAATCAACAACTAACCGAGAGCAAGGGCCGCATTCCCAGACTCCAAACATTGACCTCAACCTACAGTCAGATGACATCATGGATGATAGCGGACAACCCCTCCCAATTTCCGCCAAGGCTCACTCGTCTTCTCAATCGACTAAAATGGTCGAGCCAAACCCTGCCTGGCAAACCGCAAGCCACAGGAGGAAGCGACCCATGCCTGGATCCAAAGGCCCGGCCCAAACCTCTACTGACCACCTTGGTCATTCCCCAACCGATTCATAATGTCAGTGGCTATTTGTAATGTGAGGGGTTTAAACAGGCCCCGTAAAATAAAAAACCTCTTCCGACACCTAACGTCTCTTGGCGCAAAGCTGATTGGTCTGGTAGAGACAAAGATCAGGCCTGAAAATAGGGCGAATTTCGCATCCTACTGCCCCAGTGGCTGGGGTATTCAACACAATGATACTGTCCTTGGCCGAATATACTTCCTCTGGAGGGAGGACTCCTGGTCCTGTTCTACAATATCTCACTCATCTCAAGTACTCAATATCTCCTGCTCCAACAAAGGGGGTCTACAGATTGCAGTGTCCATAGTTTATGGATCCAACTCTCCTCTGCTAAGGAGGACACTTTGGGAGGACCTCGTCTCATTCAGCTCCTCCCTAGACTCCCCATGGTTGGCCATAGGAGATTTCAATGCAGTTAGATTCGATAGTGAAAAGATTGGTGGAAGACATCCAGCAACAAATACCAAGGAAGACTTCAACAAATGCATTGACTCTTGTGGCCTTATCGAGTTGCAATCTTTCGGCAACCCATGGACTTGGACAAATTCATCGGTGGGCCCTGCAAGGGTTGCATCATGTTTGGACCGTGGTCTTGTGAACCCAGCTTGGTTAGATTTATTCCCCGATTGCCGTCTAAAGTACTCCCCCCTTGCTTCGAGTGACCATCTGCTAATGACTGTCGATCTAGTTATAACTGCTTCAAAGCCAAGACCCTTTCGCTACTTCAACTACTGGGCCGAAAGGCCGGGCTACGCAGATATCGTCTCCAGTTCGTGGGCGTCCTTGGTCCACGGAAACCCCGTTTTCAGATTTGCACAGAAGCTGAGGCTTGTGAAGGCGTCCCTCAAAATTTCGGCCAACAAGGAAGCAAATATCAACGATGAAGGCAAGGAGACGGAGGCTGCCTTGGAAAAGATTAATTACGCATTAGCCGTGGACCCCCTTGACCAAATCCTTGCACAGCTTGAAAGTGACATCAAGACCCACTATGAGAACTTACAGAGAGATCTTGAATCAGCATGGAAACAAAAAAGTCGTGTTGAATGGCTCACTCTAGGAGATCGAAATACAAAATTTTTCCACCTCGCCGCAACTGCGCGTAAAGCGAGGAACGCCATCCCACTCCTCCTGACTAGAGATGGTCTTTTGCTAGACAAACCGACCTTGGTTGCAAACGCAGCAGTTGACTTCTTCAGCGACCTCCTTGGTCCGTGCACGAGGGATGCAAACCTTAAACCCCCGCCAGCTCCAAGAATGCGGTTAACCTCTGCGGGCAGTGAGTGGCTCGAGCGCCCCTTTGAGGAGTGTGAAATACTTGAAGCTCTTAAATCTATTCCCTCCTCCAAAGCCCCCGGGCCGGATGGTTTCAACAGTGGTTTCTTCAAACTGCATTGGCCCCTGATAAAGCAGGATCTTTGCGAGGCCATAAACTACCTCTACCAGGGGGTAATCACATCAAAGATATAAACCAAACTTTCCTTACACTAGTGCCGAAGTGCTCCTCCCCTAATGAGCTCTCCGATTTCCGTCCTATATCATGCTGCAACGTCGTCTACAAAGTGTTCGCCAAGCTGCTTGCCACTCGGGCCGCCACCGTGCTTCCTCAAATCATCTCCCAAAACCAGTCGGCCTTCATCAAAGGTCGGACATTGGGAGATAGTCTGAGGCTTGCACAAGAAATTATGTTGGGTTTCGACAGGAGGACGTCCTCAAACCGTGCATGCCTCAAAATCGATCTAACTAAGGCTTTCGATACTATCGATCATGCTTTCATCCTCCAATGCTTGAAGGGCATGGGTTTTGGTGACCGTTGGATTACATGGATCAAACAATGCCTCTCAACAGCCACCTTCTCTGTCTTGGTCAATGGCACCCCACACGGATACTTCAGGGGATCTCGTGGGCTGCGACAAGGAGATCCCCTCAGCCCACTCCTGTTTGTTGTTGGCATGGAAGCACTCACTTCGCTGGTGGAGAATTATGTAAACTTGGGGGCGCTCAAACCACTTGCCTGCGGCCGTAGACCGGCCTTTGACACGCCGACACACCTAATATATGCCGATGACCTCCTCTTCCTTTGCAAGGCTACAACCAAATCGCTGCTCGCAGTCAAAAACATACTTGACGATTTCCACCAAATGTCGGGGCTTGCCATGAATGCACGGAAAAGCAAGCTCTTCCGCCCAAAGAACACAATTGACGACTTTGGTATTTGTCTCCGGATGGGCCTCCTGCGACAATCCCTGCCTACCGTCTACTTGGGCCTCCCGCTGGCTTCCTCGTATGGGCGTGGCTCCTCGGCTAGGCTGCTCGAGGACAAAGTTAGGGCCTTGCTGAGCAGCTGGAAGGCAAAGGCCCTAACTTTCGCCGGCCGAATTCAACTGTTAAAGAGCGTCGTTGCTGGGCTGGTCCTCTTTTGGGCTGATGGCACGCTCATCCCGCCTCGTTCTGCCAGAAGGATTGATATGATGTGTGTTGCATTTCTTTGGAATTACGGCATGCACTCCATCGCATGGGACACCATTTGCCATCCTAAATCGGAGGGCGGAATTGGCTTACGTTCTGTGGTTGCAGTCAAATCGGCAATGGCTATTGCCTGGGCTTGGAAAATATTGAACGTGGGATACTCTCTTTGGTCGGTCTACATGAATGATAAGTGTCTACATTCGGATGCGTTCTTTGATGCCAAGACAGGAAAATCGGCCTCCCCTATTTGGAAAGTCATCCTCTCATCTCGCCCCCTTCTCCGGCCACACGTTGGGGGTTCTCTCCCCCCATATCTGTGGCTACCTGCTGGCTCTTTCTTCTCCTTCGTTGCCGCAGTTGAAATCACCAGGCCAAGGCGCGTTCCTGTCAGCTGGGCTGATGTCGTTTGGACGAAGGGAGCGGCCCCCAAGCATTCTTGCACCCTATACCGAGCCATGCTGGGACTCCTTCCTACAACCGATAGGCTTGCAAGGTTCGGCATTACGTCGCACAACACTTGCTACCTTTGCAAACAAGAGATGGAGTCCGTGACACACATATTTTTCGATTGCCACTTCTCCTTTGCGATTTGGGACAAGCTATGTACCGCGTTTGGGGCGACCTCCGCGGCGCCCAGAAAACTCACCAAAATTGTGGATTGGATTAAAGGATCTCTACACGTACATACTAGAAAGCGGATGGGAATCCTCCTTGCTGCGACCGTATGGGAAATCTGGAAAGAAAGAAACGGACGTTGGGCGTCTGGCACAACCTCCGGCACTCAAACGATTGTGAACGCGGTGATCAGAGACATTACTATCCTCAATTGTTGAACTTGGACCCGGGTTTTTGAGCTCCCTGGGTTCTAAAAGCTTCTCGCACCCCTCTTGTAACTAGGGCCCTGGCCCAAATTTTTGTTTTTTGTTTACCTTTTTACACAGGAATTTAGTGAAAATCTTTCAAAAAAAAACTAGTATGCGTGGGCCCCAACGGATAAGAAGCCCAATGGATAAGACCTCCAATCCCTTCTCAACTCGCCTCTCATCCCTAACAATTTCTCCCCACACCTCCCCACCTTAACCACAAGTTGTATAACAAAACCGCCCCTTATAAATAAACCACCCCTCCCCCATCTCCTCCCCCACCAACACCACAAACATGATCGCAGCACCCACGACTTCTCTCTCATCCCTCCCCTCCCACCTCCGCTCCTCCCGCGGCCCAAACCCTAACCCTAGACGTCGGCCTTCCACCATCTCCGCCGTCGCGTACGCGCCCGCGATGGCGACGACGACGACGACCTCCCTCTACGACGTTCTGGGACTGCCCGCGGGGGCCTCCCCGCCGGAGATAAAGGCGGCTTACAGGAGGCTGGCGAGGGCGTGCCACCCGGACGTCGTCGCCCTCGAGCGCAAAGAGACCTCGGCGGACCTCTTCATGCGCGTCCACGCCGCCTACACCACGCTGTCGGATCCGGACAAACGCGCCCAGTACGACCGGGAACTCGTCCTCCTCTCGCGCCGCCGGGGCCCGCTCGCCTCGCCGAGTCCTTACGCCGCCGCGTCACCGTTCTCGACGCCGGCGGCGGCCGCCGCCGCCGCTGCGGCTTCGTTCTCGGGGTTTAGGAGAAGGACGTGGGAGACGGACCAGTGCTGGTGAGAAGCTGGGGGGGATTGACGGCTGGGATTCGATGGAGATTCCGCTTGCGGAGCAAGCATGGGAGGAGAGCCGTCGGATATGGAAGTTGGGGATTTCTGGGGTTTGGTTCTTTTGGAAGAATCTCGGATGTAAGATACACGTCTCTGTACATAATAATACTAAAAATTTTGATCATACGGTGTGGTTTCCTTCCCCGTTTGTGGTATCGATCCCATACCATGGGACTAAACTGGAAGTCGAGCTTCCCAAGCCAATTGGACGACCTTCATAGTTATGGAAATGGGTAGATTTGTCTTCTTTTTTTTGCCTATCGATCTCGAGATCCTCGCCATCAAAGTAATTCGAAATGAATTTTTTTCGTCCATAATTTTCTGATTTCTAATATCACAGTAGATCTTTCTTAAGTTGCTGGTATTGTCCTGATCCAGATTTTTATATTCAAAATTATGCACAAGCATCGAAATTGCCCGAACGAATTATGCTGTGGTTAGACCTTAGAGATCGACTATATTTGTTCATGTTTTAAAAAAATACATATTTAATTCGTATATTTACATATTAAATATGTATTGTATTCAGGTTTAAAAAAGACAAGGAGAAAGATATCATAATACTTACATTTTGAATCCATATCCGAATATTTTCATTCTATTTTGAACTCTAGCTTAGTAGAAATAAGAAACAAGTGAAGTAAATTATATAACCCTCGTTGTATCATTCAACCACCAGATTAATTAATTAGATTCAAATATTGGAATCTGCGGTGTTGGAAAGTGCTGCAGTTGGAATCAACATTTTAAAAAGACAACTTATACTTCTGTGGATTGTTGATCAAAAGAGTTATCACCGTCAGCCTTAACATCCAGAAGCCAATTCGCAGTTGATGCCATAAATGTTTTATTTAATCCGAAAACCACTAGAAAAGGGTTTCTAAACGGCCCCTAAGCCATCCTCACAACGCAGCAGATTGTATTATATTGTATTCTATTATATTAGAGTAAAATGGGGCTCCCCTTTAAGGGGAGCTATTTGGCTCCCTCATGCTATTTCGTCTTTTTTCTAAAACTTCTTTTGTAAATTTTCATCAATATATCTTTCTATTATATCATTCAAATTTTGTGTGAAATAGAGACTCGCATGATCTCCATCCAGAAGGAAAATTGATTGCCTTGATGGAGGCCGTATTGTCTTTATCTTGCACGAAATTTGAATAACATAATATATATAGTGATTAATATTCATAAAAAAAACGAAAAATAAAAATAAATAATAGACGAAATAGCACGAGAGAAGCTAAATTAGCTTCTCAAAAGGACAGCTCCATTTATCTTATTATATTATGCTTTGTAAACATAAAAAAGAAATCCTTTTAAATGTGGGATTTGAGGGACACGGAAACCAGAGTTGAGGGGTCCTCATGAGTGCAGCCCACAGGCGTGAGCCGACAATTGCAACCAATGGGCGATCAGGAATTTTGGCGGCCATTCGTCCAAAACGGCCGGAAACCATGGGATCCCATCAACCGTTGATTTGGAGAGAGGGTTCCGTCAGAGGCCCTACATTTTTTTGATATGTTTTAGGCCCTACATGTGGTAGATGGTTTACCTCGCCAAACTTTGGGTAAGACCCCCATCACTCCGAGCGCCTATTTTATGTGCAATCATATTCCCATTTTTATGGGAAAGAAAATCGAAAGATTATTAAATCAGGATTCGATGCAGATTTAGACCTGTTATTGTTAACAAAATTATCTTTATGGGTCTGTTTGGTTGCTGGGTTGGGTTGGGATACATCGGTGTACCCTTCCTTCCAACCCTCCCAACCCTCCTCACAGTTTACTATTCACAGAGATACCCCAACCGAGCTCAACCCAACCCAACCCAACAACCAAGCATGCCCTATATTTCCAACTCTCCGTCCCATCCCTACCATTGTTCTATTTTGCTAGACGCGTAACCCCGTGCCATAACTATAATGTTTCGGGTCTAAACTCGAACATGTTACATGAGATAGTATTTATGTATTTGTTATTTCCTTTCTATGTAATTTTCCATTGGTTATTCGTCTTTTAGGATTTTTTTTCTTCTATATAAAGGAGTCTTATAACCTAGGAATTAACAAGTTACTCATTTCTTTCAGTATGGTATTAGAGAAGCGATCCTAAATTAGAGCTTCGGTATCTCCTTGATACCCTAGTTACCCCATCCATTGATCGTCTCTTTATCCCTCCTCAGAGCATGTGTGCCCTGCTTCGAGAACCAAGCCCACCTCAAGAGTCGCATCGCCCATGAGACCAGTACCATCTCGGCAATGCCTTGCTCGGCAATGCCTTGCACCTTGCAGCGATGCTTCGGAAACTTGCTACAAATCCCAGCGATGCCCCAAAACTTCAGCACTGCCGCCCTTTGAAGTGGCACCAGCACGCGTAGGTGATCACTGGATTAACCATGTAACTCCTCTGATCCCTTGCAGCTCATCTTCGACACTAATTTTGGGACAGTTTGGATTGTTCTCAGCCATATAAATCCAATCCGCTTGCCATAGAGCGCCAACTCGAATGATGTAAATCAACGAAAGGTTGTGCTCTAAGTCAGCACACACAACATATATCCCTACATGATTGTATAGAAAAAAATGAGACTGCTCCATCACCATGTCCTATCATTCCCCATCTCCTCCGTTCGTCATGCAGAAGATGTTGTTGATATGCATTCATCTCCAGCTTCTCGAGCATTCAAAGGTTACGCTCCCATCAACAAGATGGATGAGACCAACTATTAATGATGGGCAATGCAATTTATAAGTATCATGGAGAGCAATAACTAGAGTACATCCTGACATAATCGGATTCAGCCAACAAGACGGGAGAAAACACTTCATGAAAGCAAGACAACGCATAGGCATGCGTTTAGCTTTCCAACAAAGATATCCAATGATAGTCTACATTGATCTACTAAAAAGGTTATGTAGGACATTCTCGCCACTATGTACTCCCAAGCGAAAAATTTGACAAAGATCCTCCAGCTCTAGCATGACATCTTCATTATGAAGCAAGATAGTCACCATCTTCATGCTTTCTACTCCTTGGCTGAAATGCATGTTCGGGAATCTTTATAGCTTCATGTCCCTAATTCGTGCCTAGAGAGGAATAGTGCAATGGTAGGTATTTTCGTAGCCAACTGTTGGACATGTGAGCCCACGGCGAGCCATTATGCAATAAATGTTATTGCGAATATCATTCCCTGATCTGAAATGAAGAATAAATAATTTGCATAATAGGTCCCTCTGTACAATTAGGGTTATGTACCATGGCTGTCTTAATGATCATACAGCTGTTGATTTAATTATTGAATTATAGAGGCTGGTGTTTGGATGAATATCTAAAGGGTTAGATTGAGGACTCATCAAGCACCGTCAAATGATTGTTAAGATGTGATCTCCAGCCTGAGTAGGAGATGGCAATCTTTTCTCACATAGGTTGATATCTGACCGACCTCTTGATGCAGGTCCTCTGCATAGGAATAGAGATTCGGAGGTGTCAGATTAGTTAAGTCAAAGAGTTGACTTAACGAGATCGAGATAACCAAAGTCCTATGTTGAATGCTGTCACAGCATAGGCACGCATCCTCTGACCGGAGACAGATGTATTGCTATATGTCTGAGTGTGTACATTTGACAGACCAATAGGTTGATGACCTAACCAAGGTCTATACACCGGCGCGTTGGTGTGCATATAAGGGCATATGAGTAATACGATCTCTCAAAGGGATCATACAGGTTCACTACTGAACCGGAAGACATGAGCTCACTCATGAGATATTGGGAGGAATCAAATTCCGTGCACGGTCGTCTCGCTTTGGAAGCTTGACTGAATTTGTAGGTTTGATATATACTTTTGGAAAGTATATGATCAAGACCTAGGTATGATATATGCTTTTGGAAAGTATATGATCGATACCAAATCCCAATGATCAAATGAGAAACTTAGTGATCAAACCCTGAAGAAGACAGTGTAAAATAGATCTTGATCTTCGGGTTGACCATGGGTCTTCCAGTATGCAGGATGTACAGGTATTGGGAATACCTGAGGGTGATGTGATCATAAACGATTGTATATCCATGACGCTTCCATTCCGAGGGAGTGATGAAACAGGTCTGGATTTTAGTGACTCCTTCCAGTAGAGAAGCAATCTGATCTTAGTCCAAGTGTTGGACATTGATCTGAATGAGATTTAGATTCAATGAGAAGATTGGATTTGCGGTCTTGATTTAATCAAGCATCTGTGGGAGGTTCGTACGATCTGGATTTGAGACGAGATCTCAACATCCAAGTCACTATACGTGGAATAATACAATCGCCCTATCCTTATCTCCAAGTATCCGCGGAGAAAGCACATTATTCTTGAAGGGATTCAAGAATAATTCATTTGATGAAATATCCAAGCAAGGACTTGTTGATTAAATGAGATTTAATTATCAAGCTTAAATATGAATATGATTCATATTGAGAAAATGATTATCTAAGATAATTAAATGGGATTTAATTATCAAGGATTAAGAGAATATGGATAACACTATCCATGATATATGTGTGTTATAAATATGATTTATAATATACATATATAAGAGAGAGAATTTATGTAAATAGCATTTGTTAATTAATAATGTGGATTGGATTCACATTTATTAATTAATTGGAAATGCAATTTACTAATTAGTTTGGGTTGTGAATATGATTCACATAATGATCAATGGCATGATTGAAATATTCACAAATTAATTTGGAATTAATTTGGTGGATATTATTGCAATAATAGTTATTGCAATTTATTAAGAAATAATAAGATAAAATAAAAGGAGACAAAATAACCCCATTTTTAGGGAGGTTGGTTGACTCCATTTTTATTTATCACATTATCTCTTAATTAGTTAAAGTTAAATTAAATTATGTTGATAATGTTGCAACATTTTTTAATTTAAATTAATGTTGTTGGTTTTAACCAACAACAATCATAGCCATTGATTTAGCATGGACCAAGCATAGCCTTTGGATCCATGTGTCCCATGGATTGAGATCCATTGGATCCTAAACTAATATAAATAGAGGGCTAGGGTAGCCTTCCATGGTACATCATTAAGAGTTGTGCAAAGTTACAACTCTCTCTCTCTCTCTTTCTCATTCTCGCCCTCTCTCTTTCTCTTCTTCATCAAGTGGACGTCCACTTTGTGTTGAGAAAGGAGAGACTCTCGGCTTCTTCTTCGACGCTTGGATCTTCATCGAGGATTGCGGGAAGGAACGTGACTCATCATCACGCCCGCAAGTGCGTTCTTCGTGGATCGGACTTAAGATAGGAGGATCTCTACTTTGGGATCTCGCGATCACAACCACGCTTCAAGAGGTATTCCTTGTACTTTGTGGTTTGATTAAACGATCCGAGAAGTATTCTCGTGATCATGTGGTTTCATCTTTAAAGTTAAAATTTTTAATTTCCGCTGCATCTAGCATCTAGTACGACTAGTTGCTCCGATTGCATACGATGCGATCGACACGCTTCCGTGATGCGCTTAAGGATACTCAATATCCTTCAAGTGGTATCAGAGCTAGGTTGAATAAGGTTTGGATATGATCCATAGACCTTAGACGATTTGGTTCTTGAAAGGGTTGCGAAATTTTTACTGCATTTCAATTTTTCGCACCTCTATAAAATTGAATTTTTCGGCTCTGTTTAAAATGTTTAAACACGAAATTTTCAATTGGATTTTGTTTCCCATTAAACAAGGAAACCATAGGACTTGAGTTTACTAAATTTGGACTTTATTTGCTCAAGATATGGCTTTTTGAATATGACTATATTCACTGTTGCGGGAACTGCGGATTTGAACGTAATTAATGAGATGATTACGTTTTTAATCCGCCTTGAAATGCGTGAATTATCACTTGAGTTCTTTAATAAATCAAATAGGCAATCTTTGGAAACTGAGTTTGCATTTTTTGGATTTAAATTGATCAAGATAAGTTAATTTTAGTGATTGGGGGTCACTGCTGGAAATTAACAATTTCTTGATCTTGAACCTTGTGATATGTCATTCAATTATCATGATGAAAATTAATTGTTAATTTTCTGGAATAATTAGTGATAAATATTTGTGAAATATTTAAAGAGATAATTATTTCATTGAATGACACTTGCCTAAACCACAATGATAAGATATTAGATCTTGATCATTGGTTCATCAACAAACATTGCTTTCATGAAAACCATAGTTTATCCTACAATTGTTGTAGGACAACATTTACATGAAAAACCCTTTTGCTTGAATAGGATTGGGGATTTGTCTAGCAAATCTCCTTATAATCACAAATGTTTTGATTTATATTTATGGTATAATTTCGGTTGAAAAACCGATGAACATCTCAAAGTACATGATGGTCTATCTGGTATTATCCTTTCCCGAGGCGGATGTGGTGCCTAGTCGGAGAGCATTGGGGTCGCGGGTGGCAACGTATGTGGTCCGTCCCACTCTCGTCGGTACTGGCCATGACAGCGGGTAGGGACTGTATAATACCGGAGACAGACAATGTGTATTTTTCTAATTATTAAAATTCGAATAATACGTATTTTGAGATAATACCTACTATTCAAGTAAAAGACATGTTTGTTGATTGATGATTGGATTGATGATTAATTTAATGTGATTAAATTAATTATATCCAATAAACACTCTATTATGAATAGATGTGTATTTCCCTTGGAAGAATTAATTATGTGAATATGATTCACGATAATTAATTACAATTTGAATATGAGGTGGAGGATCACATAAGTGACATCCATGGTCTCCCGTCAAGGCGAAGGGTTCCGTCGCCAGGGATTGTATGTAGGAGACGCCTGTCCGAAGTGACAGATCCTATATGCAAGCGCATCTGGATCGGGCTCTTTGCTTCTCGAAAGAGTAAGGCCGTATGCGTAGTGACCCCAATATCGAGTCCTCATATTATTGGGGCGATATTGGATTGCGCATAGCGAGTTCTAATCATGTTGACGGTTGGTTCAATTAGCAACGGGTCAACATCATCTTAGGGGTGGTGGGCCCGGGTGTTAAAGACCGAATTGGGAATGCAAGTTGGACTTGCAAGGCGGAATGAGTTCCCGCTTCTTTTTATTGGAGTCGTAAGTTCTCATATTATTGGGATGCGACAAAGATAGGAAAGGAGATCCCAGATCTTGCTAGAGATATAATGGTAAGAATATCTCTTACATTGAAAGTGACTAAGGGAATGAACTTTCAGTGTTGACAAGGCAAGACAACTTTGATATAAAAATTCCTAAATCAAAGTAAAACATGTATATATAATATATATATACACTTATGCAAATCTCTTATTTCAGATAATCCTTCACTAAACCCACTCAATGTTATACTCAATAATAACCAGTAAAATATCTTGGATTGAACTCATGATCCAGATATTGTACTTGCAATTGGACACATAATGTATGTGGTGCAGTGTGCAAGTTTCCTCAACATAATGAGGAATGACAATTATGTAAGACAATAAGACATCGCCTTAGGGTTTGTATGTCTCTGTAGTCTTGATCCTTCATCGAGTGTACTTTGGAAGTGACATGTCGATGGTGATCGTAATTGTCGAATAATCCTTATAAAATAAAAGAAGATATTTTGGCATACATATGTGCTCTAGACATTTATTCATGAATGACATGGTTCTCTGCATTATGCAGAATGGTGGCTCGAAAGAGATGATGTATTCAAAATGTTTGGATACCTACCTGAACCTAAGTCTCTAAGAGTTAAGATGTATGAAGATATGATGAGTGTCATCATTTCATTATCTATACTCTAGTCATTCATGAAGCTTTATGATATTCATATTGTATGAATTTAATGAAGCATGTATAAATGTTGAAATGCTCTTACATTGAATTCTTTTGAATTTAACATAAGAGATCCTTAGTCTTAAGCAATGGTTGTTTATAGATTAAGAGAGTGCAGTGGAAGCATGGGTCGGACCCGAGTAAGAAGGAAAGTCAAAGAGTTGACCTACATCTGTGACTTCCATATGACATCCAAAGAGTTGGATGAATGCCAATACTGCAATATGTTGATGTGTTGATAGTATGACTATCAAATTTGTCTAAAATCCTTAGTGAAGGACTCAGATAGAGCATCAGAATAATCTACATATAATCATTGACTCTGACTTTATTATTTCATAAGATAAAGTCTGACAATTGTATCCCAATCTTCTAGTGACATGTGCAATTGGTTGCATGTATATATTAGAAGATTAGAAATTTGATCTTAAGGTTTGAAAGTCATCTACATGGATATTGATGTAGTTGTGACAACAATCCCTATTGGATAAATGGACTTCATATTCTCAGTGGGAGAGCCCTTAGTCTTAGAGAATGTCTCTATGACCTAGATATTAGAATATCCCATTGTTTGTTTCTAAATGTTGGAAATAAACATGAATTCTGAGATAGAACTATCATAAAGAGTTATGATGGAAATATTTCAGATAGTAATCTAACATCTAGTGGACTCCACAAAATTAGAATATTAATGAATGGTTCATTAAGATTTCTAATACTGAAAATCAAACCTTATAAGATCAATAGGGGGATGAAGATCATTTGACAATGATATGGCATCAAGCCTTGGACATTTGTCTATTAATTTGATCAATAGACTAGTAAGATATGAAACTTTAGAATGTCTAAAATTTCAAATCTTACATACTTGTGAATATTGTATTCAAAGTAAAATGTCCAATACACCCTTCTCTGGGAATGGTGTTAGATGTCGAGGTATTCAAGATCTCATACATATTGATGTATGTAGATCACCTATATCATAGTAAACATTATGGATATGTGATATCTATTGATGATTACGTATGATATGAGATTTCTTCTCTTCACCTGAGAAACCTTTGAAATGTTCAAAGATTTCACAATTTTGGTTTAGAACCAAAGTTTGAAGAAAGATTAAATGAATTTGATCTAACCAAGGTAGCAAAGTACCTATTAGATGAATTCAAAGAATACCTTATGGAGATATGAATATCATTTCTATCTCAATCCTCCTAACATACCTAAACTCAATAGAGTTGTAGGGAGATACAATTGGATCATGTGTGACATGATTTGATCAATGATGATTTTTAGCATAATTACCTCTTAGTTTCCAGGTATATATGTAGTAGAGACTACACTATATATCCTTAATAAGATTCCATGCAAGTAAGCTGGAATTAAGCACTAGAGAGTGCAACTTCATTAGGAAAATAAAGGATGGTATTGGATACCTACTTTATGACCTTGAGATTCTTAAAAGATCTCATCTCTGAGAATGTGATTCTTGGAGGATTGAGACTCTTGAGAATCAAGATGAAAATGAAGTAAAGGAACTCATTTAATCTTGAGAAGGTAATGAGGCTCCTGAAATCGGAAACTAAAAGGACAATTAAAGATGAAACATTAATACCTCTTCAAATGAGTTTGAGGATGTATTCCATGTGTCAGCCAAGTCTGACAATGATAGGACTTCATGTGATGAAGCTCCTAAGGATCATGACATGGAATGATGGATATTAGCAATAAAGTCTAAAGTAGACTTCATATACAAGTGTTGTATATGGACCCTCGAGGATCCACCTATAAGGGTTAGACCCATTAAGGTGTAAATGGATCTTCAAGAGAAAGGGAACCTGATGAGAAGGTAGAGACCTTCAAAGCTCGGTTCGTAGCCATGAGCTACACACCGGAAGAGAAGACATTGCTTGCAATGGGACTTGCTCTTCGGTAACCATTCTTAAAATCATCAGAATATTGCTAACCTTAGCTACACAACTTGACTATTGCATCTTCAGGATGTAATTCAAGATTGCATTCCTCTAAGAATACCTCTCTGAGGATATTCACATGAAGTAGCCCCAGGGCTTCATGATTTGGGAAAGTAAGCTGTGAAAGCTAACGAAATCCATCTATGGACTCAAATAAGCTTCTTGTAGTTGGAACATCAGATTTGATGAAATCATAAGTGTTATGATTTTAGATATAATCTTGATGTACCATGTGAAGCTTAGTGGGAGTGCCATTGTATTCATCGTGCTAAATGTAGATAATATCCTAATCATTTGGAATGATATAAGGATGATAATAAGTGTTTTATAGACTGGCTAATTCCACACCTTGAGATACGATCTCAATAATACCTCTTAGATCTTAGTTCTGAAGTTGTTCAGAAGCAAAGAGAAGAGGGGTATTAGGATTGTCACATTAGTAGTACACCTTGGATATGTTCCATTTTTTTGGAAATTCCAAGAAAGGCTTCCTTCCCTTAAGATTTGGTACTGACCTATCTAAAGGGATAGCACCTCAAAGAGTTGAGGAAGTGAATGCTAGAACTGCTTGCACCTCTGCATCAGTTACGAGAAGCTAAATGTATACTAAATGTGTATAAAAGCCAGATATCTGCCATGCAGTGGGAGTAGTAAACTGTTACTAATCCTATTATGAAGAGAAAACACTTGATTGCAGTAATAACGATATCTTCAAAGATGACAAGGCTTTAGAGATAGTGATCTCTAAGTCTTATCTTCAAGAAATTAAGACTTTATAGATAGAGATCTAAAAGGTCTTAATTGTGGATACCTTGAGAGATAGTGATCTCTCGGAATAAGGGTATTCTAATAAGGATTATGGAAATACTGGTTATAATAGTTATTGAGCAATAGTGTCAAGGACACTATAACTGCTTTGACTAGATTGAGTATAGGTTGCATTAGATGCAACATTCGCATTGGATGCGAGCACTGTTACCTAGGGATATGCAAGTGCCGTAAAAGAACTTGGCATAGTCTTTTGGGAACAGAGTGACTGATCAGCTTACCTAGCCATTTCTAAATGGCCTATGATTGTCACATGAGTGTGAGTTTAAATGATTAAGCCCATTAATGGCTCTTTGGGCTAGTGGGAGATTGTTGGACATGTGAGCCCACGGCGAGCCATTATGCAATAAATGTTATTGCGAATATCATTCCCTGATCTGAAATGAAGAATAAATAATTTGCATAATAGGTCCCTCTGTACAATTAGGGTTATGTACCATGGCTGTCTTAATGATCATACAGCTGTTGATTTAATTATTGAATTATAAAGGCTGGTGTTTGGATGAGTATCTAAAGGGTTAGATTGAGGACTCATCAAGCACCGTCAAATGATTGTTAAGATGTGATCTCCAACCTGAGTAGGAGATGGCAATCCTTTCTCACATAGGTTGATATCTGACCGACCTCTTGATGCAGGTCCTCTGCATAGGAATAGAGATTCGGAGGTGTCGGATTAGTTAAGTCAAAGAGTTGACTTAACGAGATCGAGATAACCAAAGTCCTATGTTGAATGCTGTCACAGCATATGCACGCATCCTCTGACCGGAGACAGATGTATTGCTATATGTCTGAGTGTGTACATTTGACAGACCAATAGGTTGATGACCTAACCAAGGTCTATACACCGGCGCGTTGGTGTGCATATAAGGGCATATGAGTAATACGATCTCTCAAAGGGATCATACAGGTTCACTACTGAACCGGAAGACATGAGCTCACTCATGAGATATTGGGAGGAATCAAATTCCGTGCACGGTCGTCTCGCTTTGGAAGCTTGACTGAATTTGTAGGTTTGATATATACTTTTGGAAAGTATATGATCAAGACCTAGGTATGATATATGCTTTTGGAAAGTATATGATCGATACCAAATCCCAATGATCAAATGAGAAACTTAGTGATCAAACCCTGAAGAAGACAGTGTAAAATAGATCTTGATCTTCGGGTTGACCATGGGTCTTCCAGTATGCAGGATGTACAGGTATTGGGAATACCTGAGGGTGATGTGATCATAAACGATTGTATATCCATGACGCTTCCATTCCGAGGGAGTGATGAAACAGGTCTGGATTTTAGTGACTCCTTCCAGTAGAGAAGCAATCTGATCTTAGTCCAAGTGTTGGACATTGATCTGAATGAGATTTAGATTCAATGAGAAGATTGGATTTGCGGTCTTGATTTAATCAAGCATCTGTGGGAGGTTCGTACGATCTGGATTTGAGACGAGATCTCAACATCCAAGTCACTATACGTGGAATAATACAATCGCCCTATCCTTATCTCCAAGTATCCGCGGAGAAAGCACATTATTCTTGAAGGGATTCAAGAATAATTCATTTGATGAAATATCCAAGCAAGGACTTGTTGATTAAATGAGATTTAATTATCAAGCTTAAATATGAATATGATTCATATTGAGAAAATGATTATCTAAGATAATTAAATGGGATTTAATTATCAAGGATTAAGAGAATATGGATAACACTATCCATGATATATGTGTGTTATAAATATGATTTATAATATACATATATAAGAGAGAGAATTTATGTAAATAGCATTTGTTAATTAATAATGTGGATTGGATTCACATTTATTAATTAATTGGAAATGCAATTTACTAATTAGTTGGGTTGTGAATATGATTCACATAATGATCAATAGCATGATTGAAATATTCACAAATTAATTTGGAATTAATTTGGTGGATATTATTGCAATAATAGTTATTGCAATTTATTAAGAAATAATAAGATAAAATAAAAGGAGACAAAATAACCCCATTTTTAGGGAGGTTGGTTGACTCCATTTTTATTTATCACATTATCTCTTAATTAGTTAAAGTTAAATTAAATTATGTTGATAATGTTGCAACATTTTTTAATTTAAATTAATGTTGTTGGTTTTAACCAACAACAATCATAGCCATTGATTTAGCATGGACCAAGCATAGCCTTTGGATCCATGTGTCCCATGGATTGAGATCCATTGGATCCTAAACTAATATAAATAGAGGGCTAGGATAGCCTTCCATGGTACATCATTAAGAGTTGTGCAAAGTTACAACTCTCTCTCTCTCTTTCTCATTCTCGCCCTCTCTCTTTCTCTTCTTCATCAAGTGGACGTCCACTTTGTGTTGAGAAAGGAGAGACTCTCGGCTTCTTCTTCGACGCTTGGATCTTCATCGAGGATTGCGGGAAGGAACGTGACTCATCATCACGCCCGCAAGTGCGTTCTTCGTGGATCGGACTTAAGATAGGAGGATCTCTACTTTGGGATCTCGCGATCACAACCACGCTTCAAGAGGTATTCCTTGTACTTTGTGGTTTGATGAAACGATCCGAGAAGTGTTCTCGTGATCATGTGGTTTCATCTTTAAAGTTAAAATTTTTAATTTCCGCTGCATCTAGCATCTAGTACGACTAGTTGCTCCGATTGCATACGATGCGATCGACACGCTTCCGTGATGCGCTTAAGGATACTCAATATCCTTCACCAACATCTTGCATGTGGCTATATCCCTCCCATGGAAGAGGCCTACATCCGTCTAAGCATGATCATGGTTCCTTCAGCTTCTGCTACTAAAACTTACCCTACTATGACAACATGTCGTGGCAAAGGGGTTCAGCATATTTTGGAGGATGTGATGTCCGCGGGAGAGGAAGTGATCATCCTCTCCTTCAATGTATGCACCTAAATTCACGTAGTAGAGGGATTCGACACAGTTCCATCATTGGACTCCTGTCTATGACAAGCTCTCTCCAAGATTTGTCAGATGCTCTGTTGTTGGTTATTTCCAAATCCAAACGGGTGGTGATACTTTGATCATTTCATACACAAGTGCTATGCCAGTGCTTACATTGCATGTTTTTTAGTGTCGTATATTTTTCTCCCACAAGTGACACGATGACACCTTCCGATTTGATGCGGATATTTTCATTCCAACTCTGTCTCTACATATTGCTCCTATCATGCCTCCTGTAGTATAAACTTTGCCTTGTATGTGTATATACCATCCCTAACATCTAGCACACCCAAAATAAACTCTAAACACTTAGTTTCCACTAATGACACCATTGTATGTATACCATTAGACTATACATGATGAAAGTGCATCTACTGAGAATTTTGTTATGTGTGATGTTGGTAATTTAGAGGATATGGACCAACACATTACACTACGGAAGAGGAAGCGTACATGTAATACATATACTCCCTCAGGACAGTTTCATTGGGGTATCTATTAGAGGACTTCAAGAAGCATATGGTGGGATTGTCAACTGTTATAACTCCACATGCATATCATAAGGCTATGCAGGACAATTAGTGGCGTCTAGCTATGGCAGAAGAAGTAGATGCATTGTAGTCACGAGGCATATGGAGCTTGATTACTGTCTCGGTAGGGGCTTCTGTGGTTGGCTACAAGTGGATCTTTATAGTGAAGCATAAAGTAACTTAATGACAGTTGACCATTGTAATGCCAGACTTGTGGTTCATGGATTCACTCAGACATATGGGGAACTATCAGTACACTTTCTCTCTAATTGCACATCATTCCTCCACATATCCTCTTTTATGTTGCAATAATGAGAGATTGGACGCTCTCCCAACTTGATATGAAGAATGTATTTCTGTATAAAAACCTGCATGAGGAGATATGAATGCAACAACCACATGGGTTCATTGCAGAGGCAGTGTCAGAAGATATGCAGATGATATAAGTCTATTTAAGCCTTAAGCAAAGACCTATAGCTTGGTTCTAGAGACTACAGACCTGCTACTACTCCCGTGGATCCTAGCATAAAGCTCTTTAATGATGATGGTGATGACGATGATGATGCATATGAGGTGAACAAAATAAGATATAGGGAGCTAATTAGGAAGCACTTATATGTGACTATCACCAAAACATACATCTCCTTTTCTATGAGCAAAGTCAGTCCGTTTATGGAGCCACAACATCAGACTCATGTGGATGGAGTTTACATTATCTAAGATACCTGCGCCTTGATCATGTACATGAATACTTTTTAGCAAAAGGATATCTTTTGAGGTCACGACTTGTGAGATGTTGATTATGATAATACTGTGACTTTCACCAAAACCATGAGAAAAAACAATCAATTTATGGAGCAACACGTCAGGTTCATATGGATGCAGTTTTCATGATCCTAAGGTACATGAAGTCTTCAACAAGTACATGGTTACTTTATAGTAAAGGGGCATCTTTTGAGTTGACGATCTGTAAAGATGTTGATTATGCGGGGTGTCCAAAAATTCAAAAGACAACATTTCGATTTGTAATGTTTATTGGGAGCTCATTGGTCTCATGGAAAAATAAGAAGTAAATTGTTGTTGTTAGGTCAAGTGCTTAATCCAAATATAGATCCATGGCACAAGGAAGCACTGAGAGGATGTCAACCAGGTCCGTCTAACTAACTGAGTGATGCACCTCTTCCTATGTAGCTACTATGTGACAATCGGATTGCACTACATAACATAATCAAACACATCGAGGTATATTACAACTACATCAGAGACATGACATAGAAGGTATTCATCTCTACATCCCATGTCAGCTCAGAGCAACTGACTGCAGGCATATTTACTAAGGCCCTAGCAAGGGTGTCATTCCATATTGTTCTTCCAAGTTGAGCATGATAGATATCTATGCTCCAGCTTGAAGGGGATTGTTATAGGAAATAGTATTTATGTATTTGTTATTTCCTTTCGATGTAATTTCCATGTTGGTTATTCATACTCTAGGATTTCTCCTCTATATAAAGGAGACTTATGACTTCAAAATAAACAAGTTATTCATTTATTTCTACAGAGCCATTGTGAAGGGCAACCGACCTTAACAACTTATCGAGTTCAAGTCCAATTGATCCCATTAACAACTACCCAAAATACTCAAGCTCTAAGGCTCCATTTGATTTAGGGTTGGGCAGGGTTGGGTTGGCTTAACCGGGGTACCCCTCCTTCCAAACATCCCAATCCTCCTCACAGTTTACTATTCACAGGGGTACCCCAACCCAACCCTGCAACCAAACAAACCCTAAGGGGGTGTTCGTTTGGAGGATAAGGAGGAATGGAATAAGGGGAATAAGCCCCCAACACGCTTCCCCGTGGTACGGCTATTCCCCATTATTTCATCTTATTTCACTCTTATTCCTATCTTTATCCCACCTTACCTACCTTTATTTCACCTTATTCTCCTTATTCTTATCCTCCAGTCGAACGGAGAATAGACCCTTATTCCCCTTATTCCCCATCCTTATTCCTGCTTATTCTCCTACCGAACAGGCCCTAAGTCATTAAATATGAATCTCCTTTATTAGTTACCCACTATTCATCATGTGAACTCGACATAACATCACAGCTATCACTTAAAGGGGGCAGACTAGGACATTATGTCGAGCTCACATAGTGAATGCAGAGTGACCATAGTGCTATATTATAGCTACTACTGTGATGCTCACCCCACCCTTCCAATGTGGCGACCTTTCAGATAAGTTGACATCGACATTGTGAATTTGTGTGTGCAACAAATGCATTCAACAACAAAATAACAGATGGCTTAATAAATTAAGGAGTAAACTACAAAATAAATCTTTGAATTAAACAACCAATTTTCATGTGTACATGAATTTAAAAGTAACAGTCGGATGTGATCTTTAAAATTTGTTTCAACCTGATTTTGAGCCATTGTAAATTTAGGCTAGCGCAAAAAAATATCAGATTGCATTAAAGGAAAGCAATCATATTTAGGGGCGATTGAAACAAATCTTAAAGATCAGATACAACACTGATACTTTTTAAAATAGGATATTTACACTCATAATCTTGAGTAATTTCGTAATTACCCCATAAATCCTCGATGATCATGAATTACACCTAAGACCTCGAGTAATGCTTAACTCTTACATCCATAACCCCGTGTTAATTTCCATCCAAATTCTCATTAACAATGACGGTATCCGTCATGTATTTATATTTTATACCCTTTATCTTTCAATTATTTACAAATAAGACCATCCCCTACCCCCCCCCCCCCCTGTCCTCCAAGCAACACCTCTGCCTCATGCCGCTTGCCGGCCGTCCAGCACGCCCCCCACCCCCATAATCCGGTTGCAACCCCAGGTCGAGAACCCCCCCCCCCTTTCCTTGCATGTGTGCACCTTTGCCATGTCGAGGCCATGGCTGGGGATGGTGCCCAGGCCTGGTCGAGCCGTAGCCCCCTCCCCCCCCCCCCCCCCCCCCCGGTGCAAGCCCCATGTCGTTCACCCCCCACCCCCTGGCCTTCGCCTGTAAGTCGAGGTCGAACCGCAGCGCGTCTGCCTGCAAGTCAAGGTCGAGACGCAGCCCCCGCTCCACGTCGTGCACCCAACCCCCACCACCCCGCATTCCCCCCACCCCCCCCCCCCCCCCACACACACACACACACAAACACACCGCCTGGCCATGTCACCTGCAAGCTCGTCTCAGGTAGGATCTTCCTCCTGCCATTGTGAAAGATCCCACCTTCCTCCTCCAGGAATGAACCCACATCCTCCTCTCTTTCCTTTCTTTTTTTGATTAATCTCAACCATTAGATCACGAATTGGGTTAGATTAACTCAGCCATTTGGTTAAGTTAATGAACCAAACCAACGGAAGGTTGTGTGTGTAAAATGAAGCAATTATTCAGGGTCTTGGATGTAATTCGTGATTATCGAATGTATCTGGGATAATTATGAAATTACTCAGTGTTATAGGTGTAAATATCCCTTTTAAAATTCAGATACTACATTGAAAATTTGGGTGTACAATTCAAGGGCTTTTATGTAGTTTACCCTGAATTTGTTGTTATCTTGGTTGCCGACCGAGTTATCTCGGTGCTCTTTGGATTGTTGTCTTGATGGTCAGTTTTGCAATTTTGAACTTTAGTTTTTATATTAACGTCGAACCGGGTCTGTCGGATCCGTTATTATTGGAGGTTTAAACCTCCTTTTTATATTTGGTTGAACATGCCCTTTGATAAATATTACTAGTCGTTGTCTGCTCAAAAAAATAAAAAGTACTTTAGATTTAAATATAAAAAAAACGGGTATAACACATGAAAAATAGGACAACTTAAGAAAAACCTCTTTGGAATAGAGTTGTTCCCTGTAAGAGTCAGAACTTTAGGAAATGGATAAGAGTCAGAACCGACTTCAGATTTAAAATATAAACGGCCATGTGTACAATTAAGTATATAGATTCTGGTTCAATCGACTGGGTTTCAAATTTGATTTTATTCGAAAAACATGCTTTTTGTGGGAGTTGAACCCAAGAAGCCAGAACACAGATACAAGTCAGAACTATAGGAAATCTGACTTATAGGAAATGCTGAGCCTTAGACTCTATCATGCCACACTAACTAGCAGTAGGTGTCCGGTCATCATGTCTAGTCGCCCAGCACAGCTAGGAAGCACAACCTCGTCGACATCATTCTTTGTATTACCTTATGCTACTTGCTACCAAACCACAACCACTCCATGTTAAGAACTTATCCAAATATTACTATTCTATTATAAAATTGTACAATATTTAGTTCAAATATTATATACATATAGTATTTAATATTGTATAGGTTAAAATGTTGTTTATGTACTATAAGATATTTACATTACATGCATTTTAAATAGCTATATGTAAAAGTATGTATAATAACATATGTAGATGCAGATGTTTATACAAACAAATACATATTATTATTATGATTTTTATCAGTTGTGCCCCTCTAAAATATTGCAATATCAGTTATGTCCTGTCCTTTTTTGGAATATCAGTTGTGCCCCCCGACTTCTTATCATTCTATCGCTTGTGCCCCTTGTTAATTAGTCATTAATGATTTAAACTCAACCATGATTTTTTCAAATCATGATGAAACCCCTGCTCCTCCCATTCCCCAGACTCCTTCGCCCCCTACTACTACTCTTTTGGTGCCCCCTCACCAACAATCTCCAGATCTCAAGCAAAGCGTCTTCATCGCAGCATTTGGAGCCCCATTGCACCACCAGCCCTCCGGAGATATCATCTGAAGCTACAACTCCTCGAGGAAACGAGATTTGTCAAGCACTCGTGGCTCCACCATATCGGCAGCCCCTACACCTTTTCCTCTCGAGGAGATGAAGGATCATAGCTGTACATCATCCCGCTCTCTTGTTCGACATAGGCTCGCCGACCTCCATTAGCTATAACCACATAGCAGCAGAACAAGGGGAGCTCGTTCCCAGCACGTATTCCTGATAACACCTCAGCCTTTGTCCATCGCAGCAACTCCTCATGGCATCGGATGGGGGTTCTAACCTCCCGCACCTGTAGAGGGTGGGCGGAGGAGACTGGGGAGGAACAGCGGATGGAAGAGGAGGAGGACAGGGGCACGGGGAAGGAGAAACGAGCGAAGGAGGGGCGTGGGGATAAGCAGTGGGCTGAGGAGGAGGGCACGGGGGAGGAGAAATGGACGGAGGAAGAGGGGCGCGGGGGAAGAACAACGGGCAAAGGAGGGGGGAAGCATGGGAGGAGCAGCTGACGGAGGAGGAGGGAACACTAGGGAAGAGCAGCGCGCGGAGGAGGAGGGGGTGCAGGGGAGGAGCAGCAGGCGGAGAGGATGGGGAGGAGTAGCGGATGGAGGTGGAGGGGGGCGCGAGGGAGGAACAACATGCGGAGGAATTTGGAGAGGATTAGCATGGAGAGGAGGAGGGGGGCGAAGGCAAGGAGTAGCGGGGGAGGGAGAGGGGTGTTGGGGGCAAGGTAGGAAATAGCAATGCCGATATTGTATCGATCCGTTCGGAAAAGCATATATCGAGATATATCGCCAATATATCGACGATGTCAATGGAAATGTCGGAAATGTCTCGAAAAAATCATTTTTACCATTTTTCAGAAATCAACATCATCAAAGATATTAAAACACAAAAAACTACAAATATACACTTATATCACACATATTAATCATTTATATACCATATATTGTACATATCAGTCGTATCGAACATACCACTTTTATTGGTGATCGTTGACTTATAGATATTGGAAAAGGATTTAATCCAAGTTCTTATAGCATCAAATAACTTACAAATATACACTTAGATGACACATAGATCATCAATAACCCTTATATCACGCATATCGATCATATCGAATATATTATTATTAATGTTGATTAGTGATTAATAAACTTTGGAAATGGAATCAAATTAACTAAGTGAACACTCATTTTGTTTATGAAAGACAACGAATGGTACTGATATGAGTCATTTGATTTAAAAAAATGTATATAACGATTAATGAGATGATGTTTCTTTGATGTAAAGATTTATCCATTCACAAAAATAAATGAAAAATGTAAATTAATGTAATATTGTAAAAGATATTACCAAGTCATGAGGGATTTAGAACAACGAGTTCCATGAAGGGCAAGGTAGGAAATATCGATAATGTATCAGTCCGTATGGTCGAAAATGTCATAAAATCACAAATTAAGATCATCTTGGTTATTAAAATAATAAATAACACACAAATACACGCACACGCGAACGGAGGAGGAGGAGGAGGACAGGGGCACGAGGAGGAGCAACGAGCGAAGGAGGGGACGTAAGGGATGAGTAGTGGGCTAAGGAGGATGGCGCGCAGGAGGAGCAACGGACGAAGGAGGAGGGGCGCAAGGGAAGAGCATCGGTCAAAGGAGAAGAGCGTACGGGGGAGGAGGAGTGGGCGGAGGAGGCTGGGGAGGAGTAGTGGATGGAGGTGGAGGGGACGTGAGGGAGGAGCAGCATGCGGAGGAAGTTGGAGAGGGAGTAGCATGCAAAGGAGGAGGGGCGAAGGAGAGGAGTAGTGGGGGGAAGAGGGGGTGTTGGGGGCAAGGTAGGAAATATCGATGTGGATATCGTATCGATACATTCGAAAAAAGATATATCAAGATATATCGTCAATATACCGACGATATATGTGGAAATGCCAGAAATGTCTCAAAAAGTCATTTTACCATTTTTCATAATCATCAAAGATGTTAAAACAACAAACTACAAATATACATTTATATCACACATATTGATCATTTATATCCCATATATCGTACATATCGATCATGTCAAACATATCTTTGCTAATGTTGATCATTGACTTATAGATGTTGGAAATGTATTTAATCCAAGTTCTTATAATATTAAATAACTTACAAATATACACTTAGATGACACATGTAGATCATCAATGACACTTATATCGCGCATATCGATCATATCGAACATATTGTTATTAATGTTGATTGGTGATTAATAAATATTAGAATTGGAATCAAATTAAGTAAGTTAAGCACACTTAGAACACTCATTTTGTTCATGGAAGACAATGAATGGCATCGTTATGAGTCATTTGATTCAAAAATGTATATAACAATTAACGAGATAATGTTTCTTTGATGTAAAGATATATCTATTCACAAAAATAAATGAAAAATGTATATTAATGTAATATTGTAAAAGAGATAACCAAGTCATGAGGGGTTTAGAACAAAAAATTCCATGGAAGGCAATGTAGGAAATATCGATAATGTATGGATCCGTATTGTTGAAAATATCTTTAAAATGATTTTTTTCAGAAATTAAGATCATCCTGGTTATTAAATAATAAATAGCATACAAATGCATATGTATGTGTGCAAAAATGATGTGTATTTAGCACCCTAATACACATTACATCCCACAAATCGCAGGTTATTAATGCTGACAGCTGAGTTGAATGATGATTGTTGATATGTGTTCTAGACATGTGATTCTAACTTGATCAGCATTATACTTATTTTCATCGTTATCGCCAAAGATGGTGAAGTCCACCAATTGAAAAACAATCGTATGCACCCCCATGTAGCATCATATCCTATCCAGGGGGAGTAGGTGCGCTCCCCCTACGGGGTTGTGCGGCAGCGCCCCCAACCCGAAATAAAATATATAATTCGTGATGTGTTTTAATACGAGGAGTTAAAAAATAGGCAATGAAATCAAGATTACAAGGATAATGTCATTGATATATAGATATCGACAAAATATCAGAGATCGACGATATCTATTGATATCCGAAAAAATTTGTATTGAACTATTCAATTTCAAGCGATATGGCTCGATATCAATGATATATCATCGATATCTCTTGAGATATAGGTTGATATCCTAAAAAAGGATATCTGTATGAATATTGGTACCCATATCCCGTCGATACAGATATATCAACCATATATCGTGATATTAGCCACTATGGTTGAGGGAAGGGGAAGGAAGAGCAGCATGAGGGTTTCATTTCAACCCTTTTTTAAAAAATTTAATTCCCCTTGTGTCCACAAAGTTAACGCCAGTTTGCGTTGGGATGAACAACAACACGAGGGGCACAAGTGATAGAACGACAATATGTTTGGGGCACAACTGATATTCCAAAAAAGGAAGGGACATATCTAATATTACAATATGTCAAAGGGGCACAATTGATAAAAAAAAACTCTTATTAGTAAAAAAGGATTTGCATGCTAATATATGAGCTTACAAATTTATAATTTTGCTACATATTTATTGACCTTTGTAAATATGTTTTATGTGTATATTTATTATATCAACTATTTGAATGGTACTTAATGTGTATTTTACGGTTGTTCCAATTTAATCAGTCGGTTCAATCACTTTTCGTTCACCGACTTGGTTCAATTCAACAACAAATTTCCCACAATTAAGTAAGGTCGGCTAGACGTGGATTAATTCAATTAATAAAAATAATGACATCATAAATTTAATTACGTGATTCAACCCGATTCAACATTTTCTACAAGGATTCCGGTTCGCCATGCGATTCAGTTTCTAAACATTGCCTTATTCTAATACACCCATCTACCCTTACTCCTATAATATCTCCAGATATAGTTTTTTATCCGGACATCATGGCAAAAAAAAAAGAGTCCAAACTCCAACATCTCCTTGTGCTTTTAAAATATTAATAGAATTTACTTAAAATGGATTAAAGATGAGACAAGGAACGTGTGGTTTCGGCGACGATCGGAGTCGTTATCCCCTCCGGCAGATCAGTGGTGGGCATCATAATGAAATTGTGGCACGATTTTCCCACACGGAAACTTATCAAGTCCATGGTGTAATTTTAAATAAGCAAGAGTAATTTACGGGAAGGTTCCGAAGCTCTGTACTTTGATATGAGCACGGTCCCCAAACTTGCAAATGTTATGATTCGAGTCCAAAGCTATTTCAAAGGTAACAATGTGATCCTCGCAAGTCCCCACAATTAAAATCACGCAATGTCATAGGGAGATCACATTGTTACCTTTAATAAAATTTGGGCATCGAGTCGATACATTTGTATGTTTGAATACTATATTATAATCATGAGAAATCTTGTGTAATTAGCACCGATCACGTTTGGTAGTTTCCTTCAATGATTCTTCATTTTTCTGAGAATCTTATCCAATCTTTTGGAACCCGGACCACATTGGCCAGTTCGACCATTGCATCGGGTCTGGAGTCTCTGGACTGATCTGGCTAACCGATTCTTGCTAATGCATTCTTTAAGTGAGATTTTGGTCAATCAGCGATTTTTCAAACCCAGTTCAACCAAAATTGAGCCGCAATTCAAGGCTCCTCCTCCAAAATTCCAGTCTTTTCCTTTTTTATTATATATTTCTTGATGTTAGGATTTCCTTACTTAGTGGAAGTGTTTTTGCTAGGATGGAGCATTGGGTTCGACCCGACCCAAACCGAAAAAGTCGATACAAGTTCGTCAATTTTTCGTGGGTTTTGGACCAGATCGAGGTCTGTTTTTTTTAGCAAATTGAGGATCCGAACCTGACCCAATCCCGCGAAATCGGGCTCGGGTTCAAGCAGGGCTCAGGTTCGGGCCAGGCTCGAACCGCATCCACTTTGGTTCCATGAAGTTGCACTTTGATTCCAATTTATTGTTATGGTATAATTCATCCATATACATGAATATTGGATGCATTACTATGATATAATATTATTATTCATGGATGAAGGGAATATTGGATGTATTATAACTATAAATTTATGTCTCCCAATTTGATTCTAATATGATTTACGTGTGGATTTTGTACGTGGATTGTTGAAATCTGGAAATATTTTGTAGAATTCTTTTCCATGTGATCGAATCATGATGGAATTTAGTTTAGTAATAGCATATTGCATAATTTTGTTAGACTATAAACTATTAAAAGATGGTAGAATATGGCATGAGTGTGCTTTTTTGAAATATGAGGCCTCGGACCCCAGCCCATTTGTACTTTGAATTCAGACCCTGCCCGGTCCGAGCATGATATTTTTGAAATATGAGGGCCCGGACCCGGCCCATAATGGAGGTGATTCTTTAAGTTTTTTTCCAAAAAAATAACTTTTTTTGTATAAACGATTAGGAGATGTCGACTATTTGACTATAGATCATGCACTAAGAATGGCCTTTTGCCCCCGCCTTGACTAGAAGTATGCAACCAAGCAGAAAAATAATCTGTAATACATTGCAAGGTTCTAAATCAGAACCAAATCGATAGATGACATATCGAAATGTTGATATTTAATTGGTATTTTTATCTAATATTTTTTAAACATCAGTCCATATTAGATGCTTTATCTTATAAATTAAGGTTGTACAATTTTTTTTACTTTTGATTTGAATGACTGAAAACATTTACGATGAGATAATAAAATTATGGTATAAAGGCTATCGTAATCCATATATGAATTTAATATTTAAAGTTTTCGACCAATATACATCAAAATAAGGACAAATATTTATTATTTTATGAATATGGATATGGATAAGGTTTATTTTTGTAAGGATATGGATAAATATAATGATTATATATCATATCGTGTCCATTTTCAGTTTATTACAAATTTAGATTACGACAAAAAGAACAATAGACTCCTACTTTGAGGAGATATTAGAGGAATTCAATACAAAAGTTACTATTATTGATGTCTATGTAAAAAAATCATTGAGTATAGCTTCAATAAGTTATGTATGGCTCTCTTAGATATTATTCATCATTTTTTATATAATAGAACTCAATAGTAGCATTTTGAATTATTTGCACATCAGCACATTTTTTTCTATTTACATTTGGCCCCACCTGTACACAAATCCTGGCTCCGCCCCTGGTTACATTAGTTTGGAAACCACACCGATGTCACGCAAAAGGTTTGGATAAACTAGCAAAGATCACATTTGACAATTTCTTTCAAATGATACTCCATTTTTCCTTGAATCTTAACCAATGTTTTGAAAATTTGTCTGGCCAGTTTGATTGCCAAATCAGGCATGGACCGGTTCAGTTAACCGATGCTTACCAACTCAATCGGAAAATCTAATTTTGGATCAAACCAATGGATTAATCGGGTTCTTCAAACCTGATTTAATTCAGTTCAATCGAAATTAAACCAAAATACAATTTGAATTTATTTAAAAATATTAACGCTAGTGGAAGTTGATCGCATGCCCTTTGGTAAGACACATTTCACACTTCTAACTAGCTACTCCATCTTCTTGTATTAAATGGACTTAAAATAATTAAACTATATTCATTTATAAAATATTTTTTAAATATTATATTTTAAACATAGATAGATAACTTTGTGATGAGGATATGATATCGGTTGTGTTGCGGAGACTGCAAAGTAATCCTAGGAGAGAGTTTGACGTCTCAACATCGCTTGCTAGTCAAACTACGCAAATAAAAGGGTTGGCTAAGAAGATGATGGTTCCCAAGATCATTAGAACTAAATGATGGAATCTTCAATTTAAGCAATCAAGCTTCAGGAAGAAGGTTTTAGAAAACTTATCTTGGAATTGTAATGGAAGTACAAACGAGGTGTGGGAGGTGATAGCCATGAAATGGAAGAATCTCGTGTTGGCATCCCCCTCTTTCAGTCGTTTCTGCCTGGATTTTTGGCGCCATTCGACCTCCTCTTTCCTATCTTCAAGCAGTAACACCTCTAGGAGATACTTCCTCTCCTTGAATTCTTCATCAACAAGACCCCCGCTCGTCGTCCAGCTCATCTAATCTCGCAACCCCCACCTGTGCATCTGCCATCTTTTCTTTCCTTCTCCTCCTTAAGTCCTTCCCGAAATATGTGAGAAAGGATCTCAACGTTGCCGTCTTCGTTGCCAATCTCGTCACTACCGAGCCCTCCGCCACACAACTCCTCCAAAACTATTCCACCATCTTGCTGAACCCCTCTTCCAGGAGCCAACTTCGCTCAAAACGGAAGAAGAATCTGAATGGTTGGTCTTCCCCAGACGACCATAGGATAGGAGTATAGTATGAATGCGCGTGAGGCAGCTCTCACGCTCGCAAAAGTGGAAACATGTCAGTTCCCTCTGAGGAGAGCAAGAATCTGTCGAGCCTAGAATGAGATCGCACATTACGCCATGTGAAAGCACATCCGGCCGCGTCAACAATCGACAACCCCGAAGAGTGGATCATATCACGGAATTCCTCAGAACCGGGGTCTCCCCCCCCCCCCCTTCCGAGGCCGATCGTTAGGGATTAAAGTGACAGTGAGGTCTCCTCCAATAAGCCAAATCATCATACTTCTCACATCCCCCAGCTGTTGAAGTTCTGGAGCCAATGCTCCCCTCCCCCCATTCGTAGGGTCGTAGACATTTACGACAAGCAGCTCAACTCCATCACATTGCCGTCAGCGAAGGACCGACAAGCACGACGGAGATTTCGCAACCTCCAACATATCAAAGACGTCCTTCCTCCATCCGGATAGCAGACCTCCCGAGGCCCCCTGCGCCTCCACCTCCACCAGATCGAATCTCCTACCAACGTCCAGACCCCTTCGTGCCACCTCCAACCCCGAAGACAATTTCGTTTCTTGCAGCAGAAAGACGTCCACCCCAGCCTCTGTGACCAAGTTCCTCACCCCCACTCTTTTTTTCTGGCCGCCCCAATCCTATGACGTTCCAAGATAGAATTTCAAAGGCATGTGGATTGCTTTGTCTTCTTAGGTGGCACCAGACCCAGTTGCATCGCCACGGATCTATCTAACAGCCGAAGTTGTTTTGAGTGGCCGGTAAGGTAGGCGGTATGTCACTTTGAACCTCAAGATTTTCCGCTTCTGCTAGTGCCGCCGCCCTTCACTGTCTTCTAGTCAAGAGTGCTTTTCGAACATAGAATGCTTTGTTGTATGAAACAAAACTAAAACACTAATGATAGTGGTCTGGGAAGAGGTGTATAGGGAGCCAAATTATTGGAGTTCGGGATGGTGAATTCAAGTGGGAGATCTGGGGATATCCCCTCCTTGGTTGGAATGGGAAACTTAACTGCCTAAAGGAGAAATCATTTGAGGACAGAACATTAACAGTTTATCTGCAAAGGAGAGTTGATGAGTTTTGTATTGTTGTTACAACCGCATATGGGCCAACAAATGCAGTGAAGAGAAGGGAGCTTTGGAAGAAGTTGAAAGAGGTAACACTATGATTCTTTGCACGCTCCCTGGGGACGGGGAGAAATTCCAATATCACTATACTGACAAACCTGGGGAAACTGAGGGTCAGGACCCAAAGTCAGCATATCTTTGGGATGTGATCACTAAACTACAATTGGCAGTGCTAGATGCTTCTAACTACAAGTATACCTGGAGAAACTAGTCCTATAAGTCATGTTTTGACAAGTTTCTTCCATCTACTGATGTATTATAACAGTTATACTATGCTTCAAAAACGGCTTTACCAAGGACTCGTCTGCACCATAGATTGCTCATATCATATGGGATCAAGTTACGCCCCTCATTCTTCAAGTTTAAGAAGCCGTGGCTGATGGAGGAAGGCTTCAGAGACATGATGTTTGTTCTCTGGCTGTTGTAGCAGATTAACAGGTCCGTTACTTTTTGGGCCACCATAAATTAGATTGCTCTGAGGCAAAATTTGCACTCAGGAAGCGCGTCAGATTCAGAGATTGTACCGGAATTTTATTGAAATAGGAGGTGGCTGACAGGATCGATCATATAAAGGCCACCGATGTACCTAATGGGGATGAGTTGGAGAGAAGAGCTCCTCAGAATGTGGCATTGGAGGATGATAGAAATCATGATGTACAGTGGAGCTAGCGATCTAGATAGATCATGCTAAAGATGATGATGCGAACATGGTTTTCTTTCGCTCCATGGCTAGTGGGAGGTGTAGAAGGAACCATACTCATTCTATCGAAACGGAGGAAGCATGGCGGGCCATTTTCAAAAGTTTAAATATAAGGCGAGGGAAAGTGGTTGGTGTTGTTCTGGGCATAGGCTTGCAGCCTTGCAGGTAGGGGGTTGTATGGCACAGACAACCAGCAGGTGTGTCAAAATTAGTCACACCTTACATAACCCATAAGATCTGTCACGATAGCCTTATTCACAAAGAGTGCATTATTCCATTTTTCTAGAAAACCCAACTGCAAAAAAGGTTTCTCGGATGTGTCAAAATTAGTCCATTTCAGAAGTGTGAGGGATATCTCACGCTTATAGACAACACATCAAGATCCACCTTCTTGTCGTAAATCTCTTTGAGGAGATAGATATAGCAAGTCCTCTTTTCTCCAAATCTTGCACCTTCCACTTCACGAGAAACGTCTAAATCTTTCTCGAGAGCGCCAATCCCCCAAGCCTTCGCTTTTCACATAAGGGTTATGTTATGATATTTACGTTGTCTCTGTTATTCATTTCTATTATCCTGTTTATGTAATTTACCCATAGAGCTTTTCTCCTATATAAGAAAGCTCTAGGGTTAGATGGAATACAACTTTTCATTCCTTTACATTTCCACATGGTATCAGAGCGACGGTCCTAGACCGGAGCCTATGCCCTAATTCCTCGTCCCCACCAAAAAAAACCTCATGCGTCGCCGCCGCCGCACGTTCCGCCCCTCGCACTTCCTGCGCCCTACGCTCGTGCACCTGCGCGCCTACACCCTCGCGCGCCTGCGCCTCCACGTTCCCTGCACCTGCGCCTACACCCTCGCGCGTATGCGTGCCTGCGCCTCCATGCTCCATGTGCCCTCGCGCGCCTGCGCCTCGCGCGGGCCTGTGCGTCTGCGCACCTGTGCATGCCTGAGCATCACAGCCTAGCCCTTCAAAGGAGCCTTCAAGGCATGGAAGGGGTTGTCGTATGAGTCTACACCCACAACCACCTTCATATATGTCCGTGAAGACATTCTTATCTAAGTTTGTAGCCCCAGTCGATAGAGATTATTGTCATCATGTCGGACAACAAGGCAGATATTCCATCCCTGGGTGTCTTCAAAGGTCTAGCACCCATTATGAAGATGGATGGGATGAACTATGAACTGTGAGCCATGCAGATCATGAGTTTGATGCAGTGCAATGGCAAGAAGCATATCCTCATACAAGAGGAACCTGTTGATAAGATTGGGGTTAACGCCTCATGGGAGGCAGACGATGCCTATGCAACGTATATGGTTATCTGGCACGGTATCCATGGAGATAGTTAATGACATTTTGAGTCAGCCCACGGCGAAGGCTATGTGGGATATCCTTGCGCTACATATTCTCCTGCAAAGAACGAGTCGAAGATTCTACATCTTCAACACGACATCTTCACTTCGAAGCAGAATGGTCGTCCTCTTCATACCCTGTATACCTCTTTAAGGGGTATGTTTGAGAAGTTACGTGGTTACATTCCTTTGACAGCCACATCAGAACAACTCAAGGCATATAGGCTCAGTGATGACAGGAGTATTTCTAATAGTACTTGATCATGAGTATGATGCAGCCAAGGTTGCAAAAGTCGGTAGTCGGTATTCAGTCGGTCGGGTCACAGACTAAGGATTAATCGGCAGTCAGGCGACTAATCGGATTTAGTCGGATTTTAATCGTCTTTGAATTTTATGTTTATTTTAGATATATAACTCATTTGTATACATATATTTACATAGATTTTGTACATTTTAGACTATCATAATAAATAAAAGAAGTAACTGAATTTAACTAAAATATTATGCATATTATAATAAGTTTGCTTACAAAAAAGAAGAAGAAACGTTAAAAATATGGTATCTCCAAGCAAAAATTGGTCGATTAATGTGCCTAGTCGAAATTAGTCGGTACTCGGTCGGTGATCCCACTGACTAGACTAGTCGGGCCAATCGGGCGACTTTTACAACACTGGATGCAGCCCGAGCACATATTCTCACAGATGCTACCATACCTCCTATGGAGGAGGCATATAGCAAGTTGAGTAGACTCTCCATATCTCCTGGTGGAGCCCAACTGTCTCAGACGCCCTCAGCCATGACAGCATCCCGTGGTAGGGAGGACCTCCACAATTTTTGAGGTCGAGGTGGCCGTAGCAGGGGAGGGGGTAGTCAAACCCCTCGACAGACATGTACTTACTGTCGCAGAACATGTCACACTGAGGAAACATGCTATTCCAAGCATGGGTTTCCGACTACTACAGCTCGTGTTGCAGAGTAGACTCAGGAGGAAGGGGGTCCTTCAAATGTCTCTGATCAGAGGTTTGATGATCTGGTGGTGCGATTTAGAGATATCATGCCTAGCCAGGGGTCAGCAAGTTCTTCAGGATCTTCGGAGGTAGCTGCATCAGCATCAGCATCCACGTCAGATACAGCATATGCTCTTGCTAGTTGTTACAGGGAAGATTTATCAGAGTGGATCATGGATTCAGGAGCATCTCACCATCTATATGGTGACAGAAGTCAGTTGAATGATTTTCGTCCATCTCAGACAAGACAATCGATTGTGATAGTTGATGGGACACACTCTCCCATTACTGGTCAGGGGGAGGTGCAGTTGACTCCTGCGATGCGGTTTCAGAATGTCCTTTATGCTCCTGAATTTTCAATGAATTTACTTTCAATTAGTCAAATCACTAAAGAATTACATTGTCATGCCATATTTGATCCATCTACTCTTATGTTTCAGAACATTCTCACAGAGAGGGTGATTGGATCTGGTCGTGAGCAAGGAGGTCTCTACAGACTGGTGCAATCTCCTTGCGTTGGTATCTCTTCTCTTCATGTTGGATCTGTTTCTCCCTACACATGGCATCTCCGGTTTGGTCATCTTCCTCTGTAAAAGATGGTTCATGTTCTTCCATAGATTTCTCCTTGTTCTACTTTTCAATGTGAGGCCCGCTAGCTTGGAAAACATCATCGATCTTCTTTCCAAAGTCGTCAGGGTCCCAAGTAGTCATGGTCTGTTTGAGTTGCTTCATTTTGATATTTGGGGTCCTAGTCGTGTCCCGGATCTTCAAGGACACATATTTTATCTTGTCGATGTTGATGAGTTTTCTAGATTGTCTTGGGTTTTCCTTCTTAAGAATAAGTCTGATGCTGGTCTTATTATTCAGACTTTTATTAATGAAATAAAAAATATTTTTCTGCCAGAGTCAAGTACATACGTTCTGATAACGCTCTAAAATTTTGTAGTACTCAATTCTCTCAATTCCTTAAGTCTCATGGTATTGTGCATCAGACATCTTGTGCATATACCTCCCAACAGAATGGAGTGGCTGAAAGGAAACACCGTCATCTTTTGGATGTTACCAGAACCCTCTTGATTCAGAGCCGTGCTTCTCATTCCTATTGGGGAGATGCGGTTCTAACTGCTTGTTATCTGGTAAATCGTATGCCTTCTTCGGTGTTCGGAGAGAAGATCTCGTTCTTGATTGCGTTTCCCAAGACGGATCTTCTCGCTTACGCCACGTGTCTTTGTTCGATTGCATTTGTCCATCGATTTTCTCCTGGTCTTAACAAGCTCTCTCCCAGAGCTATCAATTCTGCATGAGTTTGTGATATGTTCTAGAATTTCTTGGTTTTAGTTCAAAGCAGATCGCATCATCGCTAAGTTCTATCGTAAGTTTCAAGTTACTAGGTGAGTTCTGATTAGTTCAATGCTTTGAAGATCACATATTCATCGAAGTTCGAGGAAAGCTAGGGTTCCTGATGGTCTCCAAATTGGTTTTATAAGCCCTCTGCTGCTACGGTTCGGAAAGGAGGGGCCTTATTGGGCCATCTATTAAAAAAGGAGAGAAAAATGAGCTTTTGAGCTCGAAAATAGGCTTCTTACATATCAAAAAAAGAGGAAAACATGAGGTTTCTAGGCCCAATGAGATGATGTAGTTTAAAAAAAAGCAGGATAGATAGAAACCATCTTTCATCTTATATTAAGATTAATAAATTTATTAGTGGAATGGAAAAGAGGAGTATTTGGGCCAGTTTGGGCAAAGTCGTTTCAAAAAAAAGGAAGAAAATTTTATTTGACCGAGAGAAGAGTCTATTGTACAAAAAAGTCGTACGGAAACTTTTTCAAAAAATGATTTAAAAAAAGAGCGAAGCGAAAAGCTGATTGGAAAAAAAGAGAATGGCTTATTGAGAAAAAGAGAGGAAGAGATTTTGTTTTCCCTGCTTTAGTTTTCTCCCAACTTGGTTGACGCCATTTTTTTCGGACAAGTATGGGCGAAAGAGGGAGTATTGTATAGCGTTTCCCATTTCAGATTTAAACTCTGCCGTCGAGGCACTTCATGTTCAAATGACCCGGTTTCTTTGAGTCTCCGATGAGTAGACTAGTTTCAGCCTTCATCTCCAGAATCGTGAACTCCTATACATACATTCTCATGGCTTTCTCCAACGATCGTGATCTCCAGTGCCCAATATTCCCACGAGTTTCTTCAATTAGGCCTTTCAAAGAGATGGAGTAGTTTTTCACATGTTGTGTAGTCTTCCAAGATGTTGTGGGTCAAAATTCTCCGACGAGAAAACTCATTCCAGTTTCAATGACTCTGACAGATACATAACACAAGTTCTTCGGCAAGGAGACTCATTTCGATTTAGGTGACTCTACTCCGTATAAAGCACACATTATCAGACAAGGAGACTCGTTCCGATTCGTGTAACTCTGCAATATAGAACTTTCTCCGATGAGGAGACTTCGTTCAATTCCAGTGGCTCTAGATGTACTAAGAACACATTCTCGAATGAGGAGATTTAGTTCAGACTCCATCCCTTTCATTCCTCATTAGCACGACGTGAGAAACAACGTCCTCAATAGGTAACTGACAGAGTTTGCATGATGTTTATATTGTTTGTAGTATCTTGTATTATATGAGTAGGTACTTTCTTTCGATTTGTCCAAGTTGAGCATTGCATGCTCCAACTTGATGGGGAGAGTTAGCATGCATCAATAGATAGGTAACTAGATCCATACATGGTCTAATTTCCATATGCTACAATATTAGTCCCATATCGTGTATTAGTGGGACTTGATCATTATGGTTGGAATATATAAGAAGCCTCTTACCTTTGAGGTATTTTTCCTGTGGTTTCATCCTGCTCCTTATGGAGTTAGGTTCTACGTAAATCTCGATGTTCTTCATTGTTTAATATTCTTTATTTCGGATTAGTCTTCTGCATTGTCATTTTCTATAGTTACTAACAATATGATAGGGAATGCTCGACTATATGGGTTTATAGAATATGAAGCCTTAGTTAATGGATCAATTGTCACTATTGCATGAAAAGGACATATAATTGTATGTTACATGTTCCATTAACAAATGCTTTACATGCTCGACTTGCTTTGGAGTATGATATCCATTAATGAGATCACTGCAACTCAATTATAAGTTGAAGCGCCTTCAGACCCATGATCCACTCAGTTATAATTGCACGAGAGATTCGAGATCACGAGAAGAAGATATTTAAAAAGGTTGAGACTTGTTCCAAAAGACATAGAGATAGATGTGTCTGCCACCCTTAATTGAAGTCTTTCATCCATCTGGAGCAACAGAGCAATGGTATTCATTCTCGTTTTAGCCCTTGGAATCACATCCAACAGTGGTTGGAACAACTCGTAAAATCCAAATCTATTCCAGGGTCGTTAAGAAGAAAAGGAAGGGCACTTCGACAATGAATTTCCCAACTAATCACTCTACAAACTACTTACTCCGCCACTGCTTACTAACTAGAGTAGTGAATAACATGCAAGAGTTGGATAGTCATTTTTAGTGGATCCAAGGGCAGTGCTACTACAAGGATCGATATGTCCTGTAAGACTTAGTGATAGAGGATAAAATCAGCATTGACATTTGTTTTTTTTTTTTTTGAAAGAGAGAGGTAAACACCCAAAAAGATTGACCACCTAAAGTTTTTATTAGCCATCAATCCAAATATACATTAGTCGAGATTGAAATAAAGACTTGTCATAGGCCATCATTCTCTACATAGAAATTCTCTTGGAGGAATATTAGTTCATTTTTGGCCAACTGCAAAGCCTAAAGGAACATCAAAGGCTTAACGTATGCTAAAAGAGCAAATCCTTGCCGCTCCTATAGAATTCCAAAAATTCTCTGAAGAGGCAACACCCACCAGATTCAACATCACACACTGCAAGATCTCCTTAGTAGAATTACACAAGAAGAGTGTGCATTCCTCATCTGTAGGGTTGTCCTAACCATTGTTTTTAAAGCATCTCGAGGCAGTGATGAGTATGCCTCTGTTTGAAACCATTGTCCTAACCATTGCTTTGCACATGACCCTGTTTTGCCCTAAACATTATATATTTTTATGCTTGTTTTTGTTTCCATATTAAACCTTATGTATTTATATAAATAAGTCCATACTAAGAGAAGAGATTGCTTGAAACAAGTGAAGCTCTATGATCTTGTATATATCATGTTCAATTTATCATATTGCATCTTATCATATTGCATCTACACATACTAGTTGTATTGTACACAACGTACACGATTTTTGTTTGAATTGTAATAAAATTTTTATACTAGTTGTAATTTTACAACTTGATGTTGTTATTTGTTTTTCTTAAAATAGGTATCACATGTATAAATAAGCACGATTGAAAAGAAACACATGTAGAAAAATAATTATTGCGTTTTGTTGTAAATAGCGGAAGCAATCCGTGCCTAATATTATTTATTTTGAACTTCAATGCTTTCATCGGTACCCACTTAATGGTCTAGTGGCAGTACAATGTGTCTACCACACAGAAGACTAGGGTTCAAATCCCACTCTTGCAAGACCCTACTTAATTGTGGGAAAAGGCTTTGTTGTCGTTCAATGCTTTCATCGCTTATGTGTTGTGTCTTTTACTAGTGTGAAATTATTTTTGAATATGTTTTTCATAAAACTTAATATTATTATATATAATTAATTTATTTTGCTTAATTTTAACTTTTCTTTCCAAAAAATTAAGGCTTACTCCTCGCCTCACATTTCCGGAAAACGCCTCAGACCACCTCACACTTTTTAAACCATGGTCCAAACATAACTGGCAACATCTATCTTGTCATCATCTTTGTTCTTTTGAGCAATTATAAGTTCTTTACTGGCAAGTGTGCCATGTATACCCAAAGTAATTTGCAATCTATTGTTAGATTCCTATTAACTTGTGGAAATGTAAAGGAATGAAAAGTTGTATTCCATCTAACCCTAGAGCTCTCTTATATAAAAGAAAAGCTCTATGGATAAATTACATAAATAGGACAATAGAAATGTATAACAGAGACAACATAAATATCGTAACACTCCCCCTCAAACTGGTACATATATATCTATCATGCTCAGCTTGGAACAACGATGATAAAAAGGACCTCTAGCCAGAGCCTTAGTAAACATGTCTGCAATCTGATCTCCTGATGATACATAAGACGTTGAAGTGAGCCCCTTTTGGATCAAATCACGAGTATAGTGATAATCCACCTCAATGTGCTTTGTCCTTTCATTAAAGGTTGGATTATTAGCTATAAACAAAGCTGCCTGATTATCGCATTTAAGATGCATAGGAAGAGGTACTTCAATCATTAAATCGGTCAAGACAGATTTGACCCACATCATCTCAGTACTACCCTGGGCCAGTGCCCTATATTCTGATTATGCACTGGATCGAGCAACGACAGTTTGTTTCTTACTCTTCCATGATACTAGTGAGCTGCCAATAAACACAATAAAGCCTGAAGTATACTTCATGTCATTAGGACACCGAGCATAATCTGCATCTACACACCCTGTAACTGAGAGAGACACATCTCTTTTAAACAGTTCACTTGCACCTGGAGATGACTTCAGATATCTCAGGATCATAAAAACTGCATCCATGTGTGCTTGCTTGGGTTGCTCCATGAACTGACTTACCCTACTCACAACAAACGATATATCATGCCTGGTAATAGTAACACACAATAATTTCCTTACTAGCTCTCTGTATCGTCTCTTTTCCACCTCCTCTGATCTGTCATCATAAAGCTCCACATTAGGATCCATCGGGGTAGTAGCTGATCTACATCCTGTCATACCTATCTCAGATAACAGATCAATAACATACTTCCTTTGTGTCATAACCATACCTTGCTGATTTCGTGTAAATTTCAGTCCAAGAAAGTAACGAAGTGTACCCAGGTCCTTGGTAACAAACTGTTGTCCAAGGAAATCCTTAGCTGCTTGAATGCCATGTTCATCACTGCCGGTGATAACAATGCTGTCAACATAAACCAAGATGACCACAATACCTCACTGGTCTCTCTTTACAAAGAGAGTATCTGCAGTAGATCTGAAAAACCCCTTCTGTTCAATCAATTCCAAAAGCTTCTGAAACCAAGCCCTCAGACTCTGCTTAAGGCCATATATAGCATTATGAAGACGATACACCATACTAGACTCCCCATCAGCAACAAACCCAAGTGGTTGCTGCATGTAGACCTCTTCCTGCAAATCACCATACAAGAAAGCATTCTTGACATCCAGCTGTAAAAGGGGACAATCACGTACCACAACAACAATAATAAGAATTCGCAAGGTGGAGTGACACGCCACTGGAGAAAACGTGTCTTGATAGTCCACCCCATATGTCTGGGTGAACCCACGAGCAACCAACCTGGCCTTGTATCGGTCAACTGTACCATCAGCCCGATGCTTCACAATAAAAACCCATTTACTGCCAACAACAGACGCACCTGGTGGAGGATTGACTACACTCCACGTACCTTGCGACCCTAATGCCGCCATCTCCTCCTCCATAGCTAAACGCCACTGACTGCTCTGCAGTGCCTCCTGATATGACTGTGGTATCTCTACAGCTGACAACCCTACAACAAAACAAAGTGCTAAAAATCCTTGGACAGACTCTTCAAGGAAACCTGAGCATCAAAGTCCATCCCATATTTGGGGTGCACTGTCCGTGCACGTTTCTGCCGCTGAAGTGCAATAGGGATATCTAGATCGTCAACGGGAGTAGTAGAGATATTATCTGCACTATGTACCTCAGTTTGTACATGCAAATCACCTGTGCCATTAGAATAACTCAAATGCTCAGTACATACCTCGGGCGTGATGGATGATTGATGAGGCGCATGAGTAGGGGGCCGTCATTGGTAGACCTGAGGAAAGAAAGTAGGAGACGGTGGTGGTGGTAGTGGTGGTGATGGTGGTGGTGGCGGTTGTGGAGGTGGCGATAGAGTAGAACACGGTATACGAAGGAGGAGGTATATATATATCTTCTCCATCCTCTGAAGGAGTAAGTCTGTCACATGTAGGAGAAAAATATATAATGGACTCGAAGAAGTTGACATCAGTACGGACATAGTACCTTCGTCGAACAGGGTCAAAATAACGATACCCTTTTTAGGTTATGGAATACCCAAGGTGCATCCAATCAAATTAGCATTGATGAGGGATGGGTGTTTCTCTTCTCGAACTTAAACAAATCACGAACATAAAAAATTAATCTTCGAGAACAAATAATCAGAATTGAAACCGGTATGATACCATGTAGAAAATGATAATGCGGAAGCGTAATCAGATATATAGAATATAAAACAATGAAGAACAACATGATTTACATGGAATCCTACTTCATAAAGAGCATAAAGAAACCATGGGAGAACCACCTCAAAGGCGGATATGTATAATAAACTCTCACCGAATACAGAAGGTGTGAGGCTTCTTATATAGCTCCACCATAATGACCAAGTCCCAATAATAGATGATGTGGAACTAACATAGGTGCATATGGTAATTGGATCCCACCTATGAACGCATACTTTAACAAGAATCCATTCATAATCCGAAAAATAATCTCCATATATAATTGTTTTTGCTTGAACGATGGGAGCTTCATTGATAGTCCGTTTCTCCCAACATCTTAACAAATGTTGCATATCGCGGATGCAAACATACATAAACACGATCAAACAAGCAAGACGCAAACACAAAGATTTACAAGGTTCACCCGTAAATGGGCTACGTCCTTGGGTGGCGGCGATCGGTTTCACTATATGAAGAAAAATGTAATACATAGGGTACTGAGAAGGTACATATATGGGATGAGAAACAGGATCAGAATGAGGATTGCAGTATCGGATGGTTCTAGAGATCTTTTTATAATGCAACAGAAGAATACCATCTGTATTCAGCAATCCTGTCCCAACAGCTCTCAGCCAATCAGAAGGCAGGACACAGATCAAGCTTGTCAACAATCCTGGCCCAACAGCTCTCAGCCAATCAGGAGGCAGGATACAGATCAGACATGTCAGCAATCCTGACCCAACAGCTCTCAGCCAATCAGAAGTCAGGAAACAGATCAACCACATCAGCAGCCCAACAAGTGGTTAGGATTCAAGTCAAATTAACAATCTCCACCTTGAATTGAATCCTAATAGAGTAGAATGAACCACTACTATTACTCCACCATGAGTTGAATTCTCCACTAGCAGAATTAACCATTGCTAGACTCCGCCGGGGTTGAGTTCTCATATAATAGAATTACCCACTACTATACTCCTCCATGGGTTGAATTCTCCACTAGCAGAATTAACCACTGCTAGACTCCACCGAGGTTGAATTCTCATATAGCAGCTGACCAGCTACTATAATTCACCACTTGAAATTCAGATAACATAAATCAAGGAATTATAAACAATATTCACCTTGAAATTTCTCCTCAGAGAAGCTTTGCCAAGCTTCACCATACCGTCACCAGCCCCTCCTTGGGGCTACTGCCAACTGTCGATATTGAGCAAGTCCAAACAACACTTGAACTTACTCCCAGGAACTGTAGACCCTTGCAAGACATATAAGGTCTTCTGCTTGTTGCCCTTGATGACAACAATCCCAGCTTTGGCAACTTGCATGACTCCACCTTCAACGTTGTACCTATATCCTTTAGAGTCCAAGACTCCAAGGGATATCAGGTTCTTCCTCAAATCAGAAACATGTCGTACTTCTGTCACAGTCCTCACGACTCCATCATACATCTTGATCTTCACAGAGCCGATCCCTACAATCTTGCACGTTGTATTACTCCCTGTGATGACGTTTCCACCATCTATCTTCTTGTAGGTGCGGAACCAATCTTCATTAGGAGTCATATGGTAGGAACAACCTGAATCAAGAATCCATGTGTTATCCGTCATTTTCTGATCTGTGATGGTGAGAATGAAATCATCTTCAAAATCTCTGTCACTTTGAGCCACTGTAGCAATTGTGGCCTTCTATGGGCAGTCTTTCTTCCAGTGTCCGGGTTTCTTTCAGTAATTGCATATGTCCCTAGCATTGTAATTTTTGGACATCTGCTTTCCATTCTTTGTGTAGACAGAAGCGATACGACTATTCTCATGAGTCATAACCAAACCTGCAGCATTAGAGTCTTGCATCCCAATAGCCATATGTCAAAGTTCACGCATATGCAGACTGGTGCGAACTTCCTCTAAGGTTATGGATTCTCTTCCCACAATGAATGATTGAACAAAATTCTCAAATGATAATGGAAGAGAAACCAATAAAATCAAGGCAGCATCCTCATCTTCAATCTTAACATCTACGTTTCTTAAATCCATCAATAATGTATTTAAGCGATCTAGATGTTCTTTAAAAGATGTACCTTCATGCATGCGGAGAGAGAACAGACGTTGCTTCAAGAGCAACTTGTTGATCAAAGACTTCAAAATATATAGGCTTTCCAGTCTCAACCACAGATCGACCGCGGAATCCTCATCAGCAACTTCCGCGATAATCTCGTCCGCCAAACATAGCATGATCGTCGAGTGCGCCTTCTCTTCATGCACCAATAACTCGAACGGCTCGAGTGCCTTCGCCCGCTCTTGATCTAACGATGCCCAGATGCCCTGCTGCTTCAGAAGGGCGCGCATCTTAATCTGCAATAAACTGAATCCATTCTTCCCCGTGAACTTCTCGATCTTTAGATTGTGTAATGCCATCTTGTTGGATGATCCTGACGGAACATGAAGCTCTGATACCAGTTTGTTGCGAATCGCGGAAGCAAACAAACACAAACACAATCAAACAAGCAAGACGCAAACACAAGGATTTACAAGGTTCATCCGTAAATGGGCTACGTCCTTGGACGGTGACGATCGGTTTCACTATATGGAGAAAAATGTAATACAGAGGGCACTGAGAAGGTACGTATATGGGATGAGAAACAGGATCAGAATGAGGATTGCAGTATCTGATGGCTCTAGGGCTCTTTTTATACTGCAACAGAAGAATACCATCTGTTCGGCCAATCAGAAGGCAGGACACAGATCAGACTTGTCAGCAATCCTGGCCCAACAGCTCTCAGCCAATCAGAAAGCAGGACACAGATCAGACATGTCAGCAATCATGACCCAACAGCTCTCAGCCAATCAGAAGTCAGGAAACAGATCAGCCGCATCAGCAACCCAACAACTGGTTAGGATTCAAGTCAAATTAACAACAAGAGTAATGCTTTTCCTAATCGTGACAAGTATTATAGTTGTTAGAAGCTCTTGAACACGATTAAAGGGGCCTTTTTATGTTGCTAGGAGCATTTGAAATTTATTAGACAATTCTTTAACTTGTTTGCCCAAGGTGAGGAAAATTCCTACTGTCTCATAGTTACTTACGGCTATCAATCTTTTTTGCCATAAAAAATAGAACTATCATACAGTCGATTGCAACGAGAAAAGTGTCTGATGGAATCATCATGCAGAACCAATGACGATCGATTAACATGTAGGTGATGTTCGATCAAATAATGGCTGATGCCACAAATGATTCATCATTTTGGTATAAATAATCGATGATACAACTAAAATTATAACCATGTGAGATCAATCACTTTGGTATGATTGATTGATTAATTACATGAATCAACAACATAAGATCGCTCAATTGAACATTAAGTTAGTCAATCGACGTTGGAGAATTGATCAATCACCATACACTAGCAAGTAGCACCAAGTGATTGATCGAACATAGAAGACTAATTAATAACCTTGCGATCATGGGTAATCAAAGCAAGGAAATCGATCGATCATAATAGATGCGTATTATTTCTAGATAGCACAATTAAGATCAATCAATTAGGAAGGTGTGATCAATCAAAATGCTAAAAAAATGACGTACAGAAGACAACAAAGATCGATGAAGACAATTATTCAAGCCAAAAACTAATTCTGTGAATCATGAAGTTTGAGGGAAAATGCCACAGCTCATATCAAACTAGAATCTCAGTAAAGTAATCAACCTTCCTGATACGGGTGGCCTTGATACAAGGATGAAAGACTAAAACCACCCATCCAAATGTGTGGATACCCTCAATGTATATTGGATAACAAATATCTTCCATGAGGGATCAAATCCTTGATTAAATTGTCTTCGATGTTATGGACAAACAAGTAAGAAAGCATGCAATCACAAGAACTCAAGGATTTACATGGAAACCCTTGTCAGAATGAAGGGGGAAATGGGAGGAGATTACCTAAAGCACGCATGTGGCTAGATTTTTTCTTCTTTTTTTCCACTTAAGAAACAAAGGTGGAGGGATGTAGTGCGTACAATATATAGTGGTGAGGGTTAAACGGGTCTACATCAAGATCCATTTAACCCATATATCATATTCAACGCAAATATTTTAATCCCATCCTGCGCCTTTGTAAAAACACCATGATTGCATCTGAATTGGATTACTTGGAAAGTGGTTCCATGGAACTAGTTTATATTGTGGTCATTCAAACGGATCCTGAGAGTGAACATGAGCTCATTTGTAACTAAAAATAGAGAAAACTCAGCACAAACTCAGTAAAATACTAATGTTGAGATAATTACTATTTTTAGTATTGGCCTTTATGTAATTTTATATATTTTTTTCATCTTTCTGTAATTTTCCCAATGATTCCTCTCCTATATAAGGGAACCCGTGGGTCTCTCATAATGCATCTCAATAAGTTCCCTTAACATGGTATCGGAGCGACGGTCCTAGACCGGAGTTACCGTATCCATCCATATCCCTAAACCTAACCCTACCCTCCACGACACCTGCCCCTCCCGTGTCGCCCATGTGTCCCCCCCCCCAACCCCGCAGCGCCCTCCCCCCACCCACCCCCGCGGAGGTGCTATAGGTCCCAGCGCCGCCCGCGCGCCCAACTCTCCAGGCGATCCTCTCTGCACATCTCGTGCTCCAGGCGCCCCTGCACCCACGCTCGGCCCCAACGCTCCCCGCCCCTTACGCCCATCGATCCCGCGCAAAGCGCCCTTGGCCTTGCGCCCATCGGTCCCTGTGCCCAGCACCCATCGGTCCCTGTGCCCAGCGCCCATCAAATCCCTGCGCCCATCAGTCCCTCGGCCCTTGTGCTCAGGCTACCCTGTCAGACAACCCTCCCCGTGTCTCGCATGCACGACCAGGACTCCAACGCGCCTCGAGCCATTATGCCCAGTGCCCAATTGCTTGCAAACAGTCACCTGTGCCCCGCGCCCCTAGCGTCCTTGTGCGCCCTTACGCCCCTGCAATCAGAATCCCTCTTCGAGGACACGTGCCCTGCCCTTAATTCCATCAGCAGATAGTTATATGATTTAATTTCTATCAGAGACATAATTTCCGTCAATCACAAGGATTAGTAAGGATGGTTGTACGAATATATACATACAACCAATCTTTCGTATGACTCTGTAGAATCGTTTATATCGGTCTACTTCCCAGTCGAATTCCGTTATTTGATTTTTTTATCATCATGTCAGACAACAAGGGTGACATCTTCTCGTCCGGAGCCTTCAAGGGCCCGACTCCCATCGTTAAGATGGATGGGACCAACTATGAGTTATGGTCCATGCAGTTTCTCACCCTCATGCAGTGCAACAATAAGGAGCACATCCTGACAGATCCAGAGCCAACGAATAAGACTGGGGCAAATGCTTCTTGGAAGCAAGGTGATGCGTATGCGCGAGTTTGTCTTTGTGGGAATCTTACTACATAAATAGCAGAAGATCTATGGAAATGGGTAGGTGCGCGAGTTTGTCTTTGCGGCCAAGCTTGACTCCTTAAGGCGGTTGTTGTTTACCTATGGAAAGGATGTTGCTACGAGGCAGCGGGCAGTCAGGTCAGAGGCTGAGGCTGAGATAAGCAGGTTGGATGGGCTAGATGATGACGGGGGACTGTCTCCGGAGGAGGTGGAGGAGAGGGATGCGTGGTTGGAGGTGGTGCTTCGAGAGGACAGAAGGAAGAGGTTCATTGGCGGCAGAGATCCCGGCAGAAGTGGCTAAGGGAGGGTGACGCCAACACGTGTTTCTTTCATTCTGTGACGTCTGGTAGGAGGAGGCGGAGTTTCTTGCATGAGGTGGAGGTGGGGGGCAAAGGGTGTCTGGCGAGAGGAACATTGGGATCGCCCTTCGGGAGCACTTTGTGAGGCGTCGAGGCGAGGGAGGGAGGAGATTGGGTAGGGCTGGACGGGCCGGGGGTGGAGTCGTTGAGCGGACCCCAGGTGGATTTGTTACTGGTCGATTTCTCGGAGGCGAAGGTGCGCAGGGTCGTTTGGGACCTCAATGCGGATGGAGCTCCTGGCCTAGATGGCTTCTCTGTGTCCTTTTATCGGGAGTTTTGGGATCTGCTGAAGGGAGACATTTTGGAGGTTCTATCTGAATTCAGGGGCGGCAACAGGGGTTTTGAGAAGATCAACAGGGCCTTGGTTTTTTTGCTGCCAAAGAAGGAGACCCAGGTTGGGGTAGGTGACTACAGGCCGATTTCTATTTCCAATGGCATTTATCTCATTGTTGCCAAGGTGCTGGCGAGCCGACTTAGGTCTGTCTTGGGCTCAATGGTCTTACCGGCTCAATCTGTGTTCATCCCAGGTCGGTGTATGGAGGATGGCATTGTGACCGCCTTGGAGATCTGTCGTAAGTGGAAGAGATCTGCAAAGAAGGGGGCTGTTTGGAAGATTGATTACGCCAAGGCCTACGACTGTGTCAACTGGAGATTCCTGTGGTCTGCATTGCAAAAAGAGGGGATTTCTGGAGGAATGGATTGCCTGGATTAAGAGATGTGTGACCACAAGCTCCTGCTCTGTGTTGGTCAACGGGAGACCGAAGGTTGGTTGGTTCCAGTCACAGAGAGGGGTACAACAAGGTCTCCCCTTGCCCCACTGCTCTTTGTGTTGGTTGCAGATGGCCTTGCGTTCTTGTTTCAGCAGGCGGTTGAGGAGAGCTGGTGTGAGGGCTTCAAGATGGGGGACATCTCCGTCCCCGTTTTGCAATATGTGGATGACACGCTGATCTTCCTGGGGGGATCGAGGAGCAGAATCGCAATGTGGCTATTTTGGTGGATATGTTTGGCTGCCTCTCTGGATTGCAGATTAACAGGCAGAAGTCGGTTCTAGTTCCTATGGGGATGACTGGCGAGGAAAGCAACAAGTTAGCGGCGTGGGTTGGCCTCCTTTGGGGAGATTGCCGATAACATATCTGGGGTTACCACTGGTAGAGGATAGGCTACGGAAGTCCGATTGGGTCTATGTTCTGCGGAGAATGGAGGAGCGGTTGGAAGGGTGGAAGGCTACCACTCTGTCCAAGGGTGGGAAGCTTGCTTTGTTGAAGCATGTTCTCTGCCATTCCGATCTTCTTCTTCTCGACGAGGAGAATGTCGGCTGGTGTTAGAAGGAAGGTGGAATCTTTGATGAAATCTTTTTTCTGGTCAGATGGAAGGCGAACAACGAGGGGCTTGCACCTGGTGGCCTGGAAGGATACCGCGGTGCCTTTTTCGGAAGGGAGCCTTGGTATAAGAGATGTGGATGCAGCGAACAAGGCCTTGTTGGCCAAGTGGGTGGTACGCATTTGGGGTCCATCCGACTCGCTGGTACTGCATTTGTTGAGGGAGATTTATGGTGTTGCGGGGGAGTTGGTGGCTGGGAGGAAGCGTCACGAGTCCTCTTTGTGGAGTGGGATTCGTGCCGTGATTCCGGGGCTCAGGTCTTTTCTTCGGCCGAAGTTGGGGAATGGGCTCTGTTTCCGTTTCTGGCAAGATGACTGGACGGGGAAGGGGGCGTTGGCCTACCGCTTTCCTAGGTTGATGGCATTAGCCATTGACAAGAGGTGCGGGTGGCGGAGGTGGCTGACTCGGGGTCATGGACGCCTAGGTTCGTTGTTGTTCTCTCAGATCAGAGGATGGAGGATTTTTTGCGGTTGTTGTCGGAGATTCCCCCTGTCGACGAGATGTCCGGTGACCCCGATCATTTTGTGTGGGCAGACGGTAAGTTCTCGATGAAGAAAGCTTACAGGAAGCTGACTGCTAGATGGTGGAGCGTGACGAAGTCCTTTGTGCTGACTTGAAGGTGATTTGGACAGCTAAGATCCCTACTCAGCTTAAGGTCTTTCTTTAATGCCTAAGAAGGGACTGGATCTGTGACAAAGTGACAAGAGGAAGGTTGCTAGGTGTGTCAGATACGAGGTGTGACAAATGCGAAGACGACGTGGAGGATGCGAACCACATCTTTTTTTGTTGTAGGACTTCGGCCAGCATGTGGGAGTCGTTGGGGCTCTCGTGGGTTCGGGCATCCAATGCGGAGCAGTTTTGGAGATCTATTCGGGCGGTTGGTATTGGGTCATCCGGCGATGTCTCCAAGCCATTTGCCGCGCTCTGGGCTATTTGGTTTGGCAAGAATGATACGATCTTCAAGGGGCAGCAGTTTTATTTTGAAAATGTACTAGCTAAATGTAATGCCTTGTACAATTTCTGGTTATCCAGCTGATGTACAATCTCACTGATCAATGAATGTGTTGATGTGGTGACTCCCGCCTTGGGAGGGCATCCCCGTCTTTCTTATTCAAAAAAATAAATAGCAAATGATATTCTAACTCATCCCACTGGCAAGGCAATGTGGGACACTTTGGCATCCACTATGCACAAGCAAAGAATGAGGTCAAGAACCTTCAACTACAGTTTGATATCTACAATACCAAGCAGAATGGTCGCCCTCTGCATGTTTATTACTCTTCGTTGCATGACATGTTTGAAAAACTCCATAGCTACATGCCCATTACGACATCTATTGAGCAGCAGATGACGTTTAGGAACTCCACGATGGTTGGAGTTTCATGGCTGGACTTGATAGAGAATATGATGTTGCGCGTACTCATCTTCTTACTGGAGCAACCATTCCCCCTATAGAGGAGGCCTATAGCCGTCTCAACCGGCTCATCATCCCGTCGACAACCACGTCTTCGTACTCCTCAACGATGGGCGCTTCTCGTGGTCGAGGTGGGGCGATCCCGTCCAAAGGACGCACACCCCGAGGAAGAGGCGGTAGACGTCACCGTTGCACCTACTGTCGCAAGCCTGGACATGCAGAGGATACATGCTATCAGAAGCATGGATATCATGTTTCTGGTCGAGCAACAGAGCATATTGTGCCTTCAGAGACTTCAGCTCTCCAGGTCAATCCTCGCCTAGATGATATTATCTCTCGTATTCGAGAGATCGTAACTCCTAGTGCTGACACCACCACAGATACCGCTACAGCAGCCAGAGCATCTTCGAGCTCCTCAGGTATCACCTATGCCTTTACTGGTAGTACGAATGCAGACATGACATAGTGGATTGTGGACTCTGGTGCTTCTCACCACTTGTGTGGAGACAGAACGTAGCTGAAGTCCTACAGGGCTATACCACCTGGCAGATGGGTTGTCATTGTTAATGGCGACCACTTACCCATTACAAGACAGGGGGAGGTGCAGTTGACATCGTCCATGCACCTGAAGAATGTTTTATATGCTCCTGCTTTTCAGATGAATTTACTTTCTGTTAGTCAGATCACTAAGGATCTACATTGTCGTGCCATCTTTGACCCTCCATCTCTTGTGTTTCAAGAAATACTTACGGGTAGGATGATTGGAAGTGGCCCTGAGCAGTGGGGACTCTATAGACTGGTCCAATCTCCTCATGCTAGTGTTTCTATTATACCTACTAGACATGTCTCTCCTTATCTGTGGCATCTTAGGTTTGGACATCTTCCTCTGCAGAAATTATGTCATGTTCTCCCTCAGATTTCTACGAGGTCATCCTTTCAGTGTGAGGCATGTCAACTTGGAAAGCATCACCGTTCTTCTTTTCCATCCTGTCAGAGTCGGAGTAGTTCTCAGCTATTTGAGCTCCTTCATTTAGACATTTGGGGTCCTAGTCGTGTTCCTGATCTCCAAAGACACCGTTTTTATCTTGTTGTTGTTGATGATTTCTCTAGACTTTCCTGGGTTTTCTTATTGAAGAATAAGTTTAAGGTTGGATCCGCTATCAAGTATTTTATTAATGAAATAAACAATTTTTTTTCTGCAAATGTCTATCCGATCTGATAATGCCTTGGAATTTTCCACCTTACATCTTTCTGAGTTTCTTAGATCACGCGGCATTGCTCACCAGACACCATGTGTCTACACTTCCCAACAGAATGGTGTTGCCGAGCGCAAACACCGTCACTTACTTGATGTGACCAGAACATTGTTGATACAGAGCCATGCTCCTCATGCTTATTGGGGTGATGTTATCCTTACTGCTTGTGATCTGGTAAACCGTATGTCATCGTCCGTGTTAGGAGAGAAGATTCCTCACTCGATTGCGTTTTCCTCGAAGGATCTCTTCTCTCTTACACCTCGTGTGTTTGGATCTGTTGCCTTTGTTCATGATCTCTCCAGGTTGTGACAAGCTCTCTCCTAGAGTTGTCAAGTGTGTGTTTGTCGGCTACTCTCGTACCCAAAAGGGGTATCGTTGTTTTGATCCAATAAGCCAGAAATATTTTGTGAGTATTGACATTACTTTCTTTGAGTCAGACATGTATTTTTCTCCTACAGGTAACAGACTTACTTCATCTGACTCTGATGATGAGATATACATGACACTACCTCCTACAGTTGGTCCTTTACCTTCACCTACTTCTCTTCCACCACCTCCACCACCTCCACCACCTCCTCCACCATCTATGTTGGTTCAGTTCTTGCCTCGTGATGTTCCTCGCGGATCTCGCTATGTTCGCCATGCTCACAAGCCTTGCCCATCATCTAGCACGCCTCAGGTATGTAATGAGCATAATATTTCTATTGATGGCACTCCTAAATTGATTGTACAACAGGAGGAGCACATACCCTCTCAAGAGGGAAAAATACAGGCCCAGGACTTGGCAGATGATCTTGACATAACGATTGCTATGCGAAAGCATAAACGAGCGTGCGCTACTTACCCTCTTGCAGCCCAGATTTCTTTGAGCAGGTTGTCAAAGGATTCCAAGAGATTTACGCTAGCACTATCAACCGTGCAGATAGCACAAACATATCAAGAGGCTCTCAAAGATAGTCAGTGGAGGTTAGCCATGGAGGAGGAGATGGCTGCGCTACAGTCACGTGGTACGTGGAGCCTTGTTTCTGCTCCTATCGACACATCAGTCGTGGGATGCAAATGGGTGTTCACTGTGAAATACCGTGCGGATGGCAGTGTGGATCGCTATAAGGCGAGACTTGTGGCACGAGGGTTTACGCAGACATATGGGGTAGACTACTACGATACTTTCTCCCCAATTGCCAGACATTCTACTCTACGTATTCTCCTTGTTGTTGCTGTAACACAAGAATTGCCTCTTTGTCAGCTTGATGTGAAGAATGCATTCCTTTATGGTGACCTACAGGAGGAGGTCTACATGCAGCAGCCACCTGGATTTGCTGCTGAGGGGGAGTGTCAGAAGGTTTGCAGGTTACACAAGGCTATCTATGGCCTCAAATAGAGTCCAAGAGCATGGTTCTAAAAGCTCTCGGACTTGATATAGCAACATGGGTTTGTGAGATCAACTGCAGATCACTCCTTGTTCATACAGAAGACCCAGAGAGGTGTTACAGTCATTCTTGTTTATGTTGATGACATTATTATTACAGGGGATGACGAGCAGAGTATTCAGGGTGTCAAGGACTTCCTAGGTCAGCAGTTTGTGACCAAGAACCTTGGACATTTACGTTATTTCTTTGGAATAGAATTTGTCAGGAATTAATGGAGTCTTGTAATAACTCAGAGAAAGTATGTTATAGATCTTCTTTCAGAGACAGGCATGGTAGATTGCAGACTTGCCACTACTCCACTTGACCCAAGCATGAAGTTCTATGATGATGATATTGAGGAAGTCGACAAGAGAAGGTACAGAGAGCTTGTTGGCAAACTACTATATGTAACTATTACCAGGCCCGACATAGCATTTGTCGTGAGCAAAGTGAGTCAGTTTATGGAGCAACCCAGACAGGCACATATGGATGCAGTCCATATGATTCTGAGATACTTAAAGACTTCACCTGGTACTGGACTTCTTTTCAGCAGAAGCACATCTCTCTCAGTGGCAGCATGCGCAGATGCAAATTATGCTAGGTGTCCAAAGGATAGAAAGTCTACATCTGGATTTGGTGTATTTATAGAAGCAGATTGTGGTTGCTAGATCAAGTGCTAAATCGGAATATAGGGCTATGGCACAGGCTAGTACAGAGACGATGTGGATCAGATCCGTTCTTACTGACCTGACTATAGAAGTACCTCTTCCCATGCACCTCCAATGTGATAATCAAGCTGCTCTTTTCATTACAAATAATTCAACCTTTCATGAGAGGACGAAGCACATAGAGGTGGATTGTCACTACACTCGTGACATGATACAGAAGGGCATTATCACTACTACACATGTCAGTTCTGGAGACCATAGGTAGATATACTTACAAAGGCTGTAGCAAGAGGACCTTATCAGAGATGTTGTTCCAAGCTGAGTCTTATTGATATCTACGCTCCAGCTTGAGGGGGAGTGTTGAGTTAATTACTATTTTTAGTACTAGCCTTTATGTAATTTTCTATTTTTTGTTTCATCTTTCTGTAATTTGCCCAATGATTCTTCTCCTATACAAGGGAACACATGGGCCTCTCATAATGCATCTCAATAAGTTCCCTTAACAACTAAGCATTCCATTAACATAAAATTGACTTGAATATGATACTCGCCCATAGTATAAAACACCCATCCCTCGTTAATTCCCAAATTAGATACTATATTTACTTATTTAGAAACTAAATTAGCAAAAGAAACATAAATGAATTCACATGAAGATGGTACGACTTCAGGCATGCAACGAGATTAAGAAAGTTCATGACACAAAATGGCGGCAGCCCACTAGCCCATAGAAATACATCCTATTCAAAGTTTGTCAGTTTATACGAATAACGAAGTTTATGCCATCGTAAAGTACATTGTTATTCCTTCGTTTTATTCCTTGATTTTCTCCTCTCCTTATTCCAAACACTGCTCTATCCAATGAAGAGGAAGAAGGAGATCACTCCATCTCTTCCTCCATCGAATCAACGCTGTATTAATTTAATTATGTAACAAAAAAACTACTCTTTTTCCTTTGAATGCAAGAGTCCATACAGGGGTAGACCCTGATGAATTGTTTTGTACACAAGCCATAGATTCACCTAGCTCTCTCTAGCATTCCATTTAATGAACGACTGGCCTCCAGCATCCAGATTCGATTAACAACAACCGACTGATACCCAAACAAAAAGCGCATGCATCAGCAACTACTCAGAAATTGGACTTGAAATCGGCGATTATATGCGTAAATATTAAAAAATCGCGACAGAAACATTAGGTATATCTCACCCGCAGATTCCCGCTCTCGATTGCTATCCCTTGATCCTCGGAAGAGGAGAGAGGGCGTCCGATCTCCCCATCGATCGCCGTGTTCGTGGGGGAGGAGAGGAGGGATGGGGTGACGGGACGCTGCCGGATGGAACACTCGTGTTGGGTGACGCGGGGAATGAGCAGAACTGGCGCGATTGTCCTTTTATTGTAAAAGAAAAGATGCGGATCCGGTTCCACCTGTTATTGGGTTTTGAGAACCGACCCGATTGTTGAGATGATGCTCCGTCGGATTTCGTAGTGCGTTGGGAATGAGCGACCAATTAGCAATGGTCCAAATCCGATATCGATTTGCAATGGGTCGCGGTTGGACCTAAATTTGACCTACTAAACAAGGGGTCGAGCTTGAGCCGACCGTAAACTCTCGGACCCACCGGATCGATCTAAAGAAGGCCCAGTTAGACAATATACATAAAAAGAGTTTAATGGAGTTGTCCTCAAGGGGGAGTTAACTCTGCTCCTCCGTCTCATTTTTTTATTCTTTTCTAAATTTCTTCTCTAAAATTTCATCATTGTATTCTTATATTATGTCATTCAAATTTCGTACGAAACAGAGGTTCCTACTGCCTCCATCCAGATAGTCATTTTTAAGGGTAACAGAATTGCTAAAATCGATCCCGTCTGGATGGAAGTCGTAGGAATCTCCGTTTCCCATAAAATTTGAATGACATAATATAGATATATTGATGAAAATTCACATAAGTAATTTAAAAAAATACAAAAATATGAAAAATGAGATGGATGAAGCAAGTTAGCTCGCCCCTAAGGAGGCAACCCCATTTTCCCTACATAATATTGCAATCTTTTGATCGTTTCCCTTGATGTCTATTTGTCCTCCTTATTTAGTTACTAGCATAGGCATCTTCCATTACTTTTGTTCATTCTCCATGCTCCCACCTTAAAAATCTTAAATTGATCTACCGATCCGAATTGACCTCATGTTAGTTGTGTCAGGTGTTATCGTGGGTCGGCTAGGTTAAGGAATCGTGAACTACAACCCGGCATGCAACCATCAAATTAAATAATTCCTAGATCGGATCACTTTAGTTTTAAAGGAGTGTGGCTCTATTCTCATTCTTGGTTCATAGGTTGTAAAAGTAAGAGGTCGAGCAAGCATGGTTTTTTATAGTTTGACTCAAAATGATTTATTTCTAAACAGATTGACCATGAACTTTATTTCAAGTTCAATAACTCAATAAACATGTGTTTGTATTCATTAAGCTAACGTTCGAATAAGATGGGAGGATACATATGAAGACGAGTTTTCCATTTATCAAAATGTACTGTGTATACTCCATAAATGAAATAAATTAGATAGAATTGATGCATTAGATACTAAATGTTCGGCATGATCACCCATCTTGCAATTAAAAATCAAATATCTTGAACAATCTCATGTCAAATTGATGAAGCCATGTTCGAATCGTTATTTAATCATCTATAGCAATGTTATCATTCCTTTAACGGAAGTAATTGATATGGAAAGTGCACACTGATCGGATAAAATCTATAATCTAACACAATCCATTGTTATTGTATTGCATTCATTTAGTTTCATTGGTTTAATGGATGGGAGTGCACTGAGATTTTTTTAAATCGTTGATTTACATATTAGACCAAAGCATTACCAAAATCAAATCCGATCAAATCTATTAATATATATAGGGAAACTTTCTAATGATCTCAAAGCTCGTTAGAATTGTGATGAGAACCTTTGTTTTTATTAGAAAAATGGAGCAAAATTGTAAAAGCGAACACTCAAAGAACACGATCATTTTTACAAGTGTTTACAATCATTTTGAGCAAATATTTATTGCTCTGCATACGTAATATCATATTCTTACTATTTAATGATCATTTTCACAAAAAAAAAGTAAACCATCCATTAATAAAAATGATTGTTTTTTTATATCAGAAATGTTTTATCTACTTTTACAAACGATCATGTCCTCCAATTAATAAAAAAATGATTGTATCTCTATATTAGAAATGTCTTTTCTATTTTTACAAACGATCACGTCCTGTTAATTTTAGGTATTTTTATGTGACCTAATAATATGATGACTTTATAAAATTATGAATACTTTGCTCATGTGGTTGTAAACACTTGTAAAAATGAACATAATCGTTACAACCCTACACAAACAATGATTTAGTTTAAATTTAGGCTTAATCGATCATACGGTGATTTGGATCAAGTTTTGGTTGATTGGTGTACTATTCACTGAGATCATAATTGTTTATGGTATCTTTAGTGACGTTCTTAAATACTGATGCGAGATAGCATTCCCTTACTCTTGAACAAGAAAGCTTTATTTTAGAAAAACTATCCTGAATGAAGTGGTCACATTACCACGACTTAGTCCATTATGTTCATGTTTATAGTATTTATTCATTTATTTTTCTCTTTAATTTAATTGAATTAATAAATAAATCTCAATGTTTCTTTTTCCTTCCTACACCTTTGAACTTGAACATATCACTTTTACATACCATCAAATCCCCACGTCCAATCAAACAATTACAAGACCAAGCAGATCCATTTTCTCACTTTGTTAATATATATATATATATATGAGGTAAATGGGGCTGCCCCCAGGGAGTAGCCAACTTAATTACTCCCACCCTTATTTTTCCCTCATTTTTTCTTTTTTTAGAAAATAAAAATTTATATATTCATCATTATATCCCTCTCACATTCTATTAAAATTTCGTCAGAAACAGAGACTCCTACGGCCTCCATCCAAACATGGTCGATTTAAAAAATCTTCCGACCGTTAAAAAAATGACGTCTGGATGGAGGGCTTAGGAGTCTCTATTTCTGATGAAATTTTAGTAGAATGTGAGAGGGATATAATGGTGAATATACAAATTTTTATTTTTCAAAAAAATAAAAAAATTGAGGGAAAAATAAGGGTGGAAGTAGCCAAGTTGGCTACTCCCTAGGGGCAGCCCCATTTTACCCTATATATATGAGATAAATGGGGCTGCCCCCAGGGAGTAGCCAACTTGGCTACTGATGAATCTCCATTTCATCACCTTTATTCTATCATTTTGGCCTTAAAAACCCCAGCAATGCATGTAAATAGCATTAATTTGTATATAATAGCATTCATTGTTTATACATAAAATAAGGTTTTTAATGCCAAAATTATAGAATAAAGGGAAGAAAAGAAAAAGGAATAAAATATTGTAAATATTTTATGACCCTAACCTCGAGACCAAGGCCAGAATGGAATTGGTCGACAAGGAATAAAGTATGGGGAGATAAGGGCCAATAATACAATAAATACCTCATTTATTTATTCATTCATTTTGCATTGTTGACACCTATTTTGTACATGAAAGTTGTAGATAATAATGTAAATAAAAATACAAAATTTAGTTTGTGTAAGAATAATACTCAGTGTACATTTTATACCCAGAATAAAAAGCCAAGATCTCAACTTCACAGACCCATATCTGGCAAATAAAAACTCCAAATCACCCAAACTCACCTTTAATTATATATAGCTTTTCAAGAACTATTTAATAAAATTGGTTTCATAATTTTTGGAGTTCATCTATGAAAGCTAGGTTTTTGGCCCTCCTTGTATATAGTACTGATTAAAATATTCATTTTATTCAATATTTATTACTTCTATAAATGTATATTTTTATAATCTTGTAAATAATATATATAATACATGTACATATTAAAATTAAAAGAAAACCAAAAAGAATGTGTAAAATAAAATAAGTCTATGCAATACATAGGCAAAATACCTGTGCTATCTATATGTATATAAATAAAAGGGATTTTATTATTTTATTCTTTATTCATCTATATTTTTATAATAATGTAAATATTACATATAACTTGTTAGAAATACAAATTCAAAATAAAAACAAATAAAACACTTTAAATAAACATAGTATATATCATATAGGAAAAATACCGATAAGTATACCTACTTATATATAGACCTATTTATTTAAAAATGGAAATAAACTCATAAAAATTAAATAAAAATACCCTCACACTCACAAAAATAAATTATAAATTTATAAAATAAGGCAATAAAATAATTAAACAAAATAAACAAAAAAATTAAAATACACAAAATACATGTAACTACATACATAAATACCTTATTAAAATAAAGCCATAATAAAATACATCGAAAAATTAAATAAAAATCATAAACAAATACTACATGAATTAATACACATTTTTCATTTTATAAGTGAAATCTAATAAAATCATTTATTATGTTAAATAATTCATATTAGAATAAGGTCCCCTATTTTGTCCTCTAGCGTCCGAGGTGGACCAATGAGGGCGCGGCCTGAGTTGACCCTCGGTCAACTATCCCATCTGGGACCTGGCGCGCCAGAACTGTCATTTCCCCCTTCTTACGCCATTTTTCCCGCTCGATCGGTCGCTCCTTCGACAACAGTCTCTTCACGGAATTTTCTCCCAGACGCATCATGATCCCCGCCGCATCTTTTATTCGTTTGCACATAGCCTAGATCCGTTAATTTTAGCCGGTCAATAAGGACGCCCCACCATGTTTATATATAACTCCATCTTCTTTCTCCCGGATTTTTTGGCCATTTCCAGAGCCCTAGAGCCCCTGCCTTCGGCCAAGAGCGCATCCAGGTGACAGCTGGAGGTCCCCTGAAAGTCGAGGAGGCTTGCGTAGGAAGGAGATGCGCCCACGGCGGTGCTCCGGCAGTCGTCCTGCTCCCTGGAGTTTCTCCAGGTATAAGAGCTGCGCACTTACATTTTTAGGTATGTTTTCATTCCCGCATTTCGTTTCTGTCTTTTATTTTGCATTTAGATCATTAGAGTAGCGTAGATTAGTTAATTCGAAGTTCGTCGGAGCTCCGCTCCGACGACTTCTCCACCGTGCCATCGACGGATTCCCGACTCACTTTCACCTCCATTTCACTCCTCACCGTCTTCTCCATCTCCGAGCCACTTGAACCCAACCAGATTTGCCCTAGATCTGCGAAACGAAGCTCCTCCACCGCCTTCCGCCGGATCTTCTCCGCCCATCGTCATCCCCTTGCTTCCAGCTTCAACCCCCGGGTCGAGGAGAGAGACCTCGAGCCCCTCTACCTTCCTGTGCAGGTTAGGCGTGCTAAAACGAGCCAGGAGACGAATTCCAAGCAGGCAGAGGTACCTGGAACCGCGTTTCTTCGTCGAGCTCTCAGAGGCGCTCCAGCGTACCTCAGCCCGATCCGACATCTCCAGCAAGTAAAGGACCCTGCCATGAAGCTTTTGGGACCTTCAGGAGCCGCAAAGATCGGCCGGAGCGCGAAATCTCGCCGGAAGAAGCTCGCTCCGGCGAGCCTTCTTCCTTGTTCTTCCACGCTAGCCCCCCGCCGTTGGATGAAGATCAAGGCCCCAGTTCGAGTGACAGTCGTCTGATGGAGCAGCTCTCAGACCGTCAGATCACCTCGGGTGATCTAATCCGAACCCTTCATCGGCGAACCGGTACCGGCCGTTGGATGTGCGACACGTGTCCAAGTAAAGCCTTCATCGCCGTCCACCAGCGCGCGTTTAGGGGTAAATTTCTTATTTAGCCCCGTCCTTTTTGTATTTATTGTTCACCCCTGTAAATAAAAGTCGACGTTTATTTAAGTATGTAAATTTTGCATGGACCCCCCTGTGCCTCTGCTATATTACTTTTAGGTCCATTCCATGTCACCTCACGTGTACCCCCACGTGAGGTGGCTAAATTGCACAAGCACCCATGTATGTTTGTATATTTGCCTTTGGTCCATAAAATAAAATTTCCAGTGTAATATTTTTGTGAAAATTTATATTAAGGACCCTGGACGTTTGGAAATTACTTTTTGGTCCCTGTGGGTGCGGAGCACGTGTAGTCCCACGTGCTGGGTATTTTGCGCTGGGGTCTCTGGCGGGTTTTGTATCTCACTTTAGTCCTTAAATTTGCAAACCACGTGTTATATTTTTGGTATTTTTGCACAGGAGCCCCTGACTTTATTTTTACTTGCAAAAATACCCCTGTCAGGCTGTTTTATTTTCACGTCTTTTATGTATTTGTTGAAAATAGCTACTTAGCTCCAAAAATCCACAAAAATTAGGTTAGATGTTTCATGCAGTGTACTTTTATGCCCACATTTTAATTTGCATTTTTTTGCATTTTACCTATTTTTTAAAATTCAATTGGAGCCTAAATAATCATTGTTTAAAATATGAAATACCAAAAAAATAGAAAAATATTTTGAAAAATTCCAAAAACAATATATATGGTACCTATATATATATATGTATTGAGCCCAGAAAATGAAAAACCCTAAAAATAGAAAAAGAAAATATAAAAATTTCGTGAAGCTCCAAAATCCTAAAAAAAGAGAAAAACCTTTCAAAAATACCAAAAAAATATGTTTTCTTATTTTATAATTATCTATATATTATTATTTACATATTAAAAATTAATTTGGGTTCTTCTTGGGCTTATTTTATATTTTAAAATCCAAATTAGTTTCGGCCTACTTAATTAGTCCTATATTAGGGACATTTTTGAAATTAAAAATACAAAAAAATTAGAAAATTCCAGAAAAATAACAAAAATATATATATAAAATATAAAAATCCAAAAAAATATATTATATCTAATATACATATATATATTAAGTATTTATATAAATATATATCCTTATATTGCTTCCCTCTCTTCTCGTATATATACATCTCTCTATATCTATATATTGTATAAGTAAAAAAATATTAAAAAAACAATAAAAAAATATATAATATAAAAAAACAAAATAAAAATTATAAAAACCAAAATAAAAATATATATAAAGTAAAAAAAACCCACAAAAACAATAAATAATTGGACATGGTCATTGAATTGAATAATTGTACAACCAATTCCACCACACAACCATTCGCCTCCCAGTGTTCGACCTTTACTTATGCTTACACCTATACACCTTTGCATGTAGAGTTATAATAAATTTTAACTCCACATTTTTGAGATTTAATTGCATATATTTTATTGTGGGTTAATTGTTGATCGATTTGGGAGTCTGTCTGAGGTCGCCTCAGCGATTGTCTCTCCGCCTTGTGGAAAGACACGACCTCGGCAAATTCCCTTTCATGAAATGGCGTCGTTGCCGGGGAAGCAACGGATTTTGTATGGTTGATTATTAATTTGATTCTTTGCTCATGTCCATTATATATTTGTTTATTTGACTTCTTATTTTTATTGACATTGTTTGGTTGACTATTCTGACCCATCTTCTTTCTTTTTCTTTGATGCGAGGGACCGCCAAGCGAAGGAAGACCTCCTAGGAAGTCCTATGAACTCGAGTGAGGCGGAGTTGGCTTTGCTACGCCGGCCAACAGGAGAGAGTATCAAAGACAGATGGAGGAGAATTTTGGATGGCAGTCTCATTTTTGCATTTTATTTTATCATGTATGTTTATGTGAGAGAGCGACACTTGACATGTAATAATGCAGGACTCTCAGACACTCCGACTCCCGAGGTCCATTGCCCGAGGGATTGTTCCCTTGGGGGCCTCGACGGTTTTGACGCTTTTTCTTTTCATTTTATTTTTATTATTTTGTGTGAATGAGTCCTAGCTTAGGAATTGCTTGATCGAGTAGATTAGGTCCAAATACCCTAATATATTTGCATGTACCTATAGTGCGTTTTGGATCTAGTCAAATCTAAACAGTCGGTTCATTTATCTCTTAACCCTTGTGCCGTGAGCGAGCCCCATCAAGCGCTACTCCTGAACTCGAGTGTGTCGAGAAGAGGAGGGGTAAGCAAAGACCGGACTCTTAGGTTAAGGATAAGCGACCGACTTGTGGTGCTCCACGATAATAGCAGTTACTATCCTAGGACGATTTCTTCGGCTTGCATTTGCATTTAGCATAGGTTTCAATTCTGTTATGCATCCCACATGGAGAGAGCTGGGAAGCGCTGTAAGTCTTCTTACTTAGCATGCATCATCGATTTCCGACTTGCATGGCTTTTCCGACCTTCTCCCTCTGTTTTTGCCACTTAGTATGCTTAATGGAAATTGGAACCTCGATAGGCACGTGCATTGAAAATACCCAAAAAAGTGATAACCTAAATAAAATTGGGACTGCTAACTCTATTGGACCTAAAAATAAAACATAATGAACTTCCTTGTCTTGGGGAGAGCAACCCCCTCATTGTATGCGTTTTAAGTGCTCACGTACACGCTAAGGAGTAGAGCCCAAATCCCATCAAGCCTCCTAAGTGTTTGTACAATTTCGTGATTCTCACCTAACTCTAAAACCGAAAAGATAAATGATCGTCATCTGACGATCTTCACTGTGTTGAGTAGGTGAATCGGGGGTTTGCCTTGTGTATTGATTGTGACTTGGAGTCCGTTGTGTTTTTCATTCACTATTTGAGTAGCCGGTCCCATCGTGTGAGTCATGCATTTTTCATCTTTGAGTCTCTCTGTCTCTCTTATACATATTTCTCCTCATCCGCATCGAGTCGTGATATTTGCGCTTGAGCTCAATCATTTCTTCGCCAAGTCCATTCATCCCGACATCTTCTTCACCATCTTCTTCGTATCCACTGTATCATCCCCATCTTCTCCGGTTCGAGGAGAGCCTGCTCTTCGGACCGCCATTTTGACGGTGTTCCCACCCTGTGTGGAACACCCCATTTTGTTTGTGTCTCGATCTTCTCACCCGCCCTCCTCGTCCCCTCTGTATCACTCTTCTTTCACCCTTGATATTGGCACGCACGCTCAATCAGCTCCTCCACCCCATTGTGTACCCTTCTTATCCATCTTCTTCGTATACCCCGTATCACCTCTCCCTTTTACCCTGGAATGCTGTGCATATTAATGAGGCTCGCATCGAGGATTATGTATACAGATTATTTGAGTAAGACGGGCCAATGATGTTGAGGATGCTGAGATTGATTTGGTGGATTTGACTTTGGATACATGCATACGAGTGTATTGAGGATTTGTGTTGATGCATGATCATAGGTGTAATGCATTATTGAGGAATCTTTACTCTCGTACACCGGATTAAGGGTACGATGTGCTTCAGTGATTTGAGGATGATATCTTGAGATTTTTACAGATCTATCTATTTTGAGGTTACGGTCCCGTCTTGATTTGGATTTTGGATGAACTATCTTGATATATGCCTCATGATGATGGTGCCCCGAACCCCCGTGATTTCTCATCTTCCTGTTTGACCCATCCTTGATCTCCTGACTCTCTACTCCACCCTGGCACTTCGAGGATTCCTGATTATCTACTGTGCCATCTCAGCAGATTTAACTGACCCAAGGGATATGTTGTGATTGATCTGATTATTTTCTCCCTCACTTGATCTTATGCCCTCCGGCTGATTGAATGATTGAATGCTTTTGAGGACCTGAGAGGACTTGCCGGCATGCCCGCGATTTTCATTGATTTAGCTCGCATACCTCCCAAAGGACCATCTGCGGGAGAATGCGACACCTTATAGGACTATGGTTTCATTCACTACTTTGGTCGCCATTGTGATAGGACCCGAAACCGAGTCAGATGATATGCTTGATTGGCCTCCCTCTGTGACTGTGTGTCCGATCTGTCGGCACATGAGGCCAACTATCAGATTGCTCTCCTTGACGGTCCTTGCAAGGATGAGCCTTGATCCTACAATTACTCACTGCCTAGTTCATAGCCCTCCAAGGGTTATCTGCGAGAGGCTATGACACATTTTAGCTCCCTTGGTCTCTTCTGCGGGTAGACGGTCTGCCGTCTACTGAGGCCATATTTTCTGTGGATCCGTCTGATGGATCCGGCTCCTTTGAGTCTCTTTTTCTCCTTGACGACCCTCGCAAGGATGAGATGTACTCTGATTATCCACTATATAGCTCACATTACTTCCCGAGGACTATCTGCGGAAGGATGTGACATTTTTTTTACGATCGGCTTCACTCATTTCTGGTTCCTCCTGTCTGTTGGATCACGAAGCCGATTTGTCTGATTTGTACACTCGGTCTCCATTTCTGATTATGCGCCTAATCTGTTGGGGCATGAGACCGACTTGCTCAGACTCCTTTGAGTCCGCTCTCCTTGACGGTCCTCGCAAGGATGAGATCTTTTCTAATTATTCCTTGACTAGATCGTAGCTCCCCGAGGGTTATCTGCGGGAGACTACGACACATTTCCGATCTGATTGGTCTCCTCTGTTGGTAGCCGACATGTCGACTACTGAGGCCACTAGGTGGGTCCGTCTGATGGATCCGGCTCCTTTGAGCATTCTCTCTCCTTGACGACCCTCACAAGGTAGAGACACATTCTGAGACTTCACTGCTTAGTTTGCATTACTCCCCGAGGACTATCTGCGGGAGGATGCGACACTCTCTTTACGCTCGATTTCCCTTGTTGTCTGTGTCTCCGATCTGCGGAGCACGGAATCGGGTCGTTTGATATATATGATTTTGGTCCCATCCTGAGTTGCATACTCGATCAGTGGATCATGGGACCCATCTGTTTAGACTCCTTTGAGTCTGCTCGCCTTGACGGTCCTCGCAAGGTTGAGCTCCTGATATCTGCTATTCCCATGCCTAGCTGGCAGCCTGTTCCCCGAGGGTTATCTGCGGGACGCTGCCACATTCTTTAGATTATCCGGTCTCTTCTGCTGATAGCCGATATGTCGCCTACCGAGACCGTACCCGATGATCCGTCTGATGGATCACTGACGCCTTTGCGTCTGCTCACCTTGACAACCCTCGCAAGGGTGAGCTTCTGTTCTGATTATTCCACGATTAGCATGTACCACTCTCCGAGGGTTATCTGCGGGAGGGTACATCATTTTATAGGTATCGGTTTCATTTCTGGTGTCTCCTGTCTGTTGGAGAACGAAGCCGGGTCTTCGTAGTTGTGTACTTGGTCCTCTTTCTGATTGTGTATCCGATCTGCGGATCACGGGACCAAGTCTTCTGATTATGGTCTGATTTCTGGCTCCTTTGAGCCTGCTCACCTTGACGACCCTCGCAGGGTTGAGCCATGTCTTGCGGCATTAGGTGTGTGTCTCCTACGATCTTCTGACCTCATGACCACCGCATGCCACGATGTCTCCTACTCTCTATCTTCCAAATCTTATCGAGACTCTGATTGACTGGAGGACTCTGTACTGTTCTATCTTCCTCCCAGTCTTACGATATCGGCTCTGTTTCCTCATGCTGACCCTATGTGCCGATTATCTGCTTCATGCTACCACACCCGATATCGTTACTTCCTGATCTATTTGTCCCCAGTAGCCGACACCCACCTGACTGTATATCCGGGTGTCTTTTCACCTTCTGAGTGCGTCACCGTTCTCACAGGGAGACGATGATGCGAGTACGGTATTCACTTGTCAGATACCGTCTTGTACTTCACACACTTGTATATATGTGTTTGTATATTCTGTTTTCCCGCATGTTATGTGTGCCCTAGATCTATCGCCATATCTTTGTGTCTATACTTAGGACGTACTTTGTCCTAAGTATAGGGGGGTACACACCGCGTTGTTCTTTCGTTGTTCAGTTTCGTCACTCCTGTTGTTGCCTATACTTGGGGATATCTCACCCTAAGTATAGGAGGAGTGATGCATATATTCTCCACAATCTATATGTATATATATATATATATATATCTTTTCTTCTTTTCTTCTTCTATGTAAATAAAATGTGTCACCCCTTTGTATCAGTTTTTTGTACTTAGGACGTACTTTGTCCTAAGTATAGGGGGTGCACCCCTGATTTGTTAATCCTTTGATCTGTTTATTCCCACCCTTGACCCTCTCTACTTTGTGTACAGTCTGCTATACTTAGGATTCCTTGATCCTAAGTATAGGGGGTGGTCATTTTCTTATTCATTTATCTCCTTATTCTTTCATTTATTATTCTTTTAGTCGTTATACTATAGACTTTTCTATACTCAGTACGAGTTATGTCTTCTCTTTCTCTTTTCCGATCTATGAGGACATAGCTCGAGCTAAGTATGGGGGGTCGTATATACTATGTATATACTTCATCCATAACTCGTACTTTCGTATAATTATTAATAAATATGGCTAAAAAGAAGATATAATTCATTAAAAGTTAATTAATAATGCTTCTTATTCCTCAGATTATTTTTGTATATACTGATTAATAAATCAGGTTAAAAATACTTTTGCAAAATGATTTGAAAAATGGTGTGAACTGTTTGAAAAACTTTTTGTGAAATATTTTCAACCTTTGTAAAACTATTTTGATTTCAAAATTTTTCTATTGGTGTGAAATAAAGGATTTGAAAACCTATTTGCAAAAGATTTTGAAAAATATTTGTAAAAATATTTTGAAAAAAATGTAAATAGTGTTGGCAAAATCTTTGCAAAATAGATTTCAAATGTTTGTAAATATTTGCAAAAATTATCTTGTACTATAGTTTTCAAAAGGATTTTTCAAATAAATTTGAGGAATAGAAGCAATAAAATGAAAAAAATAATAATAAATAAATCAAAAAATAATAAAAATAAAAATAATAAAAATAAAAATAAAATAAATAATAAATCGCAAATAAAATACATTAAATTCTTTATCAATTGTGTATACACCTAAATAAATCACTTTGATAAAACCTGTGAGTTCTTTAAAGTCTTGTAAAATAAAGCGGCACGCCCGTGTAAATAGTTGTACATATTTTATACTTTGAGTGCCAAAATTCTTTTATTTGAAAATCCTTTGTGTAAAAATTCCTCTCTTTGTTTTTAATTCTTTGAAAAATTGCATTATTCTTTGCATATTTGTAAATGGCATTTGCATAGCATTCATATTCTTTGATTGAGCTTGATGATTGAACTAGTCCAATAAAGTCGAAGATTGGAGCTTGGTTGGACCTTACTGCACCTAACTGCACTGGAACCTTATGGGAACTAGGTTTAAGGTACTTCAGGTCTATTCAGACTTAATTCTTTGAGAAATCAGGGCTGGGTTCAAGTCACCTCAGTGGACTAATGATAAACGCAGGATCGAGAGCGGTTGTATTGACTCACAAAGCGAGTCAACAGTCGGTGTCTTAACCACTACAAAATCCTGGTTTAATCAACAAATAACCCACAAGCAAATCAAGCAATGAAAAACAGGTGTGAGTTAAAATTTATTTTTAACTCTGCACAAATGGTGTAAAGGGCAAGTATGCAGAGAGTTCGAACACATGGAGCAAACAGTGTAGCTCAAGCAAGTGAATGCACAAGTGAGTGAGTGTGTGATGTGTCTACACTAAGCAAGCAAGCAAATAAATTTTTGTGGGTTTTTAAATTTTTAATTTTTTTTATTTAATTTTTAATTTTGTATTTTAATTTTTGATTTTCTGATTTTTATATTTTATATTTTATATTTTTGTATTTTCTTTTTTTCAATATTGGAAACTAAAGGAAATATAATACAAGGCAAAGTAAAATATTTATAAAAATGCACAAAAATACTCAAACATTCAGAAAATAAATGTTTTTGGTATTTTTAGGGTTTTTTACTGTTTTTGAGATTTTTGGGGATTTTTCAAGATGTTTTTGGTATTTTTAAAAGCTGAAATAAGACAGAACAGTGCAAAATAGGCTGGCTGTGATAAAAATGGGATTCAAAAATAGAACCCAGTAGCAAAAATATTTCACACTATTTTTCTAATAAAAAGAACAAGATAAGGAAGAAACAGAAGCTGAGTTTGCAATTTTAGGTTTTTCTACTATTTTATATATTTTTTTGAAGTTTTTGAGTGTTTTTAATTTTTCTAGTGTTTTTCTTTTGAGATTTTTAATGATTTTTGGACTGACACTAAAGTAGCATAAAATAGACACTAGGTGAATTTTTTGGAATTTTTAGAGGTGTTTTGATATTTTTTTGGTATTTTCTAAGCTAGACAGTGCACAAAATAGGTGTTTTTGATTTTTAATAAATACAAAATTAAAGTAAAATCAAAAACTAAAATATGGGCGTTAAAGTACACCTATCCAGAAACCTAATCCTATTTTTGTGAGATTTTTGGGGTTAAAATGATATTTTAAACAATTAAAACAAGGGTCCCAACATTAAACAGTACTGGCAAGGGCATAAATGCAATTTAAGAAACATCCAGGGACAACAATGCAATTTTCCACAAAAATATACCCGTTATATTTAACTTCTGGGATCAAAACGTAAATACAAGACCCGACTGGGCACGCCTACAAATTACCCACCAGGGCGCGTGACTTGCACGCGCCTGGGAGGGACTGAAACGCAATTTCACAAAAGTCTGGGGGTTAACATGCAAAATACCCAGAAATATTACACGTGCTCTGAAAGTTTTAGGGCTAAAACGAAATAAACAAAAGACCAAGGATACCTCTGCAAAATGCCCACACCTCACGTGAACTGGTCACGTGAGGTGACGTGGCGAGGGACCTAACTGCAAATAAAGAAAACCTAGGGGTCTCCTTGCAAATTTTACAAAATATTTAAACTACAGACGAAAGTTTATAGACTAATAAATAAATACAAAAATCGCGAGGGTTGGGATGCAAAATACCCTCGCTCCGGGGCTCTGATGAGGATGCGTGGCACACATCCAACGGCTGGGACGACGGGAGACGATCCAACGGCTGGGCGCGCTTCACTTATCCACGTGGCAAGCTCTGGACGGCCGATGACGCTTCGAGGATCAGCGGGCGAGATTAGATCCTCCTGAGGTGATCTGACGGTCGAGGCCGAGGAAGATCCAACGGCCGCTGCTCAATCTGGAGCTCCTCCTCGATCGGACGGCTGGGAAGAGGGTTGCAAGAACTGGGAAGAACGCCGGCGAAGGCGAGCTTCCCCGACCTCAATCTCCCTCCGCCGGTGACGAATGTGCTTCAAAATGACCGTGGAGGCTCCTGGGGCGGTCCTCTATCTCCTGGGGGCGTTCAAAATCCACGGGGAAGCCCGTGGTGCTCTCGGGCAGCGGGCGGAGCTGGGAGGCTGCTGCTGCTCCGGCGAGCTCCAAAACTCGCCTCCAGGCGCTCGTGAAGTGGCTTGGACCTGCAAACAAAGTCAAGGGGTCCAGGGCAAAATGCCTGGACCCTCGAATGCCCTTGGGGATGGTCGAATCGAAATGGAGATGCACGGCCGGAGGTGCGCTCCGGCCAAGGTGCTTGATTGAGCGATTTAAGCGATGGATCTTGGAATTTTTTGGGGGTTTTTAAAGCCTAAGCTACCAGGAAGAAAATGCAATAAAGAAAAACACGGGTGGAGGCCCTCGATGGCCGGAGCCAGAGGAAAAAGGGGTACCTCGACGCCGGCACTTGGCGGAGGTGGTGGAGGCTCCCTCGACCTCAGACGCCCTGGCTGAAAGGCTCGCGGCGAAGCTGTCACCTCCGGCGAGCGATTGGAGCACAAGAGAGGCGGAGAGGGGTGGACCAAGGGGGCTCAAATTTGATTTGAAAATGGAGGGGCGGTTTTATTTGGTTGACTCAGTGGCTGAGAAGCTCCAAAGATCGAGATTTCTGGGGTGATTCAGCGATCCACGCCCCCATGTAATCACTTGGCGGGATAGAGGGATGAACGAGGAGGGATTTTGCAGAAGGAATCAAATCGAAATGGTGCAAGTCCGCTCCTCGAAAAAATGGAGAAGTTGGGTCAAAGATAGGGCTGTCAGAGGGTACAGGGTGGTAGGCCACCTAGTTGACCGAGGTCAACTAGGGTTTGCACCTGGTTGGTCCACGTGGACCAACCAGGAAAAACCCTGTAAAAATCATTTATTAATTCAATTAAAAATAGTAAATGGCCGAATTAAATAAAAGTTATAAAATAAAAAATGTTCAAAATTTTATGTAGTATTTTATTCTGATTTTTATTTATTTTTATGACATATATTTTTACAAGTCACCTTTGTAACCCTATATAGGTATAATACCTATGTTCTTTTGATATTTTATTTTATTTTATGTATTTTTAATCTTATTATTTTTATTTAGTATTTTATAAAATTATAACATACTTTTATATGCATAGTTATATTTTTATTTTATTTTTATGAGATGTTTTGTATATTTAATAAAATACAAATGTATTCTATACAGGTATAAGTATATACAGTATACCTATGTATTGAATATATACAATTATTTTATTTTCTATTTTCCTTTACATTTTATTTCAATTTTAACGCACATATATAGTATAAGTAATATTTACAAAATTATAAAAATATGAAAATGAATAAATAATGAATAAAGAATAAATTGAATATTTTATTCAGTACAAGTGTACAATAAGGGTCCAAAAGTCAACTTTCAGACCGTAGCTCCGCCAAATGCGAAACCACCACCATTGGATAGATTATTTTATTCTATATACAATTAAAGGTGAGTACACTGCATTTGGAGTTGTCGTTTGTGAGATACGGGTCTGGGAAGTTGGGCTTTTGGATTCTTATTCAGACCATATCTTTTTATCTGTACCTTCTTTTTCTGTGAAATCAATTTTGTCCTTTTCTTTATGAAATTATCTACAACTTTCATGTACAAGGTTTCTTTATTTGATGTACAAAAAGTGGAACCAAAAATAGGTCCAAAAATAAATAAAGAATGAATAAAAGTATAGGTATTTTTGCTGTGATTCTGACCTTATCTCCCCCTACTTTATTCCTTGTCGACCTATTCATCACGATGCCTAGGTCTCGGGGATTTTAGGTCATAAAATATTTACAATATTTTATTCTTTTTCTTTTCTTTATTTATTCTATAATTTTGGCCTTAATTACAGTGTTTTATATACTATTGAAATGCATATGCATGGATGCTAAGATGATGATTTTAATGCTATTTACAGGCATTTGCTAGGGTTTTCGGTGCCAAAATGATAGAATAAAGATGATGAAATGTGGATTCATCAACTAACTAGAACTTTTCGAGACACACGCATGACTCTTGTCGGCCGTGACCTAACTTGGACAATTGCACCTTTCATTTGGCTCAACTCAGTTGGAGTGGTGAGGGGGTTGGATTTGCCAGTCTGAGACACACACGGATGGAAACATTCATCCTCGTCTAGGGAGGGAAGTGCACCCCAACCTGGTCCAGTTTCAATGAAGTCGAATGACAGGAGAGTGTGGGTTGCAATAAAGCTTCAAAAGAGGGATAGTCTTCTGGCTCAAGAGGAAAAGGTCCTTATGTAAATGCTGCTGTAAATAGTATGTCGAAAAAAAACTCCAAAAAAGTGGACAGGCTTGTAAATAAAAATAAAAGTGCCTGCCGGAGTACGTATATGTTGTATAGAAAATAAGCAAGCTTGAGCATCAAAGTTACACCATGTGAGCCTGCAGCTGGATGATTTGACTACACTGGTCTTGCATCCCAGGATAGGTAGCTACACTGGCTACCGTCCATTCTTTTCTTCCCCTCCTCCTCTTGAGTTGGATGCTACTTGAACTTAGAAGGGAATACCCCGCTCCTCGACGGTAGAGGGCTGGATTGGGGAGTCATTGGGTTGTCATTCTGGAGAAGTCAGTTCCTTTGTCATTTCAGTTGGGGAGAGCCACTATCACTTACACTGTACAAGTCAGCTTCATAGTCATAAGGGTTTGCGTATGATGTAGGCTAGTTCTGACCTGGTTATTGAGGAGATTTTAACCGAGTTCTGTGACTCTCGAAGGCTGTTGTGTTTTAAATTTGGTTCCCAACCAGGTTCCACACACGTTTTCACACCAAGGTCTAACCTGAGCTCCAAATTTTGATTTTGTACAGATGAGTTTAATAAATCATGATCAATTCAATTTATTCTTTGAATTCTTTATTTTTTCTTTTTCTTTTCTTCTTATTCTTTGTTCTTTTTGTACTTAGAAATACAAATTCAAAATAAAAACAAATAAAACACATTAAATAAACATAGTATATATCATATAGGAAAAATACCTATAAGTATACCTACTTATATATAGACCTATTTATTTAAAAATGGAAATAAACTCATAAAAATTAAATAAAAATACCCTCTCACTCACAAAAATAAATTATAAATTTATAAAATAAGACAATAAATAATTAAACAAAATAAACAAATAAAATTAAAATACACAAAATACATAAAAATACATACATAAATACCTTATTAAAATAAAACCATAATAAAATACATCGAAAAATTAAATAAAAATCATAAACAAATACTACATGAATTAATACACATTTTTCATTTTATAAGTAAAATCTAATAAAATCATTTATTATGTTGAATAATTCATTTTAGAATAAGGTCCCCTATTTTGTCCTCTAGCGTTCGAGGTGGACCAAAGAGGGCGCGGCCTGAGTTGACCCCCGGTCAACTGTCCCATCTGAGATCTGGCGCGCCAGAACTGTCATTTCCCCCTTCTTACGCCATTTTTCCCGCTCGATCGGTCGCTCCTTCGACAACAGTCTCTTCACGGAATTTTCTCCCAGACGCATCATGATCCCCGCCGCATCTTTTATTCGTTTGTACATAGCCTAGATCCGTTAATTTTAGCCGGTCAATAAGGGCGCCCCACCAGGTTTATGTATAACTCCATCTTCTTTCTCCCGGATTTTTTGGTCATTTCCAGAGCCCTAGAGCCCCCGCCTTCGGCCAAGAGCGCATCCAGGTGACAGCTGGAGGTCCCCTGAAGGTCGAGGAGGCTTGCGGAGGAAGGAGATGCGCCCACGGCGGCGCTCCGGCAGTCGTCCTGCTCCCTGGAGTTTCTCCAGGTATAAGAGATGCGCACTTACATTTTTAGATAGATTTTCATTCTCGCATTTCGTTTCTGTCTTTTATTATGCATTTAGATCATTAGAGTAGCGTAGATTAGTTAATTCGAAGTTCGCCGGAGCGGACTTTTCCACCGTGCCATCGACCGATTCCCGACTCACTTTCACCTCCATTTCAGACCGTAGCGTAGATTAGTACAAGTGTACAATAAGGGTCCAAAAGTCAACTTTCAGACCGTAGCTCCGCCAAATGCGAAACCACCACCATTGGATAGATTATTTTATTCTATATACAATTAAAGGTGAGTACACTGCATTTGGAGTTGTCGTTTGTGAGATACGGGTCTGGGAAGTTGGGCTTTTGGATTCTTATTCAGACCATATCTTTTTATCTGTACCTTCTTTTTCTGTGAAATCAATTTTGTCCTTTTCTTTATGAAATTATCTACAACTTTCATGTACAAGGTTTCTTTATTTGATGTACAAAAAGTGGAACCAAAAATAGGTCCAAAAATAAATAAAGAATGAATAAAAGTATAGGTATTTTTGCTGTGATTCTGACCTTATCTCCCCCTACTTTATTCCTTGTCGACCTATTCATCACGATGCCTAGGTCTCGGGGATTTTAGGTCATAAAATATTTACAATATTTTATTCTTTTTCTTTTCTTTATTTATTCTATAATTTTGGCCTTAATTACAGTGTTTTATATACTATTGAAATGCATATGCATGGATGCTAAGATGATGATTTTAATGCTATTTACAGGCATTTGCTAGGGTTTTCGGTGCCAAAATGATAGAATAAAGATGATGAAATGTGGATTCATCATCCCCCTATACTTTACCTTTGCTAGTCCCTAGCAAACACTTATGCAATAAGTGCAAAAAGAAAAGAAAGAAAAGAAAAAGAAGAACTTGGATTTTATTTGGTTATCAAACTTGTCTTCGCAAAATCAAAGTTTGGAGCTTAAATCGGACCTTTGGAAATTTTAGTGCGGGCGGAACCTTAGTGAGAACCGTGTTTGAAATCCAACAGTCCTTGAGAATCCCAAAACTCTGTCCAAGTCTCCTCAATAGCCAGGTCAGAAATACTTCAACTCATACGCAAACCCTTACGACTATGAATCTGACTTGTACAGTGTAAGTGATGGTGGCTCTCCCCAACTAGAATGACAAAGAAACTGACTTCTCCAGTACGACAACCCAATGATTCCCCAATCCAGCAACTCCATCCTCGAGGAGCGGGGTATTCCCTTCTAAGTTCAAGTGGCAACCAGCTCAAGAGGAGGGGGTGAAGAGAAGAATGGACGGTAGCCAGTGTAGCTACCTATCCTTGGATGCAAGACCAGTGTAGTCAAGTCATCCTGCTGCAGGCTCACATATTTGACTTTGGAACTCAAGCTTGCTTATTGACTTTGTACATACTTGCAGGCTTTTTATTTTTGTACATGCCTGAACATTTTTTTTTTTTGAATACTATATACAGCAGCATTTACATCAGGAGTTTTTCCTCTTGAGCCAGTAGACTATCCCTCTTTTGAAGCTTTATCGCAACCCACAGCCTCCTGTCTTTAGACTTCCTAATCACTGGACGGGTTGGGGTGCACTTCCCTTCCTAGAGGAGGACAAATGTTTCCACTTGTGTGCGTCTCATACCGGCAAATCCAATCCCCTCACCACTCCAACTGAGTTGAGCCATGTGAAAGGTGCAGGTGTCCAAGTTAGGTCATTATCAACAAGAGTCGTACGTGCGCTCCGAAATACTCTACTTAGGCAGTCAAGAATCCATTGAACCAAGTCCCGTGATCCTCAAAGAATTAAGTCAACTAGACCTGAAGTACCTCAAACCCAGTTCCTATAAGGTTCCTGTTATTAGGTAGATTAGAAGGTCCAATCAAGCTCCAATCTCCGGATTTTACTTAGACTTGTTCAACTATCAAACTCAATCCGAAAAGTGCGAATGCTATGCAATGCAATGCAGAGAATATTTTTGTGATGCAATTTTCAAAGATTTTGAACTTTTTATGGATTTTTTTTTGAAAATATGATGATGTATGCCAATGCAGATGCATTTTTTTTTTGTATTTTTCAAAAAGATTTTTCAGATGTTTTTGGATTTTAATTTTGCAAATGTTTTTGGGAATTTTGAAAACAAAAGGTTTTGGCTAAAAACTAGGTGAAAACTATGTACACGGGAGTGCTTCTTTATAATTACAAAAAGTGGATTTTAAGAATTTATAAGGGTAAGTGATCAATTTTATACATATATACATAAGATGGATTTTGGTGTGATGTGTATATTCCTCAAACTTATTTGAAAACAATTTACACACAATTTTTGAAAACTATAGTCCAAAATAGTTTTTACAAACATTTTACACACATTTGAAAGTCATTTTGCAAAGGTTTTCAAAATAGTATATATAGGTTTTTCAAATCATTTTTGCAACCATTTTTCAAACCATTTGCAAATCATTTTCCAAAAATTTTATTTCACACAAAGAAAATAAGTTTTACAAACCACACATTTTTACACAGGTTGAAAACACGAAACAAAATATTTTCAAAATAGTTTTCAATAGATGTTCACAAAGGTTTTCAAACTATTTTTCAAACATTTTGCAAAAAACATTTTCACCTGATTTATTAATCAGTAAATACAAAAAGAATTTGAGGAATAACCACATCTTTTTATTAAGGATTTTTAATGAATTTTAAAGAATTTTTAGCCATATTATTAGGAAAGTACGAGTTATGGCTAAAGTATATACGCAGTATATACGACCCCCCTATACTTAGCTTGAGCTATGTCCTCATAGATCGGAGAGAAAAGAGAAGACATAACTCGTACTAAGTATAGACAAGTCTAAAGAATGAATGGATGAATCAATGAATCAGAAGTTGACCGTCCCCCCTATACTTAGGATCGAATAATCCTAAGTATAGCAGACTGTTCACAAAGCAGGGAGGGTCAAGGGTGGGAATGGACAGATCGTACTCAGATTGTCTCCCCCTATACTTAGGGTAAAATATCCCTAAGTATAGACAAGAAGAGGAGACAATGGAGAGGACCGAAAAGAATAGAAAAACTCGGGGTGCCAACCCCCCTATACTTAGGACAAAGTACGTCCTAAGTATGGAAAACTGTCTACAAGGGCGGCACCTTTTTGATAGATACAGAAAATAGAAAAGGAAAAGAAGAAAAGAAGAAAAGAAGAAAATAAATCAGCAGACAATAGAGTGATATAAACAGATGGATCTGTACAGCGGAAAAGAGCATTGATCACCATGTATGAGATGTAGATGATGAGAGTCAAAAGACACATCTCATACCAGAAGAATGGGGGCAACGTCAATGGTCGGTGGATCATGATCAAGATATAGTTTCAAGCGTTGACCATTGACGCGGAAGGTAGCGGAAGATGACGGTTCGGATATGTCGATGCTGCCATTGTCATGTACCTTCCTGACCACATACGGTCCTTTCCACTTGCTCTGCAATTTCCCTGGAAATAACTTCAGCCTGGAATCGAACAACCAAACTCTCTGATCTGGCTCAAACTGTTTATGGCTGATATGCGAATCATGCCATGTCTTCACTTTCTCTTTGTACTGTAGGCTGTTGGAGAAGGCTGTATCTCTCAACTCCTCCAGGGCTGCCAATTCAGCTCTTCTTTGGTCTCCTATACTTTCTGGATCTAGAAGCAACTCAGTAACTGCCCAAAAAGATTTGTGCTTGATCTCCACTGGCAAATGGCACGGCTTGCCATAAACGAGACGAAAGGGAGATGTCCCTAATGGATTCTTGAAAGATGTCCGATAGGCCCACAGGACCGAGTCCAAAAGTTGCGACCAATCTTTTCGGTCTGGGCGGACAACTTTCTGCAAGATAGTCTTTATCTCCCTATTCGATACTTCGGCAAGACCATTAGTCTGAGGGTGATAAGGAGTGGTAACCCGATGGTCAATGCCGAACTCGTCTGCAAGGGCCCTGACTTTGTCATTGATGAAATGAGACCCCCCGTCTGAAATCAAGACTCTAGGTACACCGAACCGTGAAATGATATTTTTCCTCAAAAATTTGCAAACGGTTTTAGCATCTGCGGCTCGGGCGGGGATGGCCTCAACCCATCGGCTGACATAGTCCACAGCGAGCAAAATATGCTCGAATCCCTGACTCTTAGGAAATGGGCCCATGAAATCAATCCCCCATGCATCAAAGACCTCACAGAAGTGAATGGGTTGCATGGGCATCATGTCTCTCTGTCCGCAGGTTCCCATTTTCTGACAGTCAGTACATCTCTTCACGAACTCATCAGAATCCTTGAAGAGAGTAGGCCACCATAGGCCGGATTGAAGCACCTTCTGTGCTGTTCTCTTTCCTGAATGATGTCCTCCTGCCTCAAGCTTGTGGCAGTATGTGAGGACGCTATGCTGCTCTTCTTGAGGAATGCACCTCCTCCAGATACTATCCCCTCCTTCATGATAAAGGATGGGATCCTCCCAATGATAAAACTTGGCCTTAGCTAGGAAGGTCTCAAGTTTCTGCTTGGGCCAACCCTGAGGGACTGTCTTGGCAGCAAGATAGTTTACAAAGTCAGCATACCATGGGAGTGAGGTGACAGCCAA